>OZ030010.1:25170337-25511170 GCA_964023405.1 Apodemus agrarius
GCAACCAGAACACAGCTGGAAAGGAACAGGTAGACAGATTCCATCAGGGGCTACCACGTGGGGGGATCTGCTAGGCTCTCGCTACTAGGCAGGCCCAGCAGCACCTGCCGAGGCTCTACTGCACTCCCCCACACTTCCCGGAGACCTCAGGCCGTGCACAAAGGCAGCGGGTGGCAGCCAGCTCGTGATCCCGTTGAGCAGCAATCACGCATAACCACCAGTAGAGAAACAACAGGTAAGCCCAGCCTCATAGGAGATTCAAACACCAGCCAGTGACAACAAGGTCAACTAACACCAGAAATAACCAGATGGCAAAAGGTAAACGAAGGAATGTCACTAACAGAAATCAAGACAACATGACAGCATCTGAACCCAGTTCGCCAACAACAGGAAGCCCTGGATACCCCAAAACACCAGAAAAACAAGACTTGGATATAAAATCACTGGTCAGGATGCTGGTAGCTGAACACATAGAAAAATCTCGTAAAGAAATAGAGGAGAAAATGGATCAAAAGTTAGAAGCCTTTACGAGGCAAATACAAAAATCACTTCAAGAAATTCAGGAGAAGATGGATCAAAGAGAAGAAGACAATAAGGAAGAAAGACAAAAGTCACTTAAAGAACTACAGAAGAACGTGGGCCAACAAGTAGAAGCTATGAAATAGGAAGCACAAAAATCTATTAAAGAAATACATGAAAACACAATCAAGCAAGCGAAAGATCTGAGCACATCCATCCAGGCACTAAAAACAGAAGTAGAAACAACTAAGAAATCGCAGAGGGAGACAACATTGGAGATAGAAAACCTTGGGAAGAAATCAGGAGCCATAGATGCAAATATCAACAATAGAATACAAGAGATAGAAGACAGAATATCAGAAGCCGAAGATACCATAGGAACCATTGATTCAACAGTCAAAGAAAATACTAAATGCAAAAAGGCTGTAACCCAAAACATCCAGGAAATCCAGGACACAATGAGAAGACCAAACCTAAGGATTATAGGTATGGACGAGAATGAAGATGTACAAGTTAAAGGGCCAGCAAATATCTTCTACAAAATTATGGAAGAAAACTTCCCCAACCTAAAGAGAGAGATGCCCATGAATATACAAGAAGCATACAGAACCCCAAACAGACTGGATCAGAACAGAAATACATCCCGTCACATAATAATCAAAACTCCAAATGTACTAAACAAAGAAAGAATATTAAAGGCAGCAAGAGAAAAAGGCCAAGTAACTTATAAAGGAAGACCTATCAGAATAACACCAGACTTCTCACCTGAGACCATGAAAGCTAGAAGATCCTGGGCAGATATCATGCAAACTCTAAGAGAACACAAACTTCAGCCAAAACTACTTTACCCAGCAAAGCTCTCAATCACCATAGATGGAGACATCAAGGTATTCCATGACAAAACCAAATTTGCACGATATCTTTCCACAAATCCAGCCCTACAAAGGATAATAGGGGGAAAACACCAAGACAAGGACGGAAACTACACCCGAGAAGAAGCAAGATAGAAACCTCCTCTCATCAAACCCAAAAGAAGGTAACCTCTCGAATATAAAAAATAAATAAAATAAATAAATATAATTTCAAAAATGTCTGGAGGTAATAATTACTATTCCTTAATATCTCTTAACATCAATGGAATCAATTCCCCAATAAAAAGACATAGATTAACAGACTGGATACAGAAACAGGACCCTACATTTTGCTGCATACAGGAAACACATCTCAGTGTCAAAGACAAACACTGCCTTAGAGTAAAAGGCTGGAAGACAATTTTACAAGCAAATGGTCTCAGGAAACAAGCTGGAGTAGCCATTCTAATATCAGATAAAATTGACTTCCAACCTAAAATCATCAAAAGAGACTCAGAAGGTCACTTCTTGCTGGCCAAAGGAAAAATCCACCAAGAAGAGCTCTCAATACTGAACATCTATGCTCCAAATGCAAGGGCAGCCTCATTCGTAAAAGAAACCTTACTAAAGCTTAAAGCACACATTACACCGAACACAATAATTGTGGGTGACTTCAACACTCCACTCTCCTCAATGGACCGATCAGGAAAGCAGAAACTAAACAGGGACACAGTGAAACTAATTGAAACTCTGGACCAATTGGATTTAACAGATATATATAGGACATTTCATCCTAAAGCTAAAGAATATACCTTTTTCTCAGCTCCACATGGGACCTTCTCCAAAATTAAGCAAAAATCAAGAACTATTTCTCCACACATCTGTTCCCTTGAATCACCTTATTCCTTTGACATAATCCAATGGGGTGCAATGAATTAGAAAACTTCCCATGCATTTTGATTTCTGTTTCTGTATCTAAACTTGACCTATGATATGTTCATAAATCTACATAAAGATTTTTATAGTCACTTGCATAAATACCACATAGCAAAATACTTATATAAATGGATGGCTTACTTTATGCAATGTCATAGGGAAACCACCATTTACATTCAGAACCAGTTAAATGAAAGCTATCTAAGTGAAATTGTGTCTAAGTTCCCCTAGAGGCAGAACTTTAGCCAAAGACTTGAATGTGTGGAAATTTTGTGATTATGAGAAAAGGTGAGAGGGGGTGGAAAATGGACATGGGCAAATTGGGGAGTCAATAAAAATGGCTCATCAAGCCAGTTCCCACCATGTGACCTGGAGTCACATCCTACCAGAGAACTCTGAGTAACAACTTAGAACACTTGTCAGGGGCACTTCACCTGGAGATGTTGAACAAGCACTTGGCCTGTCATTTGTGATGGGCTATGCCTGAAGACTCTTCAAACTCCTGATCCACCAAATGGTCACAGGTACATGTAGTAAACAACCTTCAGCCCGTGGTAGTAAATGACAGCAACAGGTGGGCAGCCTACCTGTTCCTGAGTCTAATTGAAAGTTCCACCACTTTCTTTTTCTCTTTATGGTTCTGTTCAAACTTCTGCTGACTATGTGGGCCTATGGGAATGCATTATGGTGATTTATGTGAACTGAAGATTCAAAATTTTTCCTGATCTTACATATCCAAAACGTAAGAATAAATGGATTAAATAGCTTGAAAGAAGTCAGTTACCTACTTTTGAATCATCCCATACAACAGAGCCATTGCAGTCTCAGAATAAGATCAGAATTTATGCCATGTGGCTGTGTGTGTATGAACTCTTGTCATCTCTCCTCTCCTGGGCTCTCTCTTTCCTTTCCCAGCCTCCCCTTTAAGCCTTCCTAGAACAAGTCCATGTATGTACAAACCCTTACAACTGAGTCTGCTTCTAGGAACCCCAGTCTCACACAAAGGCAAATGTGAAGATCTTGTTGATGTAGAAAGAAAAGGAATTTTGCTTCTGTGGCTTACGGCCCTTTGTTAGCCAGCACTGATGGATCCTTAAATGATGAGTTTGCTCTTCCAGGTGACGCAGAGGCCCAGCTCTCATAAGATGAGGTGTCTTTTCCGTATCAGTTTTGTTCCCAAGGATCCCATTGACCTGTTAAGAAGAGATCCAGTTGCTTTCGAGTATCTCTATGTTCAGGTAGGTAAAATTTGGGGATTGCTCTATATGAATGTGGAGGTGCATGACTGGCCTCCTCAGTATTTTTTTTTCTTTTCATGTTCCCTTAAGCTTGATGAATGATAAAATAAGTAGGTTATGCTCTTTTCATTTTCACATTTCATTTTGAAAGAATTGATTACTCCCATATAGGATGCAAGAATGGTGATCTTCATCCTCCACCCAGATTTTACCCATTGTTAGTATTTTCTCCCATGTACTTGATATTTAAGGCAAGTACATTTCATCACAGAAATGTATACATAAACATATTCTTTTTCTACAACACATGAAAGCTAGTTACTTGCATCATGTATTATTTTTACTTCAAATAATATGTATTTTCCAATAACATGGACAATTTCTTATATAAACTCTGTCCAATTAACAAAATCAATAAATGCAATATCAATGTTTGTTCCTTATCTCCTCTTTTATCTACCTCCAAAATGATGCCGGTTGCCACCAAATGTCTTTTTTTTCTGGAATACAATTCACTGTAGTTTAATTATCTTGTCCCTTTAGTGTCTTTAAATCAGTGCCATTCTTTATCCCCCTTCTGTGACATTTGTGACATTGAGTTTTGAGAATTAGTAATCAAATATTTTACAGAAATACTTCCATTTGTGTTTCTCTAGTAGGTTCTTATGATTAGATTGAATTTATGAATTTGCAAAGAATGATATAGGCAACTACATTCTCCTCAGTATAACATGAGGAGCCACATGGTGCCAGTTTCCCTTTAATTGTGAGGCTAAGTTAGCCTCTTACGTGGGTTGTGTCCTTGAACATATTAATCACTTTTCTTTTATAATGAGTAAGAAATTTGTGGCAAGTCATTTGTGACTTTTATCATCTTATATTTCATCAAATTGTCACCCACTAATTTTAATAATAGTTTTAATTGGTGATTCTTACTTGAATCTATTGTTATCATGCTGATTTAAAATAACATGTCTAATGTCATTATGTCTCTCTTCGATTATCAGTTGGCACACTATATATGAGTTGTCCCTTCTCCAAATGTTTATTCATTCATTTAGGTACTTAAATTTCTATAAGACTTTGTGATAATAATTACATTGGAATTAACAATTTTCAGAATTTTAAGACACAAAGATATGAAGATATGTATGTGTGTGTGTTTGTGTGTGTGTGTGTGTGTGTGTGTGTGTGTATTCTCTAGATGGTCTATCTTATTTTTATTCTGGGATATAATTATCCCCAAAATAAAACTTCCAGGGATGAGTATGATGAGTATTTGGAATTATTTGCTCCAGAGGAAATCTCTTGATATAGATAACATATGGATAAGTTTATGTGATTCAATTTTTTGGAGCTGTTCCTGTATTTTGAGGAATTTATCATATTGTGCTCACTAAAGTTTTCCAATGCAATCGGAATAAACTAATAACCTAGTTATTGGAGCCGAAAAGGTAACTTAACTGTTAAAAGTATTGGATGCTCTTCCAGAGCACCTAGAATTGATTCCAGCATCTAGGTGGCAGCTGGCAACCTCCTGTAACTCCAGTTCCCAGGAAACTAATGACCTGTTCTGGCCTCTGTGGGCATAGAATGCATGCGGTACATTAACATACATGTAGGCAAAACATCCACACACATAAAAGTAAAATCTCAAAAAACGAACCTATTTGTTTAATGTATAGCACTCAGTAATAGAAACACTCAAAGTGTCTATAAACATGTATTTTACATTGCTATATACAAAAAAGAAAGAAAAACAAATATGAGCCAAAAGAAGGTAGATATAAGGTGAAAGAGATACAAACAAGAAACATGTGGCAAATTAGGAATGTTGGAATCAAGTGGCAATAATCCCTAGAGATCAGTAATGACAACAGAGAAAGAAGAAGCAGAGCATGCTACTACATTCTAGTCCACAGGGATCCTCAGGAAAGAATCCACTAGGTCTCCCTACCTGTGTAGTTTTTGGACAGTACTTTTTTTTTAAGCTGGAGAGTATGATTTATGTTCATGAACATAGCCCTGCATCTCCAAGATTAGTCCAAACCTGCACCCTATTTATCAAAAATAATTTTAAATGTATACTGCATTTCCCAACCTAAACCGTGAGCCCACCATGTTCTGGGATTTCTTGGCGGTAAATTTAGGTTGCATGCACCCCTTAATTGGCAACAGTGGCCTCTGTTCCCCCAATAGGTCAAGAAACCAAGGCAACTCTGAGTGAATGAGACCAAGTGCAGTCCGCAGCTGATCGCTTATTGCACCTTCTCTATATTCCTGCTCAGCATCACTCAGAGGCTAGGTCACCTCAGCTAAGACCTTGTGCTACAATTATGACCTAGTTAGCTACAAATGAATAGCTCCAGGTACCTGTTAGTATAAAGCTGTAGACAGTGAAATGCAGGAATGGGTTGTTTTCTATAATTACCTTCTCGTCTTGATAACAGGATGGTGCTTTAAAACCATTCAGCTTCTGTTTAAACACCACAAGAAGTCCACTGCCTTTGTAAAGGGGAAAAAAACCACGGCTGTGCTTGTTCTAGAGAAAGGAGACAAGGAGTCACTAAAGCTGATTATGTTGTGTTTAAGGCATGTTTGCGCAAATCTGTCTTTTCTACCAGGGGACTGGCCTCAAAATGCAACAACCTGTCTGGAGAGCTTGCCTGGGGACTGAAAGGAAAAGACTGATGATGTTTCTGTTTTCCTGCCTTGCCTTTCCTGTAGGTGGTGGATTATCTACCTCCTAAAGGAATAGGCAGTGGGTGAGATGCATAGCCATATACTGTGGGCGATGGAGACTAAAATCAAGCTACTATCATTTTATATATCCCCCTCAGAGACCAGGATATGAACATTTTTTGCTTCAGACTCTACTTCGAAATGACTGTATCACAGACTGTGTGGTGTGTCTAAAATAACACATCTGTCTACTAGAAGTCAACAGGTCTCCTGTGTACCCGTGTTGATTTTAAACCACTACAAAGATGCAATGAGATTGCCTGGAGAACAAAAGAGGAAGCAGAATCCACACATAGCACTTTACAAAACCAAAATCAATTTAACTTAGCAGGCTCCTAATGAGGACAGTTACCATAGGGCAGATGAAGCATGAAGATGCAAGCCGATTTCAGTAGTGATGACATGTATTCATCTCTGAGTCATTAATGGCCCATGTGGGCTTTTAAAAATTTTAGTGTGTATATATATATATATATATATATATATATATATATATATGTGTGTGTGTGTGTGTGTGTGTGTGTGTGTGTGTGTGTATAGAGAGAGAGACAGTAAACTCTAATAATCCAGACTATTGTAATTCACAATGATAATATGCATGTTGACACTTGTCCTGTCCACTTTGTTCAGAAAAAATGTTGTTTATACCAATTAATAAACAAGTTATAACTCTTGAGATCCAAACCCTTGCCAAACATGTATTGTTTTCCCCTTAAACATATATTAATTACAAATGAACTTTTTATAAGCCTACACTAGGTCCTGCTAGAAACTCTACTTAGCAATTGCTACTATTCACTTGTGAGACTGCATTTAAATAATATATTTAAGAGTTATAAAATAATGATTAATCTCTCTCATACACATATACATGCAAACACACATGCATACATACATACATACATACATACATACACATGTATTTCATATTGCACATTTCCTCTCCAGGGTAACTAATTATAAGCTAATTAAGTGACTAATTGCCTTGTCAAAAGATTTACCCAGGATTCTGCTAAAATCCACATCTTTAGCTACTGTTCTATTCCTGTGATGAAGCACAATGATGTAGACAACATTTTTTGAAGCATATAATTGGGGTCTTACTTATAGCTTCAATGGGTTCATGTTATCTGATGGGAAGCATGATGGCAAGCAGACAGGCAGGCATTTTGTTGGAGCAGAAACTGAAATTGAGAATGGCATGGGCTTTTGAAACTTCAAAGCTTACCCTTAGTGACACACCTGCCTGAACATAGCCACACCTCCTAATCCTTCCCAAATAGTTCCACTGACTGAAGACCAAATATTCAAATATATAAGCCTAGAGGGGTCATTCCTATTCAAACCATCACAGCAAGGCACAACAGGAATGGAAAAACATGCCTCTGGCCAGAGTTCTTAGGAAAAGTAACTATAATGGCTCATGTTTCTATAGTGCATTCCATTTTATGAATTAATCACCTTAAGGCTATAATGGCAATCTTAAGTTAGTGAACTCTCAAGTCAATTGTTCTTAAGAACTCACCCAGTTTTAGATAAAGGAAAAAAACTAACCTGTTATGGCTAAGCTAATTGTATTAGTAGTTGATAGAACCTACCATCAAAACTGAGCATTTGTATCTAAATTCTATACAAAAAGAAAAGGAAAAAAACCCACCTTCTGTTGTAAATTCTTATGCAGTAGCAGTCTTCAGAAAAGTTATTTGAAAAATGACTTCTCACAAAACAGATTTTGGGGTTAAGGCAATAAATATCTCAGCCCATAAAGAACATGAGGACATGAGTTTGATCCCCAGAGCCCACATTAACCAAAAGTAAGACCTAGCAGCACATGTTTGCAATCACAGTACCAGGGAACTAAAGACATACAGATCATGGAAGCTTGACAGCCTGCTAGCCTAGCCTGGGAATTTACCTAGCCTTGGAAAATTCCAGACCAGTCAGAGATCCTGTCTAAACATGTGTTGAGGAACAATATCCAAAGTTGTCCTTTGACCTTCTTAGACAGAGCACACATATGCATGTGCACCAACAGAAAGATCTAAAATTAAAGCAAGTGCCCCCTTTTTAGTTTGCTGGAAACTATGCCTTGTTACAGTAGAGCAATCATTACATTGCTGTCAGAGTTCCCTGGGCCACATTTTGGGGGATAAGTGTTTATGCATTGTAAGCATGTGAGCACACACTACAGTCTGGGTTTCTAGTCTCTTAGAGAACTCCTTAAGCAAACTAACTAGGCTGGTAACACCCTGGAGCCATGATTGACTGCCTCAAGCACTATGCCTGATTGTTAAAACAAAAAATAAACAGAACAAAGTGGCAGCTTTAAATTGTTTACAGGATGGGGGTAGCGGAGGGTATGCCCCAAGCTTGCTAGGTCCTGCTTCTTGACATAACCACTTTAAATATGAGCTTCTGGTTATTCCAGGAAGCTTCAAGGGAAACAAACATGAAAGACTCTATTAGGGCTGAATTGGGAGATGTGGACTCACTTAGCAATGAAGCAGTGAACTGAGAAATATGCATCTATTCTACATACATATATATGATACAAAACATAAGATGCACTAAGTATGCAATGTTTAAGCATTATATACAGAAGCCATGCAGTGGTATGTGGACCTAAGTTCATAAAAATCAGTATGTGAGGTATTTACTAATGTACTTCTCTTAAAAAGGAAGCAAAAAAGTACAGCATGCTTTCCCTTTGATGGCTATTTAATACAAGGCAAAGAATACAATAAGGATGTGGGAAAGGGGATATGTTTTTCTAGACCCAGCATCCAGTTTCCAGTATAATAATCAGTCAGCATATACACAGAATCTGCTTACATGTTCTGTATGTTCCTTCTGCTCTCAGCTCCAAACTTTGCTCCTTAACAAGAGAGAGGAATATAGTATTCAAGCCTAGTCTCGGTGGTCACACAGGACCTTATCATTTTATAGCACATGCTTAGCCACTTTGGTTGACAGCAATGCAGTCTGGGGATTTCGCACAGGCTTGAATACGAATGGCTCCTAGAGGCTCATATATTTGAATGCTTAGTCCCCAGTTGGTGAAACTGTTTGGGGAAGATTAGGAGGTTTGTCCCTGTTAGAGGTGGTGTGACACTGAAGGTAAGCTTTAAGCTTTCAAAAGCCCACACCGTTCTCTCTCTACCTGTTAACTCTCTGCCTCCCCCTTTTGACTAAGGATGGAAGGTCTCAGCAACTACTCTAGCACCATGCCTGCCTGCACACCTGCATACCTGCTGCCATGCTCCCTACCATGAAGATCATGCCCTCTCCCTCTGAAACTGTAGCACCCCTAATAAGTCCATCCTTCTATAAGTTGCCTTTTCATGATACTCCAAAAAGCCACAGAAAAGTTACAAGACGTCCACCTACCCCAGCCTTACAAGTAGCTGCATCTATAGGGTATAACATGATACCTGGCGTATATTCTGGCCCTAGCCACAAATTCTATGACTTGAACAAACTAATTCCAAGAAATGTGAACTAATGTCCACATGATTACACATTTGAAATGGAGGGACTACAGCTGTTGAAATGGATGAAAGGTTTTAATAGATACCCTTCCAGCACTCACCAATGCCCTATGATAACGTGTTTGCACATAGCATGTAATCCTCAAGCAGCTCTAGTGAAGTGGTGCCTATCAGCCCCACTCACAGATAAATAGATGGCAAGAGTTTAAGTAAATGCTAATGTTTCAAACACAGTAGCTATTGATGGCGAAGCTGCGACTGTGAATCCCAGTACCGCATAAAGTAAGACTAAGAATAACATAAATACATTTTTAGAAGTACGCTTACAGCTACCAAGTACTATTCAAGAGCTTCACATTGTTAACTATTTTTGTCCTTACAACAAACACCCTGTGCTTAAAAACCATCACTCCATTAGAGAAAAGAAAACTGAGGCTCCATCAAGTTAGGGATTTGTATAAAAAGAATGAAGAATTTTAGGAGCCAGGATTCCGAGGCCAACAGCAGCCTAGATGCAAACCCCACATTCCTCCACCAGCGTTTCCCTGTTCAGTTGCAGCACCTGTGTTTGGCAATTCCATCCCTAAATTCCTAATTATTTTTACAAAAAGCTAAATATTTAAATAACAGCTTGTTGATGACTGTTAAATGTTTTGTGTGGTCTCTGTGTTTGTGCAATTAAATACTGACTCGGCTCCAAGCAGCACGGTGAAGATGTTTCCACATTTAGCCTCAGTGCCTTAGAAGTGAAGGTTGAAACACTGGGGGAAACGGTTGTCACCTGTTCCTCTGAAGGCAGCGGAAGGCAGCTCATGCTCTGACCAACTGCGCCCTCTGCTGGTATCTTCACAGAGTTGTAACGATGTCGTTCAGGAGCGATTTGGACCGGAGCTGAAATATGACATTGCCTTGCGGCTGGCCGCGTTACAAATGTACATTGCTACTGTCACCACCAAACAGACGCAGAAAATCTCCCTCAAATACATTGAGTAAGTGTTCACACTTGGTGTCATGAGATACTGCGGGTTTTTCTTTCCTCGTTTGTATCTGTTTGCAGAATTCATCTTGTTTGTGGCAGCTTATTTGTAAACTAGTGGCAACATATACAAATATTTTGTCTTTTGTAATACAAGAGATGCATTCTTGCAGTCAAGGTGAAAAACATTATACATTAAAACTAATGTATAAGCCCCAGAATGAAGGCTTACTCCTGCCATCCCATCAACGTTAGTGATAGAGCATACTGAGGCAGAAGCCTTGTTGTGAGTACATGAGCAGCCAGGACCACATAGCAAGATCTTGTCCTAAAACACCAGGATAAGAAAACAAACCAAGATAGACAAATTACAGACTTAGTGATACAGCCCTCTAACTTCAGCTGAGGCTGAGGAAGGAGAATCCCAAGTTCTAGGATTAAAGAGTGAGTTCAAGGCTAAGTGGAGAAACGTATGGATATCCCATGTCAGAATGAGGGGAACAGTGAGGATGAGCACATTCAGCACACAGGAATTACTTCAAAAATAAATGGGTAAACTGAGGTACATAACAAGTTGCTCACTACTTTCCCTGGTCACATAACAGGGGTGGTGGTGGGGCATGGTTAAAACCCAAGCAGTGGGACTACTCGTTTGCCTTAGTTTATGTGACAGACTGAATTGTTTATGGAGCCTACTTAGGCTTAGCCATCCATAAAAACTACACCAATCAAAGAGAGAACTAGTGCAAGAAGAAGAGAGGATATTAATTCCATGTAGTAGAACTGAGAAGAGAAACAAGTAAAGGAGCTACTGAGCTCCAAATCTGACCTCAGGATCCTGACGTGAGATATCTATTTAAATGGAGATTTAGGTTTAAAGAGAGGGCCAAAGGTGTATGGAACTCAGCAGTCTAGGCAAGGTCTGGCCCTGCCCACCGCTGACTCATCCTGTCTGCTCTCTGCTGTACAGGGTTCAGATAAAGTGTGCGGACTGTGTGAAATTCCTTCCTAGGAGGCAAGTTCCTCCTCTGGATGGCGCCAAGCTTCAACCTTTGTCTCCTTCCAGCATAAAACCCCTGGAATAATTCCATTTCCTAGGGTTCCTTTGTCTCAATAGCTGGGTAGCATAAAGGATGGACACGATGGTCTTTTTGGAATCCCTCCTCTATTGCCAGGGTGGCTGGAGCAGCAGTCCTCAACCTGACTCATGACCCCTTTAAGGCACCAATGACCCTTTCACTAGGGTTGCCTAGGACCTCCAGAAAACACAGATATTTACACTAGGATTCGTAGCCATAGCAAAATTAGAGTTATGAAGTAGCAACAAAAATAATTTTATAGTTGGGGTGCACCACAACACTAGAAACTGTGTTAAAAAGCCACAGCATTAGGAAGGTTGAGAGCCATTTTTATAGAGGGACTTGTTCTGAAGTGTCTTCACAGCAGTGTCCAAGTAATGTCAGATGTTGGGTCCGGTGGCTCACACCTATAATCCTTGCATTGAGAGAGTCTAAGGAGAATCACAGGTTTGAAGCCAGCCTAAGGTATATAATAAGATCTTGTAAATAAAAGGGGGTTAATCTGGAGGAGGACTCCATAGTTAAAAGCATTTGCTGCTCTTGCATAGGACCTAAGTTTAGTTCCGAGCACTCACGCGGTGAGTTACAGCCACCTGTAACTCCTTTCCCAAGTCGAACTGGTACCCTCTTCTGGCATCTCTGGGCACCGAGCATGTGTGTGGTGCACATACAAAAATGCAGGCAAAACAGCCATACACATTAAATCTTAAAAAAATAAAATAAAATAAAAGGAATGCCACAACCATAGTACTTTGGTATCTGGATACGGGAATAGGGGGAGAAGAAAACTGTGAAGTGGCTGGCAAAAAATGTCACACATTGAAGTTGTCTCTGTGAACCACAACTTGTTTGTAAACTCTGAATGCCTTCTCTTGCTGAGTATGCCATTTTACCTACCACCAGCATCCCTCGTTGGCCCAGAAGGATCCTCTTTTCTTGGAAAATGGATGGATAGTTAAGAGTCATCCTTTAAGAGGAAACACCCAGTCTCTCAGCAAGAGATACACTAGCCTAAAGCAAACCCCACTTCATCCTAGCAGTTCTTTATGCTAATGGAGAACCGGTGTGCCAGAACTTATAGCCAGATTGAAATCATACCTCCATGCCATTCTAAAATCCTAGGATTTCTCCTGATCTGCACTCAAAACATGGATGGGTGACTATAATTCCACTTTCCAAAGGCCCTTTCCCAGGGGCATTTGTAAAGTACCATGATGCCCCACTAACTAATCTACAGGCTGGCTTGGGAAGGACTAGAGCTCCAATTTGCTACCCCCAGTGCCACTATTTCTGTCAACTCCCAATTGACCCACTGCCACCTAAATGATAAAAAGCCCTCCCGTGTGATTCAGTTACCTGAGTGGTCCATCTCTCTTCCTGTGGCATACACATAATGACTGTAGTCTGAGAGACTGCCTGCTCACAAACTAGTCTCATATTAACTGGACACATTCAGCTGTGCCTTCTCCTACTATCTAAAATTCTTAGGTACAGATAAACCTGGTGGACATTTGAAATAGTACCTACTCAACCTTGAGAACATACTCATACAACTGAAATGCATTTGGGTGGCTGGGAACACCGCCGAGTCACTAGAGTGCTTGCTGTGTAAGCATGAAGCCTAGAACTCAATCCCCAGAACCTGTGCTTATAAAGCTGGCCGTGCCATATAATTCCGGCACTGGGGAGGCAGAGACAGGTGGATCCGTGGGACTCACTGACCAGCCAGCCTAGCTTAATCAGTGAGTTTTAAGCCAGTGAGAGACCCTGTCTTTAGAAAACTAGCACACCTTTCTGCCCCCTACTGTCTGTTCACTTCTTAACAATGGAACATTGTGCAGACCATAGTCTTGTAGTCTCCAACCATGTTGGCAGCAAGCAGTTCTTTAACCAAATATTGATTGAATGTTGCATAGAACGTTTGCATCAGATAGTAGAAAACACTAATTTGTATAAAATATAATCCTGACCATCAAGAAACTTGTGATCTGACTATAAAAATGAGACATAAAGATATGCTTGTAGAAGAACACATGTCCAAGAATATCTGGACAGCACTAATTAATCTTTATGGGTTCAGTGGGGGTTGGGGGGACCAGGTGAGTAGGGAGGTGATGAATCCGAGAAAATGAGTGAGTGGGTATCACTGTGATCAAAACATATTGTAAAAAAGCTCTCAGAGAACATATTTAAAAAGACATAAAGATATGAAAAATAGTCATTTAAGATAATAATACAGGGCTAAGGGCACTTAGCCAGCATGAATGAAGCCCCTGGTTTCTGCACAAGCACTGCCCTCCAAATATATTCAAAGTCTTGTAGTCTTTACAACAGTGTTGGTAGCAATCAGTTCTTTTACCAAGTATTGATTGAACATTACATGTAGCATTTCCATCAGAGAGTAGGTTGTATAGGCACCCTTTCAAATGACATCCAGTTTTATCTGTATGTTTTATGTGTGTGTTATACATATATATATATAAAACATATGTGTGTTATATGTATTTTACTATTCTTTATTTTGAATATGTCCTTTCCTTTATTCTTCTCTCATACATACATCCATCCCACAGCCTCTCCTACTTTTCTCCTCCCAGTCTCACCCCCCACCTCCTCTCTCCCCCAGGTCCACTGCTCCTCCAATTCCCTTCAGAAAAGAGCAGGCCTCCAAGTGATATCAGCAAATGCAGACTAACAAGATGCAATTAGACTAGGCACTGCTGGCAGTGGTGACGCACGCCTTTAATCCCAGCACTTGGGAGGCAGAGGCAGGCAAATTTCTGAGTTGGAGGCCAGCCTGGTCTACAGAGTGAGTTCCAGGACAGCCAAGGCCATACAGATAAACCCTGTCTCAAAATACCAAGACTAGACACAACCCCTCATATCAAGGTTGACAAGGCAACCCAGTAAGAGGAAAGGGTCCTAAGTACAGGAAAAAAGAATCAGAGACACCTCAATTGCCACAGTTAGGAGTCTCACAAACATTGAAAGCTTTACAACCATAACATATCCACAGGACCTAGTACAGACCCGGGCAGGCTCTATGATTGTCACTTCAGTCTCTGTGAGCCCCTAAGGGCCCTGCCTTGTTGACTGTGGACTCTGTTCTCATGGTATCCTTGACCACTCTCCTACAATCCTTTCTCCCCGTCTTCTGTGGAGTCTCCTGAGCTCCCCCTGTCTGAGCGTTGGTCTCTACATCTGCTCCCATCAGCTGCAGGAAGAAGCCTCTCTGATGACAATTGGCATAGGTACCAATCTGCAAGTACAGCATTAGGAATCTTTTCATTGACTTTTTTTGGTCAGTTGTTTGGTTCTATCCTAGGTTTCTGAGCCATACAAATCTCTCTCTCTCTCTCTCTCTCTCTCTCTCTCTCTCTCTCTCTCTCTCTGTGTGTGTGTGTGTGTGTGTGTGTGTGTATACACCTGTGACCTGTGTATGTGTGTGCATTTTAAAATAAAGACACAAGTAGCCCTAAAGTATGTGCAACAAATGAAGACAGTAAGTACAAGCTGAAAAGGGTTAAAGAAAATATATGAGAAATATCTTGTTGTAAAATGTATTTAAAAGACTCCGAAATGGGTTAAATAAAACGTCTCTTTAATGTCCATTGTTAGCGTTCTTTATATAGAGTGAATAATATGTATGTTTGCTTTTAAATCTGCATCTTACATTTTAAATCAATGCTCCAATAGTATGTTCCCTGCATGTAAATTAAAAGTTGCCTCCCTGTCTATTTGTTCCAAAAAACTGCAGAATGTCTCTTGGTTGTATGTAAGTCATCATCACCATAAGAACAAGGAATGAAAGATGTTCTTTCTGTTATAGGAAAGAATGGGGACTAGAGACTTTTCTTCCATCTGCTGTGCTGCAGAGCATGAAAGAGAAGAACATCAAGAAAGCACTCTCCCACCTTGTCAAAGCAAATCAAAACTTGGTACCACCGGGTAAAAAGGTATCCTGTTAGATCTTAATAGAATGTAGCTTTTTTAAGCAGAGAGGCTTGCATACATTTAAGAACTTATTTAAAATTAGCCCACAAAGAACATACTTGGCACACTGCATTTACAGAAAAACCTCATACACTATTCGCCTATGTCTAAATGGAACAAAAATACTAATCCTTCTGGAAATCTATTTACTTCTTACAAGGTGGAAACTACTTATATGGGTTAGGAGGCACAGGGTAGTCACATGAGAGAATTTCTGAGGCTTTGCAGCTAGGGGATCAAATCACAAGATGATTGTACATTTTCATCCTATGACTGGTTACTGCTCAGACCAGCTTAAATGCAAAGTACCCAGTAAGGGGCCCTGAAGGCCAGTTACTGTGTTCATTACATTAGGATTATCTCCCAGGGAGCTGTTAACATTTGGTAAGAGGCTGTTCCTTGCTAAAGTATAAGGGTGTTGTGCTGGACACTGTGAGATGAAGAAGCATCCTCCTCTGTCCTGGCCAGCTAATAGTGTCACCCCTCCCTTAATTATTATTAAAAATGTGTCCACATATTGCCATGGATGCCCTAAGAAACAATATCAGCACCATCACCACTTAGAACCATTGCATTAAATCCTACTTTGGAGAGAGAAAGAAAAGTTATCATTAGTGTTAAAAATCTTTGTATTCATTTCTGTTTTTTATTAAGTAAGAGAAGCACAAAGACCATTTAAAAGTATTCAGTTGGTCAGAAAAAAAGAAAGGTGTGGTTGAGAAGTAATAAAAGAGCAAAGATTCCAGTAAGTAAAAAGACAAGGAGTCTTAAATCTCTAAGCCTATAAAATGGGAAACAACCTAAGTACGCGCTGGAGCTGATAGAGGCTGTTGAAACTTGTCTGACCTCAATACAAATCACCATCCACGTGGGTAGTTCTTTGGTCATGGTATCCTATTTTCTGTCATTTTTATAAGGCTTCACCCTATAAACGTTTTTTTAAACATATAATCAAGTTCAGTACACTCTTGGCCATATTCTCTTTCCAAGTTTCGATGGAAAATGCCCCCTATCACCTCACCGTGAGCACTCAGTTTCAGAAAAATAGGAAGATGCCATGGGTCAAGAGTTTTACAATTCCCAGTGCTTGGGGAGATGGCTCAGATGGTGACTGCTTGCTACACAAGCAGGAAGACCTGAATTCCGCCCCAGAACCCATGGAATGATGCTGCATGTGCTGGCTAATACTTGCAATCCCGGTGCTGGGGCGATGGACTGGGGCTTGCTGGCCTGCCAGCCTTAGCCTACATCATGAGCTTCAGGCCTATGAGATACCATCTCAATAAAAGAAAGAAAGAAAGGAAGGAAGAAAGGAAGGAAGGAAGGAAGGAAGGAAGGAAGGAAGGAAGAAAGAGAAAGAAAGGCCCTCAAGGAATCACATGTGATATCTTCTGTTCTCCATGCACACATACACTCATATACATGCCACCTTCATATACGTATACACACACAGACACACATATACACACACGTTTTATAGTTTTTGTTCTGATTTGCCCAAAATTGATGTCTGTTAAGTAGTTTGACTTGATTTTTTTTCAAGCCTGGTGAGCTGATCTTAACCACCAATATTAGTTCATTCTTTTATCATACACTCGTGTGTGTGTGTGTGTGTGTGTGTGTGTGTGTGTGTGTGTGTCCTAATAAAATCTAGCATTTCTAGCTAAGAGAGTGGTTTGCTTAAACTGTTTTGTGTTTTTTTTGTAAGATTTGGGGCGAATGAATGGTACAAAATCATCACTACACAAAGGATACCTCTTGTTATAGTTAGCAAGGGAGTTGGGAAGTCATATGCGATTGAAGCAGTTTTTCCAGTCTTAGCTACTTGATGGTGATCAAATTCACCTTTGATACATTCCTTATGCATTCAATATAAGACAGGTACCGATTCTAATCAAATTTCTCATTTTCAAATGACATGAAAGCTTACATTTTTGAAGTCTCTCTAAAGATCAGTTCTATCTAGATATTTGTAGTTCATGAAACTCTACAGATTCTCAGAGTTGCATTAAGTGAACCAGGATTTTCATAGCAAACTCAAACCATTTCGAAGTGATTGGAGTTCAGAAAGTTCATTCTCCCTGAAAACTTGGAAAGGGTAGGAGAAAGCTGAGAGTAGAGGTATGCAGAGCTGCTTAAGAGCTTGGCAGAGATCTCAGGCAGCTCCACAAATTCTGTGTGCAGGTGAGTCTTCTGTGTCATTAGAGAATTTACACACCACACCCCTTTGCCTCTTATCATAGTTGGGAAGTGTCCCTCACTTATTGTAACCCCTCAATGAGCAGACATTTCCAGAGAGCAATGTCTCACCCTGTTCTCACTTATTGAATGGACTGAACCATGTGTCTGTACACATGTACCTACCACAACATCTCCTAACACACACACACACACACACACACACACACAGAGAGAGAGAGAGAGAGAGAGAGAGAGAGAGAGAGAGAGAGAGAGAGATTCACACTTCTCTTACAGAAGCAATAAGATTTGAATCTTGATATTACATTTCAGTCCATCATCAGAAAACACAGGATATACCAACATACTGCTCTTCTTACTGAAGAGGCTTTCTCATACCCCATCTCCCCAGCAATAAAAGCATCCATTGTGGGCTGGAGGTGTAACTCAGTTAGTAGAGAACCCAAAGCACTGGATTCGATGTCAGCACTACATGCATTGGGCATGGTGACACACACCAATAATTCCAATATTCCAGAGTCAAAGGTAAAAGGATCAGAAGTTGTGTGCCTTTATTTCCACAGTAGAAAGAGTTCCATCCAGTGAAACCCACATTAGAGCTTTCTTTTCTCTCCTCAGCTCTCTGCACTACAAGCTAAGGTCCACTATCTCAAGTTCCTCAGTGACCTGCGACTCTATGGGGGCCGTGTATTCAAGGCAACATTAGTGGTAATTTCCTTTTCTTTCTTTCTGTCTGGAACCAGGGACCTGGCAAACATCAGAGAACAAGCTGTCTTCAAGGACTTGTCCTGGATAATAAACACAGAGAAGCTAGGAATCTTTCCTTGTTTTCTGTACTAATGCACTTCACCACAGTCTGAACAATCTAGATAGCATTGCTTTAGCAGCCTTGGGGGTGGGTGGGAATGGAATCAAAGGACTCTTAAGTATGGTGTCTTTTCAATCACTGAGCTAGAAGGGGGAAAAGCCCTTCTTACTTCTGAAAGTTTTTGATGTGTATAAATATGTTATATCATGATAACATTTTCTACATTATTCATAATTTATCAGAACCTCCATACACTCATATATGCGTCCACCTAGTTGGATAATTTAATGCAATGTAACCCAGAAAACCTTTCCAAAGAATATATTGTGATCTCATGAAAACAGCCTTTGAAGCTGAGAATTAGGTAATGTTTCAGAAGTTCAGGCTCTGATATATTCTGTCATTCCCCTTCCTCAGCAGGCAGAGAAGCGCTCAGAAGTGACTCTTCTGGTCGGTCCCCGGTATGGCATAAGTCATGTCATAAACACCAAAACCAATCTGGTGGCCCTTTTAGCTGACTTCAGCCACGTCAACAGGATTGAAATGTTTACAGAAGAGGAGAGCTTGGTGAGGGTGGAGCTGCATGTGCTAGACGTGAAGGTGAGCCTGTTAAATGTTGAACCGTGGCACTGGCCTGAGTGGCTCCTTTCTGAGAGCCGTGATGGTACTCACCACGCACGAAAGACTGGACGTGTTCAGGGCCTCAAAGATGCCACATTGTGAAAAAAAAAGTAAATAATACATCCATACAACTCCAGTCTAGGTGCTCTAGTCCTTATTAAATTGTGATTTAGGGATAGGCTGTTGCTATATTTCTTTAGGCACAGTTTCTCCATCTATGCCCCATAAAAGCAAGTTAAATCATTTCTCAATCCCTTCTGGGTGTAGAATACTGAATCATATAATGCTAGGGAGAATCACTCTTTCTAAACTGGATTACTTGAATGGAAATCAGTGAGCGTTCCCCCAGCTCTTTAGAATTCTCATTCGTTCTCTTTGGTTAAATTGGGATACCCAGCCCCAACACCAGGCCCACTCTGGCAGAGCTGAAGGAATGGATTCAGGAACACTGGGATGATGGTAAAGCGCTTCTTCAGAGCAAATCAGAATGCACCGGCATGTTCTACAGCAGGAACATGTTACCATGACACAGTGTGGAAGCGCCCCTGTGTCACCTGTGTACACATGGGATGTCATGGCCTTAACCCAGATGGCTCCAATTGACTTCTTAGCCAGACACAAGTGTGGCAAGACCCTTCGAATACCTATCCCAGCTCATGTCTCAGGGTGCTGGGAGAAAGCCACATTATAGGGAACAGGCACAATGGATGTGAGCTAGATGTCGTCAACTAGTATGTCCCACACCAAAATGAGTGAGGAGACCCGGCAAATGGTCTCATACCTGAATGGATTGGCTGGCGTAGAGACTGAGCCAAGATGGTAACTCAGGTAGAGAGGACAGTTCGGGGATTTGGAATAGGAAATATTGTTCCAATGACCAGTGTCCTCCTCCTGAGAGTGAGAAGTGCATACCCTCTCCTTTGCTGTCTTGGCCTCATTGGTTGTCTGCTTTGTTTCTGTTCCAACTTTCTGCCTCCTTCGCTCTTTCTTTCGACAAGCACACACACATCCCTCCGAGCCAATGAGACCGACTGTGCCACCAGCACTTCCTTCCACACTCCAAGAAACTTGGCCTCTTCGGAGATCATTGTTTCCAGTTAGAGCAGTGTCTCTTCCCAGCTCTCAGCTCCAGCTTGCACTTGTGTGAATGGACAGCTTCGTTTAGAAGCATCCTTTTCTCGGGCCTCTTTGGTGCTCCCCACCCAGTTACAGTCAACATCTCGACTTGTGATTTCTTTCTCTTGATTACTCATTTTCACCGGAGATCTCACATTTTAAAAATGCACATGTGTGCATGTGTGCATGGAGTGGTTTTTGAAGGCCAGAAGAGATGGTATTGGCTCTCCTGGAGCTGGAGTTACAGGAAGTTATAAACCACCTGACGAAGATGCAGAAAATCAAGCTCCTTTTTTTTAAAAAAAAATGGTTATTTTATTTATTTACATTTCAAATATTGTCCGCTTCTCAGTTTCCCCTCCATAAAGCCCCTATCCCATCACTCACCCTGCCTCTATGAGAGTACTCCCCCATCCACCCACCCATGCTCACCTCACCACCCTAGCATCCCCCCACACTGGGGCATCAAGCCTTCACAGAACTAAGGGCCTTCCCTCCCACTGATGCCAGGTAAGGCCATCTTCTGCTATATATGTAGCTGGATTCATGGATCCGTCCATGTATGCTCTTTGGTTGGTTGGTGGTTTAATCCCTGGGAGCTCTGGGTAATCTGGTTGGTTGATATTGTTGTTCTTCCTATGGTGTTGCAATCCCCTTCAGCTCCTCCAGTCCTTCCCCTAACTCCTCCACTGGAGTCATTGTGCTCAGTCTGATGGTTGGCTGCAAGCATCCACATCTGTATTGGTGGTTCCTATCTAAAGGAAAGCAAGCTCTTAATCAGTCACCTCTCCAGCCCTATGAATCTCAATTTTAATAATCTCAAGATTTTTGCATTGTGAGGCTGAATTTTGGTAACTGAAATAACTTAGTCTTTACTATTACTCTTTAGACCATTAGCTATGATAAAAGAAAACCAGTGTTTTGTGGTGCTTGGTACTTAATTCATTCCAGAATGAGTTGGAAGGCAATTATAAATTCAGTCCATAAATTCCCATATGCACGGTGAGCACATGTGGACCCTGCTATGGTCACCTTTCCTGTTGCAAAAAAACTGGTGCGTTATTTGCTCTACAGAAAAGCTCACCCATTGTTTCTAACACCGTTGGTTTACTCCTACCATTCCTCCCTATTTGACAATATAGCTCAGGCTAGGTAGGTCCTCTGCTTCTCTTAGAGCTCTTCTGATGGTTAGTATCAGCTCTTCTGTGAAGACAAAGGCTTTGAAAATTGTGTCGCCTGAATGTTTTCTTAAGTACCTTATGTTATTTCTGAAGTTATCCCCTGATTTCTGCTTCTCCAAAGGAAGAAGTATCTTCTTTTCCTTATAGTTCATGAGCACTTATAAATACTTTAGGCATGAAGACATTAATGAGAATTTTCTTCTTGTGCATTTCTTTGTTGTGCAGCCCATTACACTCCTTATGGAGTCATCAGATGCCATGAACCTGGCCTGTCTGACAGCTGGATACTACCGGCTGCTCGTGGACTCCAGGAGGTCAATATTTAACATGGCCAACAAGAAAAATGCAGGCACGCAGGACACAGGTATTTTCTTTCTCAATTCATGATTCTCTTCCCATATACCCTTTGAGAACTTACCCCAAAATAATAGCAATCAGTAACAGAATTCAATAGTAAAGTGCTATACTTAAGATTGCAGATTCCAAGGGCTGGGGAGGTGAGAAATACATTCCACACAAGCATGGGGACCTGAGTTCCAAGGGTCAGAGTGAACAGAAAGCTAGACACATAATGTGTGTCTGTATTCCCTGTGGCCCTACAATAAGAGAGGCAGAGACGAAAGAATCCCTCTGAGCTTGTGGGCCAGCTAGCCTGGAGTATGCAACTCAGCATTGATCAACAGAGATCCTGCCTCAGTCACAGGAGAGGACGAGAACCAGCACCTAAGGTTGATCTTTGATCTCCACATGCATACCACAGCATATGCATGCCTGCATGCACACACACACACACACACACACACACACACACACACACACAGAGAGAGAGAGAGAGAGAGAGAGAGAGAGAGAGAGAGAGAGAGAGAGAGAAATTGTGGTAGAGTGCTTACCAACCAAAAATTACAGCCTTGGTGTTAATCCCCATTACTACCAAGAAAAAAGAAAAGATGAGGTTGTACCTATTTAAAAAATCAAACTTCCAAATATAGCACAAAACCTTTATGTACTGGTGACATTGATTAACTATCAAAAATAAACATGCTGATTTATCCATTTCATCTGGAAAGTCACTTGGAAATGACAGGGGCTCATTTCAAAAGTAGTGGTTTTATTTCTGTGAAGTCTTGACGGTCTTTTCCTTTTCTTTCTTGTTTTTTCTTGGTGTTTGTTCCTCACCTAGTCATATATACTAAACAGAAACTTTCCCACTAAGTTGCTGTCATGATCCTGTAGCTACATTTTGACTGCCTCACTCTTAAAATGGCTGAGAATTAAGCCCCCTGCTGTAGATTTTTTTCTTTCTTTAAAATCCTAGGCTAGAGCTTTGACATCTTATAAACTCACTAAATTGTACTAATGTATGTATGTATGTATGTATGTATGTATGTATTATGTATGTATTATATATGTATGCAGTATGTATGTATGTATTTTGAATGCATGCTTGCATGCAAGCATTTAGTAAGACAGAGTAAATAGCCCAAGTTAGCCTAGAACTTAGTATGTAGCCCAGGCTGATCTCCAGTTATGGCCTTCCTTACTCAATCTCCAGAGTACTAGGATTCTCAGTGTCATCTACTACACCTGTTCTGGACTTAGACATGCTAGAAAGAACTTCTTTCACCCTGGGGCCATCTAGGCAAAGCTATCAGAGGTCACTCCAGCCACTTGACAGGAGAAAATACGTTTTGCTTGAGTCTATATCTTCTTCTGTCTTCAGTGGATGCCCAATAAAATGGCTGATAGACACCACCATGCAAGTCAGAAGATGACACAATTAGAACTAAGGGTCCTATAGATTATACTTCCCTTTTTAAAAAATGAGAGCCACCAGCTAGACAGTGGCACACCTGTAATCCATGTGTCCAGGATTTACATGGTGTTAAATCACTCAGGATCTCCATGAGTCTGAGGGCACCCTAGGCTACCTAGAGCATGTCAGGCCAAGTAGAGCTATAGAGCAAGACAATGTCAAAATAACGACAATAAAAGGATTCTAGGGCTTGTGAGATAGCTCAGTGAGTAAAGGCATTTGCTGCTAAGCCTAAAATTCTGAATTTGGTCTCTACAACCCATGTGGTAGAAGGAAAGAACCACCTTTTGAAAGTCGTCTTTTGACCTTTACATTCTTTCCATGGCATCTGTAAACACACACACACACACACACACACACACACACACACACACAAATTCATTGTCACTATCTCTAAGGGAGACAAAGGAAACATCCTTTTATTTTCAAACTGAGCCCCAAAAGATAAATCTTTGCTATAGTATTTAGATATAAGGCTGTACATATACATTCATGTGATGTTTATTATTATAGTCAGGATGAATGGAAGCAGTTTTAGCCATGGAGTAGGGGCAGCCATACAAAAGAAAGAGAAGAAGAGAAGGAAAGATAGACAAAACATGCTTAGAAGGCAGTTTTGACTTTCCAGACCACTTTAAGTGGTATGGGTTTTCAAATTTCTCAAAGTTTGAGTTTCCTTATTCATATAATTTGGCTAAAATTTATCTTGAGAAGTAAAAATTAGTAAAAGGCGAAAGATTTATACGATCTGAAGAGAAGTAAAAATTAGGAAAAAATCTATGCATAATGTCTAAAATGATGTTCAGTGATTCTAATCATCATCAGTGGGGGGAATAATAAAAAAAAACTAACAATAAAACTCAAAGAAATGCAGAGGGGAGAGCAATAGACAGAGGCAATGAGAGGCTCTGAGAAATGACTAACAATGATGAGAAAGGGCCCAGAATGTAACTCATTAGTAAGCAATTCTCTATCATGCACAAGGCTCTGAGTTCTATCTGTAGGGTCACATAACAAAAAAACAGTAATTAAAAAGAGGAACACAATAAAAAGGAAGGGGTAAGCACGTACAGAGAGTCTTGTAGTGAACAGTTTTACAACCATGTTTTCATTGAGAGATTTACAACCATTCAACAATGACCTTTGAGATTCCAAAGAGCAGTTGGGCAATTTAATACAATCCTTTCCCATTGAAAAACCGGTGTCTGGCCTTTTATTTTCAAATCATAAAGTTTACCCAGAAAAGAAAATCTTTTTTCCCCTGTGAGCTATTAAAATTGTACAGGTGCAAGGACGAAAGGAAGTCTACCACTCTAAAAAGAATGGTTACAATACTAAGGTCTTAGTACGGTCCAGCTGTTAGTAACACACTGTGTGATGTTCAGGTAAAAGTGGGAGGGAAAATGACTTCGTTATTAAAGATCTTGTCGCTGGGAGAAAGATTAGACCTTTAGCCTCTCCATGTTCTTGCTAAACTCTACAGCAAGAGTGAAGATGCAAACGTGTTCCATACACATTCTTCACTCTAACAGAGCAATTGAATGGGCAAGCCACACAAAGAGCACCCTGATAGAACTGTAGGCCTAAGCTGAATAATAGTTTGGGACTTAGAATGATAATCATTTTCATCTGTCATTGATTCTGAACCAAGATTTCCAAGTGGTTAAGGCCTTGGATACAAAATATGTTGTCAATTTGACACAACCTAGAATCACCTGTTAGGAGAGTACCCTTAGTGCTCTATTTCTGTGAAGAGACACAATGGCCATGGATACTCATAAAATAAGGCATTTAACTGGGGCTTGCTTACAGTTCAGAGGTTTAGTCCATTAACATCATGGTGGGGTCCATGACAGCACATAGACAAATGTGGTGCTGGAGAAGTAGTTCTACATCTGTATCTATAGTCAGTGGAAGAGAGCGACATTGGGCCTGAGTTGGGTCTTTGAAACCTCAAACCTACCTCCAGTGACATACTTCCTCCAACAAGGCAATATCTACTCTAAGAAGGCAATATCCTGCCCCCCATCTAAGCCTTCTAAGTGGTGTCACTCTGTGATGACTAGGCACACAAATATATGAACCTATAGGAACTATATCTATTTAAACTATCACAAAGGGTTATCGCAAAGGGTATAGATGAAGCTGACCTGTTGGTATGTGCGGGAAGGATTTTCTTGATCATGTAAATTGACATGGGAAGACCCAGTCCACTGTGGGTGGCACCATTCCCTAGATTTATGTACCATATTATTTAAGAGTATAAGAAGTATGCTGAGCATTACTAATGCATTCATTACCCTTTGCTCCTGACAGTAAATATGATGTAACTAGATGCTTCAAGCTCCTGTCACCTTGACTTCCCTCATCTGTGTTGTACTATATCCTAGAACCGTTGTCAGGGTAAATTAGGACACTTAGCATCATGTTATGGCTAGTATCACCTTTTTCCCCCTTTGGAACCTCTCAGAAGATCTCCTGAGACATAAGAAAAGTAAACATTAAATTTCTGATATCAGTTATTTGGCACATTGCTATGATCAAATACCTGTCCAAAAAAAAAAACAAAAAACAAAAAACAAATTAAGGAAGGGCTTACTTTGGTTAGCAGTTTGAGGATAGTCTCCTCCAATATGGCAGGCAAGGCATGATGGCAGAAACATGAGGCAGCTGAGAACATTGTATCTCTCACCAAGAAATAGAGTAATGAATGCTAGGCTAGTGTTCAGCACTTTCTCATTTCATTCAGCTTGGGACACAAGCTGATGGGATGGTGCCATTCCAAATCAGGCTTTGTCTTCCCTTCTCTTCTCTCTGAAAATACCTTCAAAAAACCCCTGGAGATATGCTTCCTAATGGCTTTAATTTCAGTAAATTTGATGATGAAGATTAATCATATTTCATGTTCAGTGAAGACTAAGACACAATTCCCACCCAAGTGTTCTATGTCTATTCCATCATTGCAAGGAGGAAAACATTATACACTGTAGGCAGGAAGCCCAGATTGACCACATTTTTTAAATTACAAATTGATGTGCACTTTAGTCAAAACCTTCTAATCAGAATTTATGGTGTTGGAGAGATGGCTCAGTGGTTAAGAGTACCAACTGCTCTTCCAAAGGTCCTGAGTTCAAATCCCAGCAACTACATGGTGGCTCACAACCATCCATAATGAGATCTGATGCCCTCTTCTGGTGTGTCTGAAGACAGCTACAGTGTACTTACATATAATAAATAAATAAATCTTTAAAAAAAGAATTTATAAGCTAACATTTTTTCATTCTATTTTGTAATTTTACCTTTAATATTTTCAAAATCCCTGATCCCACATATCTACATATTTATTAGCTTTTAAGAGACTCTAAATAAGTATAATTTGCTCTCAGTTTCCTGAGCTATTTAGATTTTTGTTCTAACCCACAATTTAGAAAACTATAACTAATGGGCTAACTCTTGTTCTTATGAATAAAGTATTATTGGAATTCAACTGTACACATTGTATTACTTTTCTGAGGCTATAGCAACAAATAATTGCAAATATGGTAGCTTGGAGAAAGAGACATAAATTGACTTTCTGTTCAAAGGTCTGAAGTCTAAAATCAAGGTGTAGACATATCTTGGCTTTCTCCAACAGATCTAAATGAGGATATATCCTACATCTTCCTTCTGCTGATGGCTATCAGCATTCTCAGTGGTTGTACTATGCTAGCTTTTGCCTGTGTCTCCACATGACCTTCAGTTCTTCCCTGTGTGGCTCAGATTCTTTTCTCTCTCTTCTGCTTAAAGCTACTTGCCACTGGATTGGGGAACTGCACAGATCATTCAGGATGGATACTTAATTAAATATGCACAATTATTTTCTCATTATGGTCACATATTCAATAAAAAAAGCCTCAAAGTGGACATGTCATTTATGGACCACCATTCTACCCATACTCCCATGTGTTTATGTATCTATCATCTATGGCTGCTTTCATGTTAAAAAGTAGTCTAAAATATATCAAATATTTACTATTTGGCCCTCTTTCTGTAAAGACTTTGCCAAGTCTTAGTCTAAATCTGGGGCCCTGTTACAACGAATCTCTGCTAACTAGTCTGTCTCCTAATAGCAGTGTGCCCTACACACACACACACACACACACACACACACACACACATGCATGCTATACACATAAGAGAGAGAATATTTTTGTTGTTAAAGTTGAAGTTACACAAGGTATACTGACTGTAAAGTATGATGCCAATATGGCCAATGTCTAACTCAGTGTCCTTAAAAGTATATATATAACCATTGCTTATAAAAATGCAGATATTTTGCAAAATGATGCTGAGTATTATTCAGCATTATATAATTTGGAGAGAAAGCACTATTGTAGTAAAACTGAATTTCTTTTGAAAGTACCATGCATGTCAGTAGGTCTCAAATATGGGACAGGGGGTGGTCTGAAAGAACAGATGGAAAACTAATAGGACCCTAACTTTTCCTCAAAAAGTTGCTTCTGCAATAGACAAAACAATAGCCACAGAATGACCTACTTCTCACTCCTGTTAAATATCAGAGAAAATCTCCACATGGAAATTACACATTTCAAGACCCTTGAAGAGCAAATAAAACAATAATATTTAAATTCGTTTTAGAATTTTAATTGGTATGAAACATCAAACAAATCTTCACACACTCCCATGATGCAAATGAATGTTGAAATAAGCCTAAATATTAACTATGCCCATAAATAGCTGAAAAGAAGTCCTATGAGGGATGCATCTTGTGCATTAGATAGATAGATAGATAGATAGATAGATAGATAGATAGACAGATAGATAGATAGACAGATAGATAGATAGACAGATATAGATATAGATATATAGATATATAGATATATAGATATAGATATGAATACTAACATTTATAAATAAATATATTACCACTAAGGTACAAGTAAGCTGAAAATGAGGTACCACATTTAGTTCTTAATAAATGTAGAAGTAGGAAGATTCCTGACTGTATTATAACTCAAGAAAGATGAAGTTGTTATCATATCTTACCAACTACGGAATGTTAGCTCTTACTTCACAAAGTAAATGGAGTATATTCTGGAAAAACTATCCATTATAATATCACCTTCAAGGATTATAAAAGTTTAATTATATATTTCTGATCATGGATACCTGTGAGGCCCAATGATAAAAGCAAGGGCTAGATGGAGTTAAGATATCACTCTCTCTTCCCAGATGCTGTTACATGTTATCAAACAGCATCTCTACTTTGTGCAGTATCAATTTGATTAAGTCTCCTATCCAAGGAATCTCACACGTGGGGCCTAAATCAACTAGTGCTCCATTTGGAATGTTGAATAACCGTGTTTCAGAGTGATAATACAAGCCATTAAAGTACAAAACAGGCAGGACTGAGGAGATGACTCCCTAGATGAGATGCTTTTTGTACACTCATGAAGGCCTGAGTTTTGGATCCTTAATATCTATATGAAAATCCATGTCTGCTGGTGTGCAACTATAATCCCAACACTGGGAAGGCAGAGACAAGTGGATTCCAGCAGCTCACCAATCAGCCAGCCTAACTGAATCAGCAAGCTCCAGGTTCAGCGATAAACCCTGACTCAAAACAAGATGATGAAAAATGATATAGATAGATACCAGACATTAATGTCTGCCTTCTCCTTGGTGAGCATGGCCACACACATATGTATATAGTGTATGCAATACACACACACATACAGAGAGAGAGAGAGAGAGAGAGAGAGAGAGAGAGAGAGAGAGAGAGAGAGAGAGAGGAGAGAGAGAACCTCTACCATTTCTGACAACAGACAGCATAATAACTTACCTATCTGATCTACCTATCTGATTCTTTCTCTTTAGGATCAGAAAATAAAGGCAAGCATAATCTCCTTGGTCCTGATTGGAACTGTATGCCTCAGATGACCACCTTCATTGGCGAAGGGGAACAAGAAGCCCAAATCACATATATAGATTCTAAGCAGAAGACAGTTGAGATGACAGACAATACCTTGTGTCCCAAAGAGCACCGGCACTTATATATCGACAACACATACAGTCCAGATGAACTTAGCCAGCCGCTGACTCAGCCAGGTGATGCTCCCTGTGAGGCTGACTATAGAAGCCTAGCTCAGCGGTCCCTTATGACCCTCTCAGGACCAGACACTCTGAAGAAAGCACAGGAATCTCCGCGAGGAGCTAAAGTGTCCTTTATTTTTGGAGATCTTGCCTTAGACGATGGCATGAGTCCCCCAACTCTAGGCTATGAAAGAATGTTAGATGAAAATCCAGAAATGCTGGAGAAGCAGAGGAATCTCTACATCAGTAGTGCCAATGACATGAAAAACCTGGAGCTCACTCCAGACACAGACAGCATCCAGTTTGTGGCAAATTCTGTATATGCAAACATAGGTGATGTGAAGAACTTTGAGGCCCCTGAGGGGATAGAGGAACCCCTCTTACACGACATCTGTTATGCGGAAAACACAGACGATGCAGAAGATGAAGATGAGGTGAGCTGCGAGGAGGACCTCGTGGTGGGTGAAATGAACCAACCAGCCATCCTTGACCTGTCTGGGTCAAGTGATGACATTATTGACCTCACGACCCTGCCTCCTCCAGAAGGAGATGACAACGAGGATGACTTCCTCCTGCGTTCTCTGAACATGGCCATCGCTGCTCCCCCACCTGGCTTTAGAGACAGCTCTGATGAAGAGGACACTCAGAGCCAGGCAACATCCTTCCATGAAGACAAAGAGCAAGGCAGCAGCCTGCAGAATGAGGAGATCCCTGTGTCCCTCATTGATGCTGTGCCTACCAGTGCAGAGGGCAAGAGTGAGAAGGGAATGGACCCTGCTGTCGTTTCCACCCTGGAAGCCCTTGAAGCTCTTTCAGAAGAACAGCAGAAGAATGAAAATTCAGGTTCTTTCACCATTGTTACATTTATTCACTGATAACCATTGTCATCTCATCCTTTTGAGTCATTTGTTCTTGGAGTCCTGTTATGTGGTATTTCCATTTCATACATGTCCCATTTCATAAATATGCTGAACTACTATCCTGAGGGGGGGTTATTAGGTGGTTTCTTTTGTTGCTAGTTTTAAAAAATAAACATGATGGCCCTCCCCCTCCCCTCTCTGGAACAACTGTGCAATAAAATCATCGTCCTTACTGAAAAGGGAAAAATCTTGTTTTATTTTTTTATTTTGTTTTTATCATTGTCGTATGTTTTCATCTTTGTACTAATAGCGAGTCACATTTTCTTGCATGCCTCTAAGTGCCTCTGCTCCGGCCATTAACTGCTTCTTGTTTTTTATGGCATACAGGTGTAGCCATCTTGCGGGCTTATAGTCCCGAGTCTTCATCAGACTCGGGCAATGAGACTAACTCTTCTGAAATGACAGAGGGTTCTGAGCTAGCCGCAGCACAGAAGCAGTCGGAAAGCCTCTCCCGCATGTTCTTGGCCACTCATGAAGGCTATCACCCTCTGGCAGAAGAGCAGACAGAGTTCCCCACCTCCAAAGCCCCCCCAGTGAGCTTGCCTCCAAAGTCCTCTCATGGCCTGGCTGCTCGCCCAGCAACCGACCTCCCACCCAAAGTTGTGCCTTCCAAGCAGATCCTTCACTCAGACCACATGGAAATGGAGCCAGAAACCATGGAGACCAAGTCAGTCACTGACTATTTTAGCAAACTGCACATGGGGTCAGTGGCATATTCCTGTACGAGCAAAAGGAAAAGCAAGCTTGCTGAGGGAGAGGGAAAATCCCCCCTGAGTGGGAATGTACCAGGGAAAAAACAGCAAGGAACCAAAATACCAGAAATGGAGGAGGACACCAAAGGCAAAGTTGGCACTGTGTCTTCGAGAGACAATCCACACCTCAGCACTTTTAACCTGGAGAGAACTGCCTTTCGCAAGGACAGCCAAAGATGGTATGTGGCCTCTGATGGTGGGATGGTAGAGAAAGGTGGAATGGAAGCACCAGCCATGAAAGCCTTTCCCAGAGGTCCAGGTCTGGGTAACAGAGAGACTGAAGGGAAAGAGGATGGCACTGTGGAAGGAGAGGCTGATGATGCTTCAGGACTTGGCCAAGGGGACCGCTTCCTAACAGACATGGCCTGTGTAGCCTCAGCCAAAGACTTAAACAACCCTGAAGATACTGACTCTCCCACTTGTGACCATGCCACTAAGCTTCCTGAGGCTGAAGACAATGTGGCCCGACTTTGTGACTACCATTTGGCCAAGCGAATGTCATCCCTGCAGAGTGAGGGCCATTTTTCTCTACAGAGCTCTCAAGGCTCTTCAGTGGACACAGGCTGTGGCCCTGGCAGCAGTAGCAGTGCCTGTGCCACTCCTGTGGAATCGCCCCTCTGCCCATCCATGGGGAAGCACCTGATTCCAGATGCTTCTGGGAAAGGCGGGAGTTATATTTCACCAGAGGAGAGAGCCCCTGGCCATCCCAACCATGGAGCCACCTTCAAGGAACTGCACCCACAGACAGAAGGGATGTGTCCACGTATGACAGTGCCTGCTCTGCACACAGCCATTAATGCCGACCCCTTGTTTGGCACTTTGAGAGATGGATGCCATCGACTGCCCAAGATTAAGGAAACCACAGGTACAGCAATGATGGATTTAGTGTTTTATTTTATGTGCCAGGAACATGGGGACCTTATTTACAACAAACCTAAAAGTACAGAGAAAAAGGTAGAAAGGACCAAAACAGACAATGGAGCTATTTAGTAGCAATCATTGACCCATTGACAATAAAGAGTGGGTTTTGAGTCTGGAACAATGTGAGAAATGAACTTTTCTCATTATAATCTTGCTTTAGAATTTGATGGAGTCATAAATTTTGTTCTAAATTCTGAGTGCAGAGGATCCCATATGACTCACAGCTAACAAGATAGTATTGCTTAAGCTCACATAGCATTTTGATTTCTTTCTTGGTGAGATCACCCCTTTCTAGTTTTGCTGTCATGTAGTTTAGAGAAGGATAGAGAGCAGTGAGGAAGGACTTGGGCAAGAGTCTATGTGTCTCAGCAGAGTCATTCATTCTTCTCTTACCTTTGGGAGACACCTTCCCTAAAGTAAGAGTCTCATGTCTCCAATAGGACATCAGTGTTGAGAAGAGTTGGAAGAGTTACGACTCCCTCAAATAAAATCTGTATCAAGACGATAACACAGTCACCTTCTGTACTCACCCTAACCAACTCCCCAGTGAGGGGTGCACGCTCACCCTCATCCTAGTCTACTTAGCAGATCAGATGACCCAAGCAGATGCTCTTAATGCTCCCTGTTATGACAATAGTGTTTTTCACATAGTGTCCAGTAAAGATGACTGAGATCTCACACAGCTTAATTTCTAGACCTTCATTTTAAAACTGTCTAGAAGAGTCTTCAAAAGGTTGTGGTGTTACCTTCAAACTCACCATTAGCTTTAGGAGCCTACTCTGGGGCGAATCGTCTGTGAGTGTTGCCCAGCTCATTTGGTTCTTTTGCCTTCATTATCTCTTATTCTTTTACATATAACATGTTATCCTTTCCACAAAACGTTGAGCATCTTGACTTCAAGCCCTATACCAAACAAACTTTACAACTCATGCTGTCCTCTTAAAACTGGTGGCTGAGTTAATTAGCAAGAATTCAGTTAGGATGCTTAAAAACTTGTAACCCATGCCCTGATTAACCCTTAAAATGAAACTTAAATATCTCAAACCTTTTGGGACAATGTTTGCAGTGGGATGCTTATTTACTAATGATATACCTATCCTGTGATAGCTAAATGTTAGGACAAAGGAAATTCATGAACTACAACTCTCTCCATACAAATGCTTCAAATTTCTAGACAAATTCATTGGTGTCAGTAGTTCCAGAAGTAATAGACTCCAGGAACTCTTGCCATCCATTGACAGGGGTGAGTTATTAGGAAGCAGTCTTTGGGAAGCAGAGTAGCCCTGAAATGTAGCACCTCTTTTTAAATGGACTCCTGGGAAATGACAGGCATCACATAGAGCAATAGTGAAAATGTCCACCCAAGGGATGCTTAACGACTCTGTTTTTCTACTACCCCTAGTGTAGCTTTGACAGAGCCTGGGAAGGAGAGACAAGGAGGCATGCCTTCAGCTTGGTCTCCACATCCTGAAGCTGATCCCATCCTGCTACCATCAAATATTCACTTGGAATCAAAGGTGCCAAGCCCAAATCAAGACCCTAATGATTTCTCCCAAGGAAACCAGGCATTCGGAGAGGCTGTGAGCTGGCGGCCGGCAGATCTGAGAGGGGGGAGCCTCAGGACACCCCCCAGCCAGAGGGCTCTCAGACATAGCAGCAGTATCCTCTCAGGACCCGTAGGTTTGGAGACCTTCCAAGAGAGAACCAAGGGTGTAGTCAGCTTGAAGTATCCAGGTATCACAGAAGCACAGGAGGTCAGTTCAGAAAGACGAGCAGAACTCCCTCTGGGGAAGAAGCTCACCAAAAGTTTTTCCCAAAGCTCAATGCACTTTATCTCTGAGGGAAAGTTTCACAAGAGGTCCCCCATGTCTCATAAAGACTCAAAGGTGTATAGGACCCTACCCTTACGGAAGCTGGAAAGCAGCAACTGGAGATGCCGAGGACCCTTCAGCTACTGTTTTCTAAACCAAGGGCAGGATGAAGATGGGGATGAGGATGAAGAGGAAGGAGAGGCCACCCTTCAGGTCTCTTGTCTCTATCGGCCGCAGATAACCCAAGCCATGCAGGAACCAAGTAACTCATCCCTGGTTGTTGGACTGCAGAAGCAAGGGGAAGAACTGTCCAGAGGGACAGTGCTGAAGGCCGGGACAGAAGACCCAGATGGCCCAGATGACTCGGACTTCAGCAGTCTGGCTTTTGATGCCCGGATTGCAAGAATAAATGCCCTAAAGGCAAACACATATGGAATGCCCGGTGGGTTTCTCGAAGCCCAGAATGATGCCAATGAGCTGCTCTGCCTTGTGAGGGCAACCAAGGCAAAGAGGGAGGAGTCACGCCCTGAAACATATGACCTTACACTTTCTCAGTATAAGCAACTGTTATCCATTGAGTCCAGACAGTTGGGAAGTGCCTGTAGGAAAATGGCAATGGCCGAGAAAAGCCCAGAAGAGATGCTCTTAGCTATGAGTTCCAGTTTTCAAGTGCTCTGTTGCCTAACAGAAGCTTGCATGCGGTTAGTGAAAGTCGTGAACTCTGAAACACAGCGGCAAGAAATTGTAGCGAAGATTGATGAAGTGGTCATAAACTATATTTGTCTCCTGAAAGCTGCTGAGGCAGCCACTGGCAAGACCACTGGGGATCCTAATATTGGACTATCGATGCGACATTCAACCACCATGGCCGCTCTTGTAAGCACACTAACACGTTCTCTCAAGATGCTTTTAAATAAATAAATATGGAAGTCACATCATAATCTATCTTTGCAAAGCCATACATGAACTTTTCTTTACTTTCTGTGTACAATGAACAGATGTCTCCTTTCTTCTCTCTGTATATTTTGTTCTTTTATATAAAATAGGAGATAGAAGTTACATTGATGAAATCTTGAAAAGTCTTAATCAGATGTATTCTGTTTATATTATACAAATATACATGTAGAAGGAATATATGAGAAAATGAAAACATTTGGCTATTTTTCATATAGTCAAAACTCCAAGCATATGATATAAAATTTTAAATTCTACATTGGTAGAGGAAAACAATGAATCCTATCCCCTCTCCTTCCAAACGGATACTTGGAAACCCTATCATTCATAATTAGAAGAAAAGCCAAAAGAAAAAATTAGAAAAGAAATTAAAGTGTATATAAAATAGTACCTGTCTTTTAAAATTATAATTTTTAAACATTGGAAGTAGCAAAAATATATTTAAAATCCAAGAAGCTATTATGAATTACTAGGAAATATATATAATAAATTAACTTTTTGCTCATAGTGTTTTGTTATTGGATGCTTTCTTCCAAGAATCCCCACATATTAAATTTTGGTTTATGCTATTTGGGCTACAGATTGGCAGGGGTGGGCAGATTCCATTGTGTCAGCATAAATGCTTTTTACAGTATTTCTAGATTTTAAAAGTTCCCCCAAAAAAATAACAGGGGAAATGATGGGCAGGATCCTAGGCAATAGCTGAAGGTATGTGTTGTCTAGTTATATAAAATAAATGGAATTAGTAATGCCAAAATTAAATTGTTTGATGAAAAAAAAGAGATCTGCTTTGACTCAGTGTCAAAATACATAAACCAAAGGCATTATTTCCTTCCAATTCAACCATGAAGCTTACAATTTCCTTTAGAGAACATCTAGCTAGGTTTTTGTAGAATTACACAAAAGCAGATTTAATGAACACAAAAAGTGCAGACCCAGTAATGTAAATCAGAGTACACCCCAGCACCTGGGAAGCACAGCTCAGCCCTCGGCTCCTAGCCCTCAGCTCCATGAAGGGCTTCACGTGGCCCCTCTACTACAGGAGCATGACTAGCAACAAAATGTGGAAGGACAGCCTACTACTGGGACAAAATTTCAAATCTAGTATGTTCCAGAAAATCAAGGATAGATGACTACTCTCATAATTGAAACCATGATTCAAAAGGTGTATTTACCTAATGAGTACTTCATTTGGCGGATAGAAAAAAATCTGAAGAGAAACATGGCAAATTTGACTATTTCAAGTGAAACTAAGGGAATACAAAGGTGTGTTCTGAACTGTCATCACTCAAATTATATCTTTGGGTCAAAACAAAAGAAGGCAAACTCTTCAATCATAAGTTAAATTGATATGTACATATGTAGTTTCTGGATCACTCCGTAGTCAAGCTCCCCACATTCCTATTTCTGTAAATGGCTTAGAATAAGAGTAGTATAGCAAGAACCAATATTTCCCATTCTGTAGCCTGCCATGCAGGAGACCTATCAAGGTCTACAGTTGCTATTTCTCTCTGGTCAGCCATTCATTCCACAGAGACTCAACAAATGCAACACCACAGATTTACAGATTGTCACCAGTGAAAGGAGTTGACATGTGTTGTTATAAATAATGTTTGATTAAATAATAAAACATTATTTCACTACAATTCTAAATATTTGGTGTTTTGCTATTGAGAGACATTAGTGGTGTTTACTGTGGAAAATCTTAGCAAATATTCTGTGTACTATAATACAAACAATAATAGGATGTGTGCTCTGTGTCAGACAATGTGCTCAACATTATTATCACATGTATTATCTCATTTAATCATGTCTATGATCTCTTGGTTTGGACACTATCATTAGTTCCTTCTGGAGGCACTATGGTTTACTAGTTATGAAATGTGGGGCTTGGGATCAGAAACATCTTGATTTAAATTTTGGTCCTGCCATTCCCTAGCTCTTTCATCTTGGGAAAGCTATCTTTTTTTCAGTCTTGATTTCCTTATTGTGAAATGGACTTCAGTAATGAGATCTATTTCCATAGGGTTTTCACAAGTTTTAAGTAAAATTGTGTATTGTAAAGTTCTTACCACAATATCTGATGGAGAATAAGTATTCAATGTTAGATATTATAATCATAATTGTTGTGTTAAATATATTGCCCAAGATACTGTGTGAAGGATGTTTGTTTTTGATTCATATTGTATCCTGACTGTGTGCACAACACGTTTTGTGTAGTGCATATTCTGAAAAGAAGCATACCAGGAAATGATGGTCCTTTTACAAATTACAAATCTAGCGAGAACTTCCTACTCTATTGTGGTTCTTTGTGTAGCCTCAGGGAAATAGCTCTGGGTCTTTCTAGCCAATCTCCCATTTCCTGTGGCTACTCCAGTAAGATTCTGTTCTCCTAAACACTTTACTATCCAAAAATCTCAAAAGGCCCCCTCACCTTCATTAAGCATGAGGCTCCTAACTGGAGTTCGTGTCCATTAGAGTATAGGAAGAACATACTAGAATGATACTTGTGTTTATTTTTATCTAGTTTTTTTATGTTTGTGTATGTTTTATAATGGCATAATAGTACAGTGGTACATGTACATAATTTTAAATAAATAAATAAACAAATAAACAAGCATAAGCCTGGTGCATGTATGCAAAATGCCGTCACAGGTAGTGTTGCATTCACTAAATTTTGAAGAGCATGGAACTGGCACTGAAATTTGTTTACACTCAGAGTCCAGCCTGTTTTCCCAAGTGTCTCTCTCGCCACTTTTATTTAGCTGTCATTATATAAAGGCATAAATGTGTGCAGGAATGCACACAATTATAAAAGGTGGCAACTGGTGACTCCTTGGACATGAGCTCCTGATCAGTATTACTTGCTCCATTTCTACACACCTCTTCCTAGCCTGTAAGATTTAGAAGCTCCCTGGTAGCATGTCACTTAATCCATGAGTATCTCCTTAGGAATCTTGTAGGAATAAGAACTTTTAAAAAATAACTGCAACACCACTTCACAGATAAAAAAAGATGAACAATTCCTCCATATCATTAAACGAATAGTACAGAAATAAATGGTAATGAAAGTGAACGTCCTTTCCAAACTGAACCTCCAGAGACCTTGAGCATAACTGCTGCCATCCTTCCCCCACCCACTTCTCTTTAGTTACCAGTATTTTCATTCATTTCATTCTTCTGAGTTTAACTTTAAACTCAGTTGGTGTGAACACATGAATCTTAATTAGTTCATATGTCATGTAAGTGGATTTGTCAAAAGGAACATTGTAGGCATGAGAGAGAGAGTTGTCACGTGGACAACAGTCAGCAATTAGTAAGATCCACTATTTGATACAGTTGCATCAAGGTCAAATTTAACATGGATTCCACCAATTTTGGGCTCAACGGAAATGAACCTAATCACATAAGTAATTATTTTCTAGAAAATAGAGGCTGAAAATAAGTTTTGAAACCATCAGCTGCAATATAACCACAAGAGTTTGATTAATTTTGCTAAGAACACCATCTCTGCCGGGCCGTGGTGGTGCGCGCCTTTAATCCCAGCACTTGGGAGGCAGAGGCAGGTGGATTTCTGAGTTCAAGGCCAGCCTGGTCTACAGAGTGAGTTCCAGGACAGCCAGGGCTACACAGAGAAATCCTGTCTCGAAAAACCTAAAAAAAAAAAAAAAACACCATCTCTTCACAGTAGACACTCTCCATTTGCTTATATTCCATTTACATATACTTCCAATGCCAATTATCAATTACCTTAGTGCTATTTCTGAACCACTCAGAATGTTGCTTTAATCTCTTCTGTCTGCATTTTCCTTTATTTGGCAATGGGGCAATTTATTCTTTACCACTCATTGAGCTACTGATAACTGTGTTTTAAACTGGAAAAAGGAGGAGAGTGAATCAGTTTTGTTCAGCCAATTCCTGATCTTTTCTAAACACTTGGAAACCTTAATATGGGCCATGTGCAAGGTCCTGGGTTCCATCCCCAGAAGATAGGGGAAAGGGAAGGTGGGAGAAGAGGAAATAAATGGGGAAATAAAAGGAGAGATTCACACAGAGGGGATATTTGTGGGTAATCAAAGTACAGGAATATTACAGTCAGTCTCTACTCTGATTTCATTTGCTTTGAATGTGGTTACTCTGGTGGTGGTGGTGGTGGTGGTGGTGGTGGTGGTGGTGGTGGTGGTGTATGTTTGCACATGTGTGTGTGTGTGTGTGTGTGTGTGTGTGCGCACGCGCGCGCACACACACACACACACACACACACACACATACACACACGCATGCGCGCGTGCTTGGGCAGGTGTGTGGCCCTCCTGCCTGCCTGTCAATGAGACTAGCTTTGCATCTGGCTTTATAGATTTCAATACTTGTTTCCTTTCTGATAGTACATAAATTGTGAAAAAGACATGTACATAAAATGTGACTGATTCTCATTTAAAGGCAGGTTGCAGTAATAGCAACTCAGCTTTAAAATATCATTTTAACTGTTTATATTCATAACTTGACTAGCATCACTAAACCTGATATTCTTAGTTACTCCAGTTATTTGTGGGATACATATCTCACTTAAAACATTTTAGAGCTGATCTTTGAGAATTTCATATATATACATACACATATTTATATATGTATGTATATATATGAAATACATGTTGAAATATCTATCCCAATTTTTCCTCTTCAGATTGCTCCAATGCACCCACCCCCTGTCTTCCTTCACAATAACTCCTCATTTGGAGGTAGGGCCTCATGAGCTCCTCTGTCACTCATGCTGAAAGAGGAATTTTAGTTGGCCTGATTTTGTACAGTTGACCACAACTGCTGTGGGTTCATGAATGGATTACCCATATCATGACCACAGGACATTTCATAACACTCCTCCCCATCTTCAGGTTCTTACATTCTCCCCACCACTTCTTGCATGATGTTTCCCTATCTTGGGAGGGGGTTGATAAATTTCAAATCCCCTACATAGGAGATCCATGGAAAAATGATCTGTCCACTAAGCGTTGTTGCTGCACAAAATAATGAGATGAAATGAATCTCAACTCTGCCGGAAATTCCTACTCCGCTGGAATAAACAAAGGTAATTATCCCACGTAGCTTATAAAATTAACCCACTGCCTTCAGCTGAGATTCTTCTGGTTTTCTTCACCATATTTATAGTTACATCTCAATTATCTCTTACATATTCATTTTAGAGCCTTAGATTTGTATAGTTTTCCATCTTTTTGTTTATTCTCATTTTACACTTTATAACCTGAACTGAAATTCTGGGCCATTTGTGACTGCTTATTCACAATATATAGTTAAAACTCACTATACTCACAGATATATTTGGTGGTGTACATTTTTATTTTCTTACTCTCTGAGAATGCTATACATGCATATGATGTGTTTTGATCAATCCCAGCCCACTCTTTCCCCTCCAATCCTTCCCTTAACTCCCCATCACATTCTTCTCTGTGTATTCTGTTTTTAAGCCCACAGAGTCTACTTAGTGCTGCCTTTATGTGCTTGAATGTAGGACTAGCTACTGGTGCATGATAGCCTTTCAGTGAGATTATCCCTGAAGAAATCTGACTCCTCCCCGACCAGCTATCAGCTGCCAGTGGCTCCTCAATTAAGGGTAGGAGTTCATGAGCCTTGTCCAAATTCATGGGGAGATTTTGCCTACACTGTTCTTGTGTATGTAGTCATAGCCAGTGTGAGTTCATCTGTGGAACAGCCTTCTCACATGCAGTAAAACAGTTTCTCAGCAAATACCCACTGCTTCCAACTCTTACAGTCTTTCTGACTCCTCTTCCATGACGGCCCTTGAGTCTTGGGGGCAGGAATGTGATACAGGTGTCCCATTAGAACTGAGCACTCTGTGATATCTACTACAAAAAGCAGCTTCTCTGAGATGGGTGGGCAGATCTATAAATATAGACATAAGAAATTAGGGGGCAGTTTAATACTGTGTCCATTTAGCAGAATAAAATCATTAGGTTCTTCCTGTGATTTATGATTATAGCCATTCATGGGCTTTTGGCCCAATTAGTGGTACCAGGCATAAGTTCTATGTAGTGGGCCTCACATCAAATCGAACATATTTGGTTACTTCCATAACATTTGTGGAAGTGGGAATGCCTTGCCAGGCCAGTACTTATCAGGTCACAAGGCTCACAGGAGAAGAAGACTCTTGATCAGTCTCATGTAGCGTGCAGGAGTATGAGGAGAGAAAATTGACACTACAGATCATAGAAAAAGCTAAATGGAAACCTACTATAGAAGGAAGCTTCATAACAGGACCTTAACAGGAGGTTTCTTGGAAACCTCTAACAAAATGCTATTCCTGGTGTTTGCATTTTCACTGGTGCCTGATGCCTATCTAGCTTGACCTTTCATCAGTGATCCATGACTCTTTCCCCTTACTTAAAAAGGCAGAATGATTCTACTCACTCATTTAACACCCATGAATAACCTGCTAATGTAGACAAATATTGTGCAGGCATGGTTATCGACATGACCAATAAACCTCTGTCAAAGATAGTATAGCTATTCTAGAATGGGCAATAACCTTTATCCTTCTCTGCCAAGGAGGAGTTCCTAGGCTAGAATGCCATCCTAGCAGCCCTCATTTCCATGATACATCTGAATGAGAAGATGGCAAGCTGAGACTTATGCATAGGTCCATCTTAATGACCAGAATAACCTACAGCTATGAAAAAATTAGCTGTCAAAAGTTGAATACTCTCCTTCCAGTTAATTGCAAATGTCTGGCGACATTAGAAAATTAGTGAAACTTGTTTTGGTTTTGCTTGCTTGTTTGCTTTTTAAGATAGGGTCTTACTAAGTAGTCTAGACTGGCCTGGAACTTGTGACCCTTTTGCCTTGGCAACCTGAGTTCTGAGACTCTAGCTAAGAACCACTTCGCCTACCTTTCCAGTAGTTTAAATTACTCAATTGCCAGGTATAAGCACAATCTGGTCTCTTTAGTGAAACCATGCCTCGTAAAATGAAGAATGTAGATTATCAAAGATGATCAAGATATTCAGATATACTTGAGAGAAATTGTTTTTGTGAAGCCCATTCACTAAGATCAATGAATAGACACCATTAAAAGCACTTTCAAAGGCCCAAGCAATAAGCAATTGACATCAGAAACCAAAGAACTGAAACAAGTTGTTCTAATAAAACCATACCAAGAGTAGTTTGAAAAGTTAAGTGATTCAACAAATTGCCAAACCATTTTCTACATTTGGATGAACATCCATGAGTTTTCACACTTATACTTTGAGTCTTGGGGGAATATCTCCAAGAATGCCTTTTTCTTTTGTCACTTTCTCTAAGACAGCTTCATTCTTTTCTCCCAAGCACTCTTCTTCATGTCTCTGGCTGAACCCCTCTATTCCCAAATGAAGACACTGTCAGCACCACTGTCAGCTACTTCTTCACTTACTCCACCTCCACCATAGCCACTTTCAGTTTCTTTGTGGTACTTTCAGCTTTGCTGACTACTTCTTTCTCTCTCTGTTCCCCCTTTAAAGATGTCTGAGGTCTTATCACTCGGGGAACCAAAGGAGGCAGCACAGCTATAGTCTCTGTTCACTGTGCAGGTCCTCAATGAGTTGCTATCAGCCTTTGAAAGAAAAGATGTGATTGGGTACTAACCATCACACACATACAAACACACATAAATACATGCGCGCGCATGACAGTTAACATGCCATATAAGGGGAATCAAGCCATGTTGCTAGACACTAGTGATCAACTAAAACATAGTGATCAGTCAAAAATCATGTTTATAACAACAAGGAATATTGAGGACTGCCTTACTTAGGCAATTACTGTATCTAAGCCAGTCTTCCAAAGTAGTATTCAGCATTACCCAACAGAATTTTTCCATACTGTGATATTCAATATGGTAAGAAATAACCCCATAGGACTGATGGATACTTTGAACATTGCTGACTAAGGAATTGATTTTTTTTAACATTATATGATTTAAATTAATTTAAACATGCCCAGTATCTACCCATTTCACACAGAAACTGCTGAAAATATTCAATGGTATATTTAATGAAAACCACATCAGATAAAGACTTTTATTTCTTTTGTTGGGTCCAATGCCAGTTCACTGTACTCAAATTCCATTCTTTAGCCCTGTGTAGGTCCTAGGTAAAGAAACACCTGGGCAAAGTCTAAAAAAAATGCAAACACATGCTTGCACACACAGATGCATAGACACACAGATGCATAGACATACAAATGCACACACACACACACACACACACACACATTTCACAGTGACTTAATCACAGTGCAGTAATGTGTGAATTGTACACATAACTATTCCTCCTCCAAATCTGAACATTTTTGGTTTTACATACACTTGAATTTTTCAAAATCATTGACAAAGGCCATCCTTTAAAAGTCACTGACTCATGCCTGTCTACCAGGTGGCACAGCAGTTTGTTTACCTGAAATACATCCTTCCCAACACAGTCGGAACCTACAGGAACCTACAGGATCTCAGAACCTGAGCTTTGCTCTCCTTTGTCTTAATATTTTTACCTGTTCTTGGATCCAACTTACATCTTAGTTGGGTTTCAAAATGACTACAAAGGAGAGAGAGAGAGAGAGAGAGAGAGAGAGAGAGAGAGAGAGAGAGAGAGAGAGAGAGAGAGCAAAGGAAGACATGCTTAGAGTTTTGTGAATGTCAATTGAAATTTGCACCATTTCCTCTCTCTCTCTCTCTCTCTCTCTCTCTCTCTCTCTCTCTCTCTCTCTCTCTCTCCATTCTCCCCTTTGTTTCTCCTGTCACTTATACAAAATATTACCATGGAGACTAGAAGGGTAGCACTTGTCAAGGTAACATGTACCAGTCTCTCAATTTGAGTTCCAGTTCTAAAAGAGAGGGAGAGAGAGAGAGAGAGAGAGAGAGAGAGAGAGAGAGAGAGAGTGTGTGTGTTACAGTGACACACATTAATTATTTCAAAATCTCTATGGATCAGGAATTTTTGACATAGCTGGTCTCACAAGGTTTTAATCAAGGTTATATGCCTGGGATGAATTTTCATCTGAAGGCACAGTGGGCAGTGAGTCAGTTTCTGAGTTCATGCACGTTGTTGGAAGAATATATTTCCTTACAACCATTTCCCTACAGCCCTGGCATTTTGCTGGCTGTGAAAACCAGAGTCAGCTTACCATTCTGTAGGGTTTATAATATAAAGCCTTAAAGAAGAAGTCTTACTTAAAGAGATCCCCAGCCCCGTTTTAAGGGTTTTCATCTAATCACGTCAGGCTAATGTTAATCTTCCTTTTGATTTCCTAAAAACTGGGGCTGGAGAGATGGCTCAGCATATATTAATCAGGGTTCTCTAGAGTAACAAAACTTATAGAATAAATCTATGTAGATATAGAAAGATTTGTTAGAATGACTTACATGCAGTCCAGCTGATCTAACAATGACTTGCTATGAACGAAAAGTCCAAGAGTCCAGTAGTTGTTCACTCCAGAGGCTGAGATATCTCATCTGGTTTTCAGTATACACTGCACTCCCAAAGAAGTAGCCTATATGCTCATGAAGGAATGGATGTGCTAGCAAGACGAGGCTAAGCAGGCAAGAAACAAACGCTTCCTTCTCCCATGTCCTTAAATAGGCTTTCAGCAGGTGAGGCCCAGATTACAGATACGCCTTCCTACCTCAAAAGTTATGGTTTAAAGGTGTTGATTCCTAACTCAAAGATTGAGATTACAAATGGAACCTCTCACTGCAAATTAAGCAAAATTGCCCTCACAACTGTGCCCTCTATTGTGGGTTTTAGTTTCATATATAGTCAAATTGACCACCAACAGCCATCACAGAACACTTATTGCTCTTTCAGAGGGTACCAGTTCAGTTCCCAGAACCCACAACAGATAGCTCAAATGATTATATCTACAGCCCCAGAGGATCCAATGCTGTCTTCTGACCTCTTTGGACACCCACACTCGCTCGTACACACACACACACACACACACACACACACACACCCCATGCACACACGAAGAAAGAAAGAAAGAAAGAAAGAAAGAAAGAAAGAAAGAAAGAAAGAAAGAAGGAAGGAAGGAAGGAAGAAAAAAGAAAGACCTAGATTATCTGGAAAAAAAAACAAAGTTGGAACTTTAAGTCCATCTCTAAACTTTCTCCTCCACTGTATGCTAAGTTAAAGGCACATGGTACACAGATCCTTTTCATATTGCAGGGAAGAGGGTTGGACAGTGCTGGAACAACGAGCACAGGAATCATGGCATACTATCCAAGAATTTTGCCTCAATTACTGACTCAAAAGACCACATATTCTCCTGGTCAGAAGGAGAAATGGAGACATTCCTTCTAGTGAAGAAATACAGTCCCTGTGTGAGTCATTAAAGGCCTCAGGGGACATTTTTGGCCTTCTTTGTCCTGGCTCAGGCCCATGCTCTAGAAATATTTCTGTGTTAACATGCCAAGTTGCCCCAGGAATGGAAAGTCCAATAATTATGATGTACTGACCTGTGTGGGTCAGGATTTTATTAGTGCTAAATCCATAGGTAAGCTTCTTGTGGCAATGTGACTTTTCCCACTGCACTCATTTTAGAGTCAAGTTATAACGTCAGGATCAGCATAGATGGAATAATTCAACCTGACAGGTGAATTATTGAAGATGCTGAACTTTAGTGTAACTATGCCTTTCTCAAGTATTTATAGGGCATGAGGATGAGGTCAGCTCAGGTCACTTGCTTCTACGTTATTCATCTGGCAACAAAGCCTGTGCATTCAAGTTCACTTCCCCCAACAGATTCCACATGGAACTTCCAGACAGAGTACCTTGAGAGGATGCTGTTCCCTTCATGCACCCTCTAGCAAAGATGAGTATTGAGTAAGTTCTTTATACATCCCATGCCCTTCCGAAAACCATATCAAGCTACACTGGGGAGAATGGGATAAGACAAAGCCTCACCCTATAGCTCAGCCTGGTCTAAATTCAGTAAGTAGAACAGGCTGTCATCAAACTCACAGCAACCCTTTTATCACTGCCTTGCAAATGCTGAGATTATAGATGTGAGCCACTACACCTGGATGAAGCGAAATTATTGAATCAGATTTATAGAAGTGGAGTGCTCTGTCGCTACTACTGCTTGAATTTATTTACAAAGGTATAGTAATCCAGACACTCACATACACATGTTCACTATTGCACAAGATGTAAAGAAGTGTACTCAATAATCCATGTAGAACCAAATTTGACTTTTGTCCTTCCATTTTGTCTATACCTCTTAGTCCTGCCAAACAAGCTGCTGGTCTGTTTTCAGTATGGGAATAATGATACCCATAATAATAGTCACCAAATGAAGGTACAACCTATCCAAATCTATGGGACACAATGAAAGCAATGCTAAGAGGAAAACTCATAGCCCTGAGTGCCTCCAAAAAGAAACTGGAGAGAGCATACACTAGCAGCTTAACAGCACACCTGAAAGCCCTGGAACAAAAGAAGCTAATTCACCCAGGAGGAGTAGAAGACAGGAAATCATCAAACTTAGGGCTGAAATCAATCAAGTAGAAACAAAGCAAACCATACAAAGAATCAACAAAACCAGGAGCTGGTTCTTTGAGAAAATCAACAAGATAGATAAACCCTTAGCCAGACTAACCAATGGGCACAGAGACAGTATCCAAATTAACAAAATTAGAAATGAAAAGGGGGATATAACAACACCTACTTGTTTTTAATAAAAGAAATGCCAGTACTGGTGGTGGTGATTTCAGTTAAGTTCCACTGTTGGGCAGTGGTGGTGCACGCCTTTAATCCCAGCACTTGGGAGGCAGAGGCAGGCGGTTCCAGTAAAGGAAGCCAGTCAGTGAGATATTCTGTAGACAGCAGTGCCTTAGTCCAAGCTTGATGAACTGAGTTCGATGCCTGGGACCCACAGGTGGGAAAGAACAGATTCCTATAAGCTGTTCTTTATCCTCCCACACACTTGTGATGGCCCACTCCTTCCCCACACAACATAGATAAATTCTGCCAAAGAACTCACTCCCCAAAACAGTCTTCTTCCATCCCATCATCAGTCTCAATTCTGAGATAACTACAGAATTCATTTATTTACTAGATGTTAGTGTTGTTTATTTGGTGATTCTGGCCTTGCAACAAAGGACCTCAGCATACTAAGCACATGCTCTAGCCTAGCCTGGTCTGGTTTCTGTCTTCAGTTTCTCTTATGTAGTTTTTCATAAATATAGTGAATCCAACTTCATGGCTTGTTGACATTGAAATTACTTTCATCAACTACCCTTGAAAAATAATAAATGCACTCAATTATCTCACTCCCACTCTCTCTTCTCCTCTAACAAAAGTTCCATGAGTTCATTATTATGTCCTTATCTTGGTTATTTATTTGGCTTCAAAATCTATCATTACATTGTTGGATTTTGTTCAACCTTGTTTAGATTCTCTGTTTGACTTTTTACCTATGAGAAATGAAGTGTTTTGTGTCTGCTTCATCACTTCCCACTGTTTAATTATACCTTCTCTCTATCCTAGGCCACCATTTCCCCCTATTTACATAATTAGTATTTCCATTAATAATGATATTTTTGTAGTAATTAGGGATCATTTCTCTCTTTTTTAGCATTTTTATTGGATATATTCTATATTTACAATTCATTTCCCTTTTTCTGGTTCCCCACCCCCAAAAGGTCCAACATGCCCTTTTCCCTCCCCCTGCTCCCTCATCCACCCCTTCCCAATTCCCTGTTCTTGTATTCCCCTACACTGATGCTTTGATCCTTTCCAGCACCAGTGTCCACTCCTTTCTTCTTGTCAGACATCATTTGGTATGTGAATTGTGTCTTTGGTGTTCCAAGATTCTAGGCTAATATCCACTTATCAGTGAATTCATACCATGGGTATTATTTTTAGACTGGGTTACCTCACTTAGTATGATGTTCTCCAGCTCCATCCATTTCTCTAAGAATTTCATGAATTCATTGTTTCTAATGGCTGAATAGTACTCCATTGTGTATATATACCACATTTTTTGTATCCATTCCTCTGTTGAGGGACATCTGGGTTCTTTCCAGCTTTTGGCTTGAGTTCAGTTCCCAGAAACAATATTGTTAAAGGTGAGCATGATGACATGGGCTTTTAATCTCAGTAGTGGGGATGTGAAGACAGGTAATATCTCTGGAGCTACTGACTGCCCAGCCTAACTTACTAAGCAACCTTCAGGTCAGTGAAAAACATACTTCCAAAAGATGAACTGGATAACACTTGATGATACATGTCAAAGTTGACCTCTGGCTTCCACATGTATACACACACACACACACACACACACACAGAGAGAGAGAGAGAGAGAGAGAGAGAGAGAGAGAGAGAGAGAGAGAGAGTTATCCAGAGTTCTTTTATAGGATGAAGCAAAAAGCCCTAGGCATGGAAGGAAACTAGAGCTAACTTAATTGACTGCATGTGAGGCAGTGTATATCAAAATGTGTCCCCTCAACAAATCGTGTCAGCCTCATCTAGATATTTGGAGAAAATGGCAATAATTGGGCTTCACCAAAGACCTAGCAAATGAGAGTATCTAATCATATGTGAATTAGTGTATCTTCCATATGACTGACTCTAAAGCATACTCAAGTTTGAGACTTGCCCGCTGGGTGAAAAATAAGTACAATTTAAGATCCAGGATTCTTCAGACCATTATATATTTTCTTGTGAGTTAAATCATTTAAACTATGTTGTAAAAGTTAAATCTACACATAAAGGCTTTGATTAATATTTTCAAAAGATCTTTAGCAGTATAAGATGGTAACGAGTTCCACAAGAGAAATCAGAGTATGTGGTATATAGCTGGGTGGGAGTATAGAGGTAGGCATTTACTTATATTTGTTCATGACAAAAAAAAAAGAAACCTCAATATCTGAAATTTACAAAAAAAATTGTGTAATATTTGAAGATAAGCTATCTTACAGACTACTTTAAAAAATCAAATAAGGCAATACATTAAAGTTTAATTTTTCCTTGATCCTTCTTTTTTTTGGTTTTTTTGTTTGTTTGTTTGTTTGTTTGTTTGTTTGTTTTGAGACAGGGTTTCTCTGTGTAGTCCTGGCTGTCCTGGAACTCACTCTGTACACCAGGCTGGCCTCGAACTCAGAAATCCGCCTGCCTCTGCCTCCCAAGTGCTGGGACTACAGGCGTGCGCCACCACGAAATTCGGATGGCTGAGAAACACCTTAAAAAATGTTCAACATCATTAGTCATTAGGGAAATGCAAATCAAAACAACCCTGAGATTTCACCTCACACCAGTCAGAATAGCTAGGATTAAAAACTCAGAAGACATCAGGTGTTGGCCAGGATGTGGAGAAAGAGGAACACTCCTCCACTGCTGGTGGGAATGCAAGCTGGTACAACCACTCTTGAAATCAGTATGGCGGTTCCTCAGAAAACTGGACGTGATACTTCCAGAGGACCCAGCCATACCACTCCTGGGAATATACCCAGAAGATTCCCCAGCATGCAATAAGGATACATGCTCCACTATGTTCATAGCAGCCTTATATATAATAGCCAGAAGCTGGAAAGAACCCAGATGTCCCTCAACAGAGGAATGGATACAAAAAATGTGGTATATATACACAATGGAGTACTATTCAGCCATTAGAAACAATGAATTCATGAAATTCTTAGAGAAATGGATGGAGCTGGAGAACGTCATACTAAGTGAGGTGACCCAGTCTCAAAAGAATACCCATGGTATACAGTCACTGATAAGTGGATATTAGCCTAGAATCTTGGCACACCAAAGACATAAATCACATATCAAGTGATGTCTCACAAGAAGAAAGGAGTGGACACTGGTGCTAGAATGGACCAAAACATCATTGTGGGGGAGTACAAGAACAGTGAGGTGGGAAGGGGTGGATGAGGGAGCAGGGGGAGGGAAAAGGGCATGTTGGACCTTTTGGGGTGGGGAACCAGAAAAAGGGAAATGAATTGTAAATATAGAATATATCCAATAAAAAAAAGTTTAATTTTTCCCATCATAAATTTACTGCAAGTAATTCTTTAACGTGGTATGAAAGGATCATTGTCTGCTCAATACCCTCCAAGACCAAGTTCTCAGCACAAAGGAAATTTACTTGCCCCAGAGGAACAAAGGGCAAGGAATAAGTGACAAAGGTGGGAGATGGAGGAAAAGAGAAAGGGGGAAGAGAGCAAGAGAGAGGAGGCAGGGAATTTGTCCCAGGATGGGAGAAACAAAGGACTACCTGGAGACAAACATGATTCATGGGCAATGGCAGTTTGCAAAGATAAAAAGGGGAAACCTGTGTTAGAATTAGGTGTTTAATTTTGATTGGATATTAATTAGGTGAACCAAAGGGACCTTTTGAGTGCCGGACATCAATACTTTGATAGCCAGACCTTGGCAGTCAGCCTCAGGAGGAGAAAGTGGACAAATAAGGAAAGAGATCTTGGGGCTAGCTTTAGGAATGTAATCTAATGATTTTTAACAATGCATAGGGAATAGGTAGAATGGCAAGGCCTGCCAATGCCATGCTTGCCATGCTGTCCCTAAGCCTTAGAATGCATTGTTCACCAATGGACAGATCATTGAAACAGAAACTAAACAGAGACACAGTGAAACTAACAGAAGTTATGATCCAAATAGATTTAACAGATTTGCACAAAACATTTCACCTTAAAACAAAAGAAGACACCTTCTCAGCACCTCTTGGTACCTTCTCCAAAATTGACCACATAATCGGTCACAAAACAACCCTCAGCCAATACAAGAAGATTGAAATAATACCATGCATCCTATCAGACCGCCATGGCCTAAGGCTGGTCTTCAAGAACTGCAAAACTACAGAAAGCACACAAACACATGGGAACTGAACAACTCTCTACTCAATGATAACTTGGTCAGGGAAGAAATAAAGAAAGAAATTAAAGACTTCTTAGAAATTTATGAAAATGTTGATACATCTAAACAAACTTATGGGACACAATGAAAGCAATACTAAGAGGAAAGTTCATATCACTAAGTACCCTGGTAAAGAGACTGGAGAGATCTTACACTAACAACTTAAACACCACACCTGAGACCTCTAGAACTAAAAGAAACAAACTCACCCAGGAAGGACAAAAGGCAGGAAATAGTCAAACCTAGGTGAAATTAACCAAATAGAAACAAAGAAAACAATACAAAGAATCAACAAAACTAGGAGCTGGGTCTTTGAGAGAATAAACAAAATAGATAAACCTTTAGCCAGACTAACCAGAGGGCACAGAGACAGTATCCAAATTAACAAAATCAGAAATGAAAAGGAAGACATAACAACAGAAACAGAGAAAATTCAAAAAAAATCAACAGAACCTACTATAAACGCCTATACTCAACAAAACTGAGCGATAGTGATAAAATCTGCATGGTATTGGTACAGAGACAGACATGTTGATCAACGGAATAGAATTGAAGACCCAGAAACAAAACCACACACTTACAGACACTTGATCTTTGACAAAGAAGCCGAAAATATAAAATTGTAAAAAGAAAGCATCTTTATTAAATGGTGCTGGTCCCACTGACTGTCTGTATGTAGAAAAATGAAAATAGACCCATATTTGAACCTTGCAAAAATCTCAAGTCCATATGGATCAAGGACCTCAACATAAAACCAGATACACTGAATCTAATAGAAGAAAAGTGGGAAAGAGCCTTGATCTCATTGGCACAGGGGGAAAATTCCTGAACAGAACTCCAATGGCTCATGCTCTAAGATCAAGAATTGATAAATGGGACCTCGTGAAACTGGAAAGCTTCTGTAAGGCAAAGGACATTGTCAATAAGACAAATTGGCAACCTACAGATTGGGAAAAGATCTTCACTAATCCCACATCTGATAGAGGGCTAATATCCCAAAAATATAAAGAACTCAAGAAATTCACCAAAACCTAAACAACACAATCAAAAAATTCGGTATAGAACTAAATTGAGATTTCATCACTGAGGAATCACAAACGGCTGAGAAGCACCTAAAGAAATGTCCAAAGTCCTTAGTGATCAGAGAAATGCAAATCAAAACGAGCCTGAGATTGCACCTTACACCAATCAGAATGGCTAAGATCAAAACCACAGGTGACAACACTGTTTGAGAGAATGTGGAGAAAGAGGAACACACCTCCATTGCTGGTTGGATTGCAAACTGGTACAACCCCTCTGGAAATCAATCTGGAGGTTCCTCAAAATGTTGGAAATAGATCTACCTAAAGACCCTGCTGTACCACTCTTGGGAAGATACCCAAAAGATGTCCTACCATACCATGTGTTCCACTATGTTCATAGCAACCTTATTTGTGATATCCAGAAGCTGGAAACAACCCAGATGTCCCATGGCAGAAGAATGGATGCAGAAAATGTGGTTCATTTACACAATGGAATACTACTCAGCTATTAAGAACCAGGATACCAGAGAACCAAATAACCCTATTAAAAATGGGGAACAGAGCTAAACAAAGAATTTTCACCTGAGGAATATTGAATGGCTGAAAAGCACCTAAAGAAATGTTCAACATCCTTAATCATCAGGGAAATGCAAATCAAAACAACCCTGAGATTTCACCTCACACTAGTCAGAATGACTTAAATCAAAAACTCAGGAGAAAACAGGTGCTGGCGAAGATGTAGGGAAAGAGGAATACTCCTCCACTGCTGGTGGGATTGCAAGCTGGTACAACCACTCTGGAAATCAGTCTGGCAGTTCCTCAGAAAACTGGGCATAATACTACCAGAGGACCCTGCTTTACCACTCCTGGGCATATACCCAGAGCATTCCCCAGCATGCAATAAGGACACATGCTCCACTATGTTCATAGCAGCCTTATTTATAATAGCCAGAAGCTGCAAGGAGCCCAGATGTCCCTCAATAGAGGAATGGATACAGAAAATGTGGTATATTTACACTATGGAATACTACTCAGCTATTAAAAACAATGAATTCATAAAATTCTTAGACAAATGGATGGAATTAGAAAATATCATCCTGAGTGAGGTAATTCAATCACAAAAGAACACACATGAAATGCACTCACTGATAAGTGGATATTAGCCCAGAAACATGGAATACCCAAGACACAACTCACATATCAAATATGCTCAAGAAGAAGGATGAACAATGTATAGATACTCTGGTTCTTCTTAGAAGGGGGAACAGAATTCCCACAAAAGGAGATACAAAGACAAAGTGTAGAGCAGAGTCTGAGGGAAGGACCATCCAGAGACTACCCCACCTAGTGATCCATCCCATATACAGTTACAAAACCCAGACACTATTATTGATGCCCACAAAGACTTGCTGACCAGAGCCAGATATAGCTGTCACCTGGGAGGCTCTGCTAGGTCATGACAAATACAGAGGGGGACACTCTCAGCCAGCCATTGAACTGAGCACATGGCCCCCAATGGGGAAGCTAAAGAAAGGATCCTAGAAGCTGAAGGGGTTTGCAGCACCACAGGAAGAAAAACAATATGAGCCACTCGGTATTCCAAGAGCTCCCAGGGACAAAACCATCAACCAGAGAGTACACATGGACCTACCCATGGCTCCAGATGCATAGGCAGCAGAGAAAGGTCTTCTTGGACATCAAAGGGAGGAGAGGCCCTTGGTCCTGGAAAGGCTCGATGCTGCAGTGTGGAGGAATGCTGGGATAGGGAAGTGGGAGAGGGTTGATTGGGGAACAAACAGGGGGAGGGGAGATGTATTCTGAGACTTTCTGGGGGGGGCATCAGGAAAGGGAACAATATTTGAAATGTAAATGAAGAATATATCTACTAAAAAAAAGAAGAAAGAACCAGTACAGCCTGAGTTTGCAGGCAAATGGATGGAACTTGAAAATATCATCCTGAGTGAGGTAACTCAGACACAAAAGGACATGCATGGTATGTACTTACTAATAAGTGGATATTAGCAAAAATTAAAAAAAGTACAGTGTACCCAAGATACAGTCCACAGAACTCAAGAGTCAACAAGCTGAAGTGCCCAAATGAGGGCACTTGGAATGGAGTCCCACTTGGAATGGAGAAGATAGCAACCACAAGTGGCGGGTGAGGGAAGGACCTGGGAGGGAAAGTGGACAGGGTAGGAAGGGAGAAGAGGGGAGAGGGGAACCTGATCTGGTATTGGGTGAGGGAATAGGACTGAAGCCCTGAGGGCCAGCAGAAAGAATGGAAACAGGCAACCTCAGGAGATAGGAGGTGGGGGAGATCCTCCAGAATGCACCAGAGATGTGGGAGGTGAGAGACTCTCAGGACTCAAAGGGGGGCACCTTAGATGACCATTTTTTTTGTGGTATTAAACCACCAATCCATGGATGTAGGAAGTCCTTGCATCACCAGCTTTAGGGGAACCCACAGATCATGAATAAATCCCAGACATTGCACATTGACTTATTTTTATGGCTGGAGTTCCAATTTGCTTTGTTCAGATTATGACTGTGCCCTGGTTCTTCCCTCTTGAAGTGAGAAGTTATTTCATTTAATTTTGATTTTTACAGGAGCCTACAGGGGAATGACTTTGCACTTTTAAAGGAGATTGTGGGTTTTTTTATGAGATTAGATATTTTAAAGAGATTGGAGTTTTAATGTGTTTGAATTTGTAAGGACTGGGGGGCTTTTAAAAATTATATTTTATATTGTGATATGAATATTAACATGCAATCTTGGGAATAAATGAGAAAGGAAATTTTCTACCTGAGAGGTGATGGGTTTGTGTGCCAGATAAGCAAGATGTCAGTTTTACTGATTAGTTTTATGTCAACAAAACAGGCCAAAATCATGAGAGAGGAGGGAGTCTCAATTAAGAAAAATACCCCATAAGATAAAGCTGTAGTCAAGCCTTTAGGGCACTTTCTTAATTAAGGATTGATGTGAGAGGGTTAAGCCCATTGTGGGCTGAGGCACCCCTAACTTGATTCCTAGATTTTGTAACTAGATGAGACTGCTTGTTGCCTCTCTTCTTTGGGAGATTGCATGGCAACTTCTAGTCCTCAAGAAGGGTAAATTCAGGTCAGTTCTACCTAATGGGTCCCTGGAGCCAGTTTCTGAAGTGCATGTTGTCTTCAGTAATAGAGAGTTACCTTCTGCTTGTGGGAATTAACCAAGGACAGCAGCAATAGGCTATATTTTGTCGTCTCTTAGGGAGCCCTGACCAAGAACTCAAATAGGGCTTTCCATATCTGGTATTGGGGTTTTTGTTAGGTGGTCTTTGACTCTTTGAGGAAGCACCATCAGCTCAGATGAGAACAGTTCATTAAAACTGTGCATGTATTCTTATATGCTTAAGTACCTGTGTTATGGGGATTTTTAGGTAAATAGCTAATAATGTGATTTCTTCTTGCTTCTTCTCATTTTCTCTTCCTGTATTTACCTCCCTTTCCCAAAATGCCTGCACTTTATCAGATCACATTTCTCCTGCTATTTCCCTTTTCCCTCCTTCATTCTTCTTCTGTATTTACCTCCCCCACTCTCCATATGAACCACCCTGCCATTTTCTCTATCATATCACTGTTTCCTACCTTCCTCCCTTCTTTACACTTTCTTCTGTATTTGCATCCCTCCCATTCCCTAAGGAATCCCCCTTTCCCATTTCTGTGATCATACTTTACACCTCTCTATTGTTCCTCAAGCCCCCTATCCTGACTATGGTCCCATTTTACTTTCCTGGTTTCTATAGGCTATTTACTCAGATCTGAACATTTTGGAGCTAGGAGCTTTCCAATGGGAGAACATGGAACATCTGCAGGACAATTTTTAAACTCAGAATTTTAACAACCCAGTTACAATAGGGTGAAACTGCAACTCTTCTTTTTTTTGCTCATTGTTTAAGAACTCTGCTTTTAGGACTAAATTACAGTTTGAAATAAGAAAACATAAACACCAGTTAAATAAAACAATGGTCGTTTATTGGAACTAGAATACCAGAAGCTAATAAGGACTCTCCTGTCTTCCGAGAAAATGTCCAGTCTCAAAACTGCTATCAGTTTCATCCTTGTCAGACTGTAAGGATTACTTAATTTTTTTAACATTTTTACTGATATTGATATTAGAGTCCTATGGTTAGGTTGCTGTAGTCATAATTTGATGATGGACAGCTGCTCTCAAATTACTCCTTAACCCGAACAAAGATTTTGACTTTTGATTGCTTCATCTTCTGGTACTCAGAAAATCCATACATGTCTTTATATATACGTATATATAAAGTCCCTTTTCTCCCCTGAGCTCTTCAGTTTTCTATGGGGCTTGAATGCGTTCATACTGGACTGGCTGGCCTGTGTGGTTTGTCTTACTCTTCGGTTTCACATGAGCATGTTGATGGATGGTAGTTTAACTTTTAAATGTCCATTCAGCTTTCAAGCAGAAATGTTCTTCCTTGCTCAGTCTCGTTGGCTCTGCTTGTGAAGAGAAAGGAGTGAGAGGAACTTCTAAGGTATTATAACTTGACAGAAGGGCAAAATATCAAATATGAGGTCACAGTTTGACTTCTACGAAGAGGTTTTTGTAGGCTCCAGTACATTCCATAGAATGTGTTGTGAAGGACTGGGGCCGGATGGAAACCCTTTACTGGGAGTGCTGCAAAGCAAAGGTGCACTTTTTGTATATCGCATACAGCAGAAGAATCGAGCGTAGCATCTGTTTGCACATGGCCATTGTCATCTCGATCTGTGGCTCCCTGAGGCCAGTGGGCCACTGTTGCTCTTTGCTGACAATTTTGCTGAAGGCTGATGTATCAGAAACTTTGAAGGTTCCAGTCCACTTGGGTGGCTGGACTGTAATAACCCTGCCAAAAACTGAATCCAATCCAATGAGGCGGATGGGCTGGGGCTTCCTAATCATTCGTTTCTTCTTGGCTGTTGTTCCTTTTTGTGGCTCGGGTGGATGGCTGGGTAACTCTGAGCTCTTTGCAGCTTCCATCCTTGGATTCTCCAAGACTACAGCAACTTCGTGAAAGCATCGCTGTACTTCAAGATCAGAAGGGCTCTGTGGGAAGCAAGGCGAGACCCTAAAAGGATGTTTGGAGGAAAAGGTAGGTGTTGTATGCCGTAGCCATTGCAAATTCTCATCAAGGGGGGTCCATGGTGACCAGAGCTGGTATCCTGCCATTGATAGCCTGACTGCACTCCTCCACACAACACAGACTCCAGAGGAGCAGCCTGAAGTCTTTCTCTGTCTGGTACTTAGCAACAGCCTTTATGACATAAGGCCACCAGAATCTAACCCACAGCAGGGCTAGAGGCTAGAGGTAGCCCTCTATGAGGTATCAGGACTTGCCTACTGCCTAATGTCAGAAAGCCAGATGGAGGCCAAGACAAATTTTGTTCCATAATCACAAGACCATAGTTTAGAATTATTGTCTGTTATACAATAAAAGTGAACAGGAATTAAGAAGTTATATTTATACCAATAAACATATAAAAATGTCACTAAGTCACCTTTGAAAGTATCTTAAATAAAAGATCAAAATGGAAGTAATGAGCAAATCTAAAGAGACATTTCTACCCTCTCTTGTTCCTCATCTATCTTCTTTGTGGTTCTCTTTCATTGGATGCTTCCATTCAGAAAAAACTGCAGCTATGATGTTGGAATATGTTTTATATATCTTGTTCTATATTTGGGTTCATTTGGTTGGTTGGCTTTGTTTGTTTCTTCAAGATGGAGCCTGTGTGCTGAGTTTGTAACTCACTGGTAGAGGGCATGCCTAGTATGTGTGAGGCTCTGAGTTCATTCTCCGATGCTGAGAAAAAAAAATCAAAGGATAATGCCTTGCTAAGTGTGGTGGTTTGAATAGACATAGCCCACATAGACTCATGTAGTTGAATGCTTGGACCATAGGGAGTGGCACTATTAGGAGTATGGCCTTATTAAAGGAAGTGTTCCACTATGGGGGTGGCCTTTGAGGTCTACTATGCTCAAGCTATACACATTCTCCTGCTACGTCAAGGATGTAGAACTTTCAGCTCCTTCCCAAGTACCATGTGAGCCTGCACTGTGCCATGTTTCCTGCCATGACAATAATGGACTAAATCTCTGAAACTGTAGGCCAATGCCATGTTTTATAAGAGATGCTGTTGTCATGGTGTTTCTTTACAACAATAAAACACTAAGATACTAAGTAGCCCAGGTTAGTCTTAAACTTTCTATATATGCCAGACTGGCCTTGAACTTGATTAGTATCCCTAGGTACCCTGATATATACATTATGTAACTCTGGTTAGCCCCAAACACATGGTCATCCTGCTTCAGTTCTCAAGGTATGAGGGCTACAGTTGCACACTGCCATGTCTGTGCTTATTCTCTGTTTTGTTTTGCTTTGATTTACCTTTGAAGACAGGCATTCACTGGTGTGAATCAATGTCACTGACACTGGAGAACACAGCTCCATGTGGTTGGAAAAAATGGAGGGACTTTGTCTCACAGCTACATGAACCTCTATTCAAATTCGCCAATCAAAGGGAAACAAAATCAGTGAGCTTTTTGATAAGGAGAAGAATCAAGTGTAGGCTTTGAGAGAGAAATGGATACCTAAGTTCTTGAGTATAAGCTATAGAAGGAAACTTGGGACTTTGGGGGTACATTATTTGAAGTAGTAAATCTTTAACTAAAGTTGAGGGGGTGAACAAAAATATCTTGGTGTACTCACTTCCTTATGAAACCAATTTTTATGAATTAAATCATAAGATTATTTATGAAAGTACTTGGAAGCCCTAAGTATGAGGAAGAAACCTGATTAAGATAGAAATATATAGCTGGACCAGCGGTAGCGGCGGGCCTCCATATTGCAACCAGGACACAGCTGGAAAGGCCCAGGCTCTGTGGGACATCCCCGCGCCCTCTGGCCAAGCACCGAGGCTGCGTTCTGCAACCAGCTCGCCGGCCGGCCCCTGGACCAGCGGTAGCAGCGGGCCTCCATATTGCAACCAGGACACAGCTGGAAAGGCCCAGGTAAACACCCCTTCCAGGGCTACCCTCACGGGGGGATCTGCTAGGGTCTCTGAGCCAAGCAGGCTGAGTTCCGCCTAGGCTCTGTGGGACATCCCCGCGCCCTCTGGCCGAGCACCAAGGCTGCATTCTGCAACCAGCTCGCCGGCCCCTGGACCAGCAGTAGCGGTGGGCCTCCATATTGCAACCAGGACACAGCTGGAAAGGCCCAGGCTCTGTGGGACATCCCCACACCCTCTGGCTGAGCACCGAGGCTGTGTTCTGCAACTAGCTCGCCGGCCCCTGGACCAGCGATAGCGGCAGGCCTCCATATTGCAACAAGGACACAGCTGGAAAGGCCCAGGTAGACACCCCTTCCAGGGCTACCCTCACGGAGGGATCTGCTAGGGTCTCCGAGCCAAGCAGGCTGAGTTCTGCCTAGGCTCTGTGGGACATCCCAGCGCCCTCTGGCCGAGCACTGAGGCTGTGTTCTGCAACCAGCTTGCTGGCCCCTGGACCAGCAATAGCGGCGGGCCTCCATATTGCAACCAGGACACAGCTGGAAAGACCCAGGTAGACACCCCTTCCAGGGCTACCCTCACGGGGGATCTACTAGGCTCTCGGAGCCAAGCAGGCCGAGTTCCTTGCAACCAGGACACAGATGGAGAAGCCCAGGTAGACAGACTCCAACAGGGGCTACAATCGCATGGGTGGCAGCCAGCTTATGATCCCTTAAAGCAGCAGTCACACATATTCACCAGTAGAGAAACAACAGGTGAGCCCAGCCTCACAGGAGATTCAAACACCAGCCACTGACAACAAGGCCATCTAAAACCAGAAATAACCAGATGGCAAAAGGAAAACGAAGGAACATTACTAACAAAAATCAAGGCAACATGACAGCATCTGAACCCAGTTCTCCAACAACAGGAATCCCTGGATACCCCAAAACACCAGAAAAAAAAGACTTGGATATAAAATCACTGGTCAGGATGCTGGTAGCTGAACACATAGAAAAATCTCGTAAAGAAATAGAGGAGAAAATGGATCAAAAGTTAGAAGCCTTTACGAGGCAAATACAAAAATCACTTCAAGAAATTCAGGAGAAGATGGATCAAAGAGAAGAAGACAATAAGGAAGAAAGACAAAAGTCACTTAAAGAACTACAGAAGAACGTGGGCCAACAAGTAGAAGCTATGAAAGAGGAAGCGCAAAAATCTATTAAAGAAATACATGAAAACACAATCAAGCAAGCGAAAGATCTGAGCACATCCATCCAGATACTAAAAACAGAAGTAGAAACAACTAAGAAATCACAGAGGGAGACAACATTGGAGATAGAAAACCTTGGGAAGAAATCAGGGGCCATAGATGCAAGTATCAACAATAGAATACAAGAGATAGAAGACAGAATCTCAGAAGCCGAAGATACCATAGGAACCATTGATTCAACAGTCAAAGAAAATACTAAATGCAAAAAGGTGGTAACCCAAAACATCCAGGAAATCCAAGACACTATGAGAAGACCAAACCTAAGGATTATAGGTATAGACGAGAGTGAAGACTTACAAGTTAAAGGGCCAGCTAATATCTTCTATAAAATTATGGAAGAAAACTTCCCCAACCTAAGGAGAGAGATGCCCATGAATATACAAGAAGCCTATAGAACCCCAAACAGACTGTACCAGAACAGAAATACATCCCGTCACATAATAATCAAAACTCCAAATGTAATAAACAAAGAAAGAATACTAAAGGCAGCAAGAGAAAAAGGCCAAGTAACATATAAAGGAAAACCTATCAGAATAACACCAGACTTCTCACCTGAGACCATGAAAGCTAGAAGATCCTGGGCAGATATCATGCAAACTCTAAGAGAACACAAACTTCAGCCAAAACTACTTTACCCAGCAAAACTCTCAATCGCCATTGATGGAGACATCAAGGTATTCCATGACAAAACCAAATTTGCAAGATATCTTTCCACAAATCCAGCCCTACAAAGGATAATAGGGGGAAAACACCAAGACAAGGACGGAAACTACACCCGGGAAGAAGCAAGATAGAAACCTCCTCTCATCAAACCCAAAAGAAGATAACCTCTCGAATATAAAAAATAAATAAGATAAATAAATATAATTTCAAAAATGTCTGGAGGTAATAATTACTATTCCTTAATATCTCTTAACATCAATGGACTCAATTCCCCAATAAAAAGACATAGATTAACAGACTGGATACAGAAACAGGACCCTACATTTTGCTGCATACAGGAAACACATCTCAGTGTTAAAGACAAACACTGCCTTAGAGTAAAAGGCTGGAAGACAATTTTACAAGCAAATGGTCTCAGGAAACAAGCTGGAGTAGCCATTCTAATATCAGATAAAATTGACTTTCAACCTAAAATCATCAAAAGAGACTCAGAAGGTCACTTCTTGCTGGCCAAAGGGAAAATCCACCAAGAAGAGCTCTCGATACTGAACATCTATGCTCCAAATGCAAGGGCACCCTCATTCGTAAAAGAAACCTTACTAAAGCTTAAAGCACACATTACACCGAACACAATAATTGTGGGTGACTTCAACACTCCACTCTCCTCAATGGACCCATCAGGAAAGCAGAAACTAAACAGGGACACAGTGAAACTAATTGAAACTCTGGACCAATTGGATTTAACAGATATATATAGAACATTTCATCCTAAAGCTAAAGAATATACCTTTTTCTCAGCACCGCATGGTACCTTCTCCAAAATAGACCATATAATTGGTCACAAGACAGATGTCAACAAATACAAGAAGATCGAGCTAATCCCATGCCTCCTATCAGATCACCATGGAGTAAGAGTGGTCTTCAATAGCAACAAAAACAACAGAAAGCCTACATACACATAGAAACTGAACAATACTCTACTCAATGACACCTTTGTTAAGGAAGAAATAAAAAAAGAAATCAAAGACTTTTTAGAATTCATTGAAAATGAAGGTACAACCTACCCAAATCTATGGGACACAATGAAAGCAGTGCTAAGAGGAAAACTCATAGCTCTAAGTGCATCCAAAAAGAAACTGGAGAGAGCATACACTAGCAGCTTAACGGCACACCTTAAAGCCCTGGAAGAAAAACAAGTTAATTCACCCAGCAGGAGTAGAAGACAAGAAATCATCAAACTCGGGGCTGATATCAATCAAATAGAAACAAAGAGAACCATACAAAGAATCAACAAGACCAGGAGCTGGTTCTTTGAGAAAATCAACAAGATAGATAAACCCTTAGCCAGACTAACCAAAGGACACAGAGAACGTATCCAAATTAACAAAATTAGAAATGAAAAGGGAGACATAACAACAGAAACTGAGGAAATTCAAAAGATCATCAGATCCTACTACAAAGGTCTATACTCAAAACAACTGGAGAATCTGGAGGAAATGGTCAATTTCCTAGACAGATATCAAATACCAAAATTAAATCAGCATCAAGTAGACCAGCTAAATAGTCCCATAACCCGTAAAGAAATAGAAGGGGTTATAGAAAGCCTCCCAACCAAAAAAAGTACGGGACCAGATGGTTTTAGTGCAAAATTCTACCAGACCTTCAAAGAAGACTTAACACCAATACTCTTCAAACTATTCCACAAAATAGAGACAGAAGGGACACTGTCCAACTCATGCTTCGAAGCCACAATTACGCTAATACCTAAACCACAAAAAGATCCAACAAAGAAAGAGAACTAGAGGTCAATTTCTCTTATGAATATCGATGCAAAAATACAAAATAAAATTCTTGCCAACCGAATCCAAGAGCACATCAAAACGATCATCCACCATGATCAAGTAGACTTCATCCCAGGGATGCAGGGATGGTTCAATATACGGAAATCCATCAATGTAATCCACTACATAAACAAACTGAAAGAAAAAAACCACATGGTCATCTCATTAGATGCTGAAAAAGCATTCAACAAAATTCAGCATCCTTTCATGCTAAAAGTCTTGGAAAGAGCAGGAATTCAAGGCCCATACCTAAACATAGTAAAAACAATCTACAGCAAACCAGTAGCCAACATCAAAATAAATGGAGAGAAACTTGAAGCATTCCCACTAAAATCAGGGACTAGACAAGGCTGCCCTCTCTCTCCATATCTTTTCAATATAGTACTTGAAGTTCTAGCAAGAGCAATTAGACAACATAAGGAAGTCAAAGGGATACAAATTGGAAAGGAAGTAGTGAAACTATCATTATTTGCAGACAATATGATAGTTTACCTAAGCGACCCAAAAAACTCCACCAGAGAACTTCTACAGCTGATAAACAACTTCAGCAAAGTGGCAGGTTATAAAATTAACTCAAGCAAGTCAGTGGCCTTCTTGTACTCAAAGGACAAGCAGGCTGAGAAAGAAATTAGGGAAATAACACCCTTCACAATAGCCACAAACAACATAAAGTATCTTGGCGTAACTCTAACCAAACAAGCAAAAGATCTGTACAACAGGAACTTCAAGTCCTTGAAGAAAGTAATTGAAGAAGACCTCAGAAAATGGAAAAATATTTCTTGCTCCTGGATTGGTAGGATCAATATAGTAAAAATGGCCATCTTGCCAAAAGCAATATACAGATTCAATGCAATCCCCATCAAAATCCCAACTCAATTCTTCATAGATCTAGAAAGAGCAATTCTCAAATTCATCTGGAGCAACAAAAAACCCAGGATAGCTAAAACTATTCTCAACAATAAAAGGACTTCTGGGGGAATCAATATCCCTGACCTCAAGCAGTACTACAGAGCAATTGTGTTAAAAACTGCATGGTATTGGTATAGCAACAGGCAAGCAGATCAATGGAACAGGATTGAAGACCCAGAAATTAACCCACAGACTTATGGTCAATTGATCTTTGATAAAGGATCCACAACCATCTGGTGGAATAAAGATAGCCTTTTCAACAAATGGTGCTGGTTCAACTGGAGGTCAACATGCAGAAGAATGCGAATTGACCCAGTCTTATCTCTTTGCACTAAGATCAACTCCAAGTGGATCAAAGACCTCCACATAAAACCAGACACACTGAAACTATTAGAAAAGAAACTTGGGAAGACCCTGGAGGACTTGGGCACAGGGGAAAAGTTCCTGAACAGAACATCAATAGCGTACGCACTAAGATCAAGAATCCACAAATGGGACCTCATAAAATTACAAAGTTTCTGCAAAGCAAAGGACACTGTCAGAAGGACAAAACGGCAACCAACAAAGTGGGAAAAGATCTTCACCAACCCCACATCCAACAGAGGGCTAATATCCAATATATACAAAGAACTCAAGAAGTTAGACTGCAAAGAACCAAATAACCCTATCAAAAAATGGGGCACAGAGCTAAACAAAGAATTTTCACCAGAAGAAATTCGAATGGCCAAGAAACACCTTAAAAGATGTTCAACATCATTAGTCATCAGGGAAATGCAAATCAAAACAACCCTGAGATTCCACCTCTCACCAGTCAGAATGGCTAAGATTAAAAACTCAGAAGACATCAGGTGTTGGCAAGGATGTGGAGAAAGAGGAACACTCCTCCACTGTTGGTGGGATTGCAAAATGGTAAAACCGCTCTGGAAATCAGTTTGGCGGTTCCTCAGAAAATTGGGCATGTCACTTCCAGAGGACCCTGGCATACCACTCCTGGGCATATACCCAGAGGATTCCCCTGCATGCAATAAAGACCCATGCTCCACTATGTTTATAGCAGCCTTGTTTATAATAGCCAGAAATTGGAAGGAGCCCAAATATCCCTCAAAGGAGGAATGGATACAGAAAATGTGGTATATTTATACAATGGAATACTACTCAGCAATTAAAAATAATGAATTCATGCAATTTGTAGGTAAATGGTTAGACCTGGAAAATATCATCCTAAGTGAATTAACCCAATCACAAAAGAATGCACATGAAATGCAATCACTGATAAGTGGATATTAATGAGCCCAGAAGCCCTAAATACTCAAGACACAAATAGCAAGTCAAATGATTCCCAAGAAGAAGAAAGGAGAGGACCCTGGGCCTGTAAAGATTGCATCCAGTTTAGTAAAGAAACCGAGGGTGGAGGGGGAATGATTGGGGGAATAGTTGGGGGGGAGAGGAACTATGGGAACTATGGTGGGTAGGAACTGGGAAAGGGGAAAGCCTTTGGAATGTAAACATAAAATATAGAAAATAAAAAAAAAGAAAAAAGAAAAAAATATGCTAATTTGTAAAAAAAAAGATAGAAATATATAAAAATAAAGATATCAATGTATATTTGTAAACAGAGGCCACACAAAGCTATTAAAACAGATATTTAGATAAGATAATATGTATTGTTCACTGTCCATCTTAATAGTGTTACCTATAGTATTTCAGGAAAAAGTATGATTTCTATGTCCAGTTTCCATGCAGGCCAATCTCCTGTCAACTATGCTGAAACACTTGGCATAGGAAAATACTGGAGACTAAAAACTAAGTTAGGTCTAAGAAGGGTAATGGCAAGGGAGGACTCTTTCTCTTTCTTAAACCCCTGGAATCTTTTCCCATATTTACATCCTGCTTCAGCAATATACAAATCATTACAAGTTAAAATTATCATAATAATTGATATTTTGATCAATACATCTTGATTTTTAATTAGAATTTTATGTGGTCACTTGTCAGGAAGATCACTAAGGTCTTCAGAAAGTGTTTTATGTCACTGCTGTATACAGTTGCATTAGTTACATTTTTAATTGTTGTGATAAAATACCATGACCAAGGCAACTTACAAAAGAAAGCATTTGATTGGACTTAACATTTCAGCAGATAAAAGTCTCTGATGGCAGAGCAAAAGCATGGTAGCATGAACATCCAAGAGCTTACATCTCGAATCACAAGCAGGAGGAAAAGAAAAATAGCTTGAAATGGTGAAATAGTATGTTTCTTTTGAAACCTCAAAACCTTCCCTGTGACATACCTCATTCAACAAGGCCATACCTCCTAATTCTTCCCAAACAGTTCTACCAACTAGAGTCCATAAGCATATGGGGGACAATCTCATTCAAGTTTCCACAACAGAATACATTCAGGTCAGAATATGTTGTTATACCATTAGTAACTTATAATCCTTTGAGTCACTTTCTTTATTAAGCACATTGGCTAAATATAAAAAAGTATAAGAGAAGGCTCAAATTAATCAAACAAACTCCCATAGCATTCAACCAAAGTTAATTTTAATGAATCTTATAAAACTAAATACAGATATAATAAACAATCCAAAAAATTAAGAACATTATAATACATATTTTAAGGTATGGTTCTACCACTACAAATAATAATGAATTTGACATGCTCAAAACACTTCTACTATATTATCTCATATGTATGTATGAATATTTTTATTCAACACCATGGAGTGGCTTCCAGTTAGTTTGTGGTATTGGAAATTTTCAGTTTATTCATTTCTCTCTGATTTTTTAGCCATTTTCATCTATGAGATAAATGTACAATAGACAGAAAACAGTAAATGTACACAAATCATATTGCAGCTATAAGGTATGCAAGTACTAAATTCTTGAGGGTCAAAATAATTGTTCAACCTTTTCTTGTGATACTCAGAGCCACATCCAGGGCCTCTATTTCCCAGGGAAGAGCTCTGTACTGAGCCATACACCCAGCTCAAGTTGACTATCATAGACCTCGGTCTTCTTGGATGAAAGAAAGTAAAACAGCCTATGGAAAGCTTGGAAAGAATAAAAAAACATGGAGCAAGATTTGACTGATAAAGATGAACAACCTTCTAGGTAGCATTTGCCAGTGGTCATCTCCATATGAATAGATGTCAGACTCCCAATCTCTTCTTCCTGTGGGAAGTTTCTCTTCATCAGGAAGTGAGGAAAGTAGAGAAGTAAAGCTCATATCTACCCTCAAAGTTTCTTTAACTAATGTAGAGATAGATTCACATTTCTTTTTAGAAAAGCACAGCTTTTAGAATCATCCTCAATCTGTAGATGCCTGTACCTTTTTTGAATTATCAACACTAAATATGCCAAAGAAACACATTTGTAGTAAAACAGTTTACCTTCTCACAGGTGATACAATCCAAATTTTTTTTATATTTCCACTTTATGGCCCCAGTGTCTTTTCCAAATGTCTCTTTCAGTTGTCTATGGAGACTCCTACTCACCTACTGGTAAACTGTCTGACCATTTACACAGACACTGTGTATATTTATATGGTATGACATGGTTAGAGACTAGAGGGTCATGTAAGCTGGGCAGGAGAAGGGTTGAGTAAGGAAGGGCTACTAAAAGAGGCCTGGCATACATATTGATACTCTGAAAAAGCTTTTCTGACCATGGCCTTCACTAGACCAGAGTTAAGAAGCCTATTGCCAGATAGTCTTCCACATTGAGTGAGTCTATCTGTGTCCTTTCCAGACTTGTAGGACTTGATGTTATAATAATTAATCATCATCATCTACCTAACTGGCTTTGTAATAACTAAGGAAATATGCCTCTGCAAACTTCTGTAAATGAGTGTCTAGGTTAGGTTAACTTAGGTGGAAAGATCTACCCTGAATTTGGGTGGAATCATCTCATGGGCTAGGGGTTCTGACTTGAATAAAGGGAGACAGTAAGCTGAGCAACAGTGGTCATCACTCTGCTTCCTGATTGAGGATGTAATTAATGCACCAAGCTGAATCCTGCCCTTGCTGCTGGACCTTCCCTGCCAGAAGGGTCTGTACCCTCAAATAGTAAAGCAAAATATTCCTTCTCATTTTGTCACAGCAGTGAGGGAAGTAACTAATACAGTGGATTTATCTTGTTAAATACATGACAGAACAGAAAAGATAATAAAAGAAATAGATGTCCATTTATTTATGGTGAGAAAAATTACAGCAAAATTCCCTCAAGACAGGTAAATACTATAAGCATGAGTAATAAAATGATAATTTCTAATCTGCTGCTAAAATCCCTCTGTTTTGTTCCACAGTCTTCTTGCTTTGTATTCTTTAATTTTCTCTCCATGGCTTAATAAACCTTCTCATTTGTGCAACATCACTATTAAGATGACAGAAAGTGATAAATTTTTCAATTGGTGAAAACTTTTATCAAGTTTATTTCCTAAGTAAGCAATGACTCATGAAGGCATTTAGAGTTTCATGTGGAGTAGATATTCTTGTGTGTGTGTGTGTGCATGTGTGTGTGTGTGTGTGTGTGTGTGTGTGTGTGAGTGTCTGTGTGTGTGCATATTGACAACACTCATTGACCAGCTAGTTTGTGTCATAGTATAATATACATTTTATGGGATACTTGATAAAATCTCATATCAAAACATTCTGACAGGAGAGAACTTATGTATTAAGTAGATGAAAAGAAGAATTGAACCTTCGGCTTCTAATTTTACACATTTGGATAATTAGAAGTGTTTTTTCCACAGATTAACTTCTGACTTCAGATATTTCTAGTTATATTTCTAATTGTATTCTTTCTTTTTAAATCGTGAGTGCTGTGTGCATGTGTGCACTAAGATAGAACCTTGGCCTTACTACCAAGTGAGTCAAGTCAGCAGGAGTGAGAAATATTCTTAGATGTGCTTCCTACACCAAGACAGTAAGCACTTAACTCAAGTGCACACAGAAGCAACCATGAATCTTGTAACTATAGCCTACAAGCCCAAGCCAAATATACTCATTTCATTTCTACTCACAGCTGTCCTTCTGCTATAGAAAATGAGGGCAGGAGTAACAGAAGAGATGTCAGGGTGTAGAGACAACATTGTTAGCTAATGCATATGTTATTTGCAGTACTTTTATATAAACATCTATATTCATTAAAATATATTACTAAGATCTCTGCAATGGCTTTGGAAAAGACTCAGAAATCAAGGTGTCTAAGATATGAACTTGTATAGTTGAACAAGGGTAGCTTCATCTTTGGCCTACTGAGATGATTCACATGTGTCCCCTGGAATATATTACAAACGTGAGGTATTCTTGAGGAAGAAGTTCTAAGATGGGTTGGTGTAATAAAAGTAGTGCCCTCATGTGTGGATTAATGTTGGCATTGAAGGTAAATGTGTTGTCTCAGTAGCAAGATTTTTTTCCTTTTTTTTAATTCGATATGTTCTTTATTTTGTTTCAAATGATTTCCCCTTTCCTGGACTCCTCTCCCTGAAAGTCCTATAAGGTCTCTTCCCTCCCCCTGTTCCCCAATCACCCCCATCCCACTTCCCTGTCCTGCTACTCCCATACACTGCTGCACTGAGCCTTTCCAGGACCAGGGACCTCTCCTTCCTCCTTCTTAGGCATCGTTTGATATGTGAATTCTATCTTGGGTATTCCACGCTTCTGGATTATCAGTGAGGGCATACCATGTGTGTTCTTTTGTGATTGGGTCACCCCACTCAGGATGACAATCTCCAGTTCCACCCACTTGCCTAATAATTTCATGAATTCATTGTTTTTAATAGGTGAGTAATATTCCATTGTGTATATCACATTTTCTGTATCCATTCTTCCATTGAGGGACATCTGGGTTATTTCCAGCTTCGGGCTATTATAAATAGGGCTGTGATGAACATAGTGGAGCATGTATCCTTATAACATGCTGGGTAATCTTCTGGGTATATGCACAGGAGTGGTATAACAGGGTCCTCTGGTAGTATCATGCCCAGTTTTCTGAGAAACCACCAAACTGATTTCCAGAGTGGTTGTACCAGCTTGCAATCCCACCAGCAGTGGAGGAGTGATCCTTTTTCTCTACATCCTGGCCAGCACCTGTTTTCTCCTGATTTTTTGATCTTAGCCATTCTGACTGGTGTGAGGTGAAATCTCAGTGTTGGTTTGATTTGCATTTCCCTGATGACTAAAGATGTTGAACATTTCTTTAGGAGCTTCTCCACCACTCAATATTCCTCAGGTGAAAATTCTTTATCTCTGTACCCCATTTTTAATAGGATTATTTGACTCTCTGGAGTCTAACTTCTTGAGCTCTTTGTATATCTTGGATATAAGCCCTCTGTCAGAAGTAGGGTTGGTAAAGATCTTTTCCCAATTGGTTAGTTGCCGTTTTGTCCTTTTGACAATGTCCTTTGCCTTACAGAAACTGTAATTTTATGAGATCCTATTTGTCAACTCTTGATCTTAGAACATAAGTAATTGGTGTTCTGGTCAGGAAATTTTCCCCTGTACCCATGTCTTCAAGGATCATTGCCAGTATTTTTTTTTCTGTTAGTATCAGTGTGTCTGGTTTTATGTGGAGGTCCTTGATCAATTTGTACTTGATCTTAGTACAAGGAGATAAGAATGGGTCAATTTGCATTTATCTACATGCTGACCTCCAATTGAGCCAGCACCATTTGTTGAAAGGCTATCTTTTTTTCCACTGGATGGTTTTAGCTCCTTTGTCAAAGATCAAGTAACCATACGTGTGTGGGTTCATTTCTGGGTCTTCAATTCTATTCCATTATCTACCTGCCTGTCACTATACCAATACCATGCAGTTTTTAACACTATTGCTCTGTAGTATTGCTTGAGGTTGGGGATAATGATTTCCCCAGGAGTTCTTTTACTGTTGAGAATAGTTTTAGCTATCGTGGGTTTTCTGTTATTCTAGATGAATTTGAGAATTGCTCTTTCTAACTCTATGAAGAGATGGGGATTGCTTTGAATGTGTATATTGCTTTTGGCAAGGTGGCCATTTTTATGGTGCCCTAGTATTTGGAGCATAGATGTTCAGAATTGATAGTTCTTCCTGATCGATTTTTCCTTTGATGAGTATAAAGTGGACTTCTGTGTCTTTTTTGATGACTTTTGGTTGAAAGTCTATTTTATTGGATATTAGAACGGCTACTCCAGAGGACACAGCTAGAGAGGCCCAGGTAGACAGATTCAATCCGGGGCTACCATTGCGCAGGTAGATCCCCCAGGCTCTCGCCACCAGCCAGGGCCAGGGTTGAGATTCTGCGGGACTTCTCCACGTCCTCCGGCCTTACACCAAGGCAGCTGGGAGCAACCTGCCCAGCGGTCCCTTACAGTGGTGGTCGCAGAAGGTCTCCATATTGCCACCAGGACACTGCTAGAGAGGCCCAGGTAGACAGACTCAATCAGGGACTACCATCATTTGGGAGGATCCTCCAGGCTCTCCCCACTAACCAGGGCAAGGGTGGCAGCTGGCGGGACATCTCCACGCCCTCCGGCCTTGCACCAACTCAGTTGGGAACCGCCCTCACTGAGGTTCCCTCAGCACACAGAGAGGCAGTCTCTATCTTGCAGAGTGGTCACCAGTAGAGAAACAACAGGTGGGCCCAGCCTAACAGGAGGTTCAAACACCAGCCAGTGACAACAAGGCCAACTAACAGCAGAGATAACCAGATGGCAAAAGGAAAATGAAGGAACATTACTAACAGAAATCAACGCAGCATGATAGCATCTGAACGCAGTTCACCAACAACAGGAAGCCCTGGATACCCCAACACACCAGAGAAACAAGATTTGGATATAAAATCACTGGTCAGGATGCTGGTAGCAGAATACATAGATAAATCTCTTAAAGAAATACAGGAGAAAATGGATCAAAAGTTAGAAGACTTTACAAGGCAAGCACAAAAATCACTTAAAGAAATTTAGGAGAATATTGATCGAAAAAAGAAGCCAATAAGGAGGAAACACAAAAATCACTTAAAGAAACACAGAAGAACGTGGGTCAACAAGTAGAAGCTATGAAAGAGGAAACACAAAAATCTCTTAAAGAAATACATGAAAACACAATCAAGGAAGTGAAAGATCTGAGCATATCCATCCAGGTACTAAAAACAGAAGTAGAAACAACTAAGAAATCACAGAGGGAGACAACATTGGAGATAGAAAACCTTGGGAAGAAATCAGGGGCCATAGATGCAAATATCAATAGAATACAAGAAATAGAAAAAAGAATCTGAGATGGCAAAGATACCATAGGAACCATTGATTCAACAGTCAAAGAAAATACTAAATGCAAAAAGGTTGTAACCCAAAACATCCAGGAAATCCAGGACACAATGAGAAGACCAAACCTAAGGATTATAGGTATAGACGAGAGTGAAGATTTACAAGTTAAAGGGCCAGCAAATATCTTCTACAAAATTATGGAAGAAAACTTCCCCAACCTAAAGAGAGAGATGCCCATGAACACACAAGAAGCCTACAGAACTCCAAACAGACTAGACCAGAACAGAAATACATCCTGTCACATAATAATCAAAACCCAAATTGTACTAAACAAAGAATATTAAAGGCAGCAAGAGAAAAAGGCCAAGTAACATATAAAGGAAGACCTATTAGAATTACACCAGACTTCTCACCTGAGACCATGAAAGCTAGAAGATCCTGGGCAGATATCATACAAACTCTAAGAGAACACAAATTTCAGCCAAAACTACATTACCCAGATAAACTCTCAATCGCCATAGATGGAGACATCAAGGTATTCCATGACAAAACCAAATTTGCATGTTATCTTTCCACAAACTCAGCCCTAAAAAGGATAATAGGGGGAAAACACCAACACTAGGAAGGAAACTACAACCCGGAAGAGGCAAGATAGAAACCTCCTCTCATCAAACCCAAAAGAAGATAACCTCTCAAATATAAAAAAATAATTTCAAAAAATGTTGGGAGGCAATAATTACTATTCCTTAATATATCTTAACATCAATGAACTCAATTCCCCAATAAAAAGACATAGACTAAGAGACTGAATATGGAAACAGGACCCTACATTTTGCTGCATACAGGAAACACATCTCAGTATTAAAGACAAACACTGCCTTAGAGTAAAAGGCTGGAAGACAATTTTACAAGCAAATGGTCTCAGGAAACAAGCTGGAGTAGCCATACTAATATCCGATAAAACTGACTTTCAACCTAAAATCCTCAAGAGACTCGGAAGGTCACTTCTTGCTGGTCAAAGGGAAAATCCACCAAGAAGAACGCTCAATACTGAACATCTATGCTCCAAACGCAAGGGCACCCTCATTTGTAAAAGAAACCTTACTAAAGCTTAAAACACACACTGCACCTAACACAATAATTATGGGTGAGTTCAACACTCCACTCTCCTCAATGGACCCATCAGGAAAGCAGAAACTAAACAGGGACACAGTGAAACTAATTGAAACTTTGGACCAATTGGATTTAACAGATATATATGTAGAACATTTCATCCTAAAGAAAAGAATATACCTTTTTCTCAGAACCACATGGTACCTTCTCCAAAATTGATCATATAATTGGTCACAAGACAGATGTCAACAAATACAAGAAGATCGAGCTAATCCCATGCCTCCTATCAGACCACCATGGAGTAAGAGTGGTCTTCAATAGCAACAAAACAACAGAAAGCCTACATACACATGGAAACTGAACAATACTCTACTCAATGATACCTTTGTCAAGGAAGAAATAAAAAAAGAAATCAAAGACTTTTAAGAATTCAATGAAAATGAAGGTACAACCTACCCAAATCTATGGGACACAATGAAAGCAGTGCTAAGAGGAAAACTCATAGCTCTAAGTGCATCCAAAAAGAAACTGGAGAGAGCATACACTAGCAGCTTAACGGCACACCTTAAAGCCCTGGAAGAAAAACAAGTTAATTCACCCAGGAGGAGTAGAAGATAGGAAATCATCAAAATCAGGGCTGAAATCAATCAAGTAGAAACAAAGAGAACCATACAAAGAATCAACAAGACCAGGAGCTGGTTCTTTGAGAAAATCAACAAGATAGATTAACCCTTAGCCAGAATAAACAACGGACAGAGAGACAGTATCAAATTAACAAAATTAGAAATGAAAAGGGAGACATAACAACAGAAACTGAGGAAATTCAAAAGATCATCAGATCCTACTACAAAGGTCTATATTCAACACAACTGGAGGATCTGGAGGAAATGGACAATTTCCTAGATAGATACCAAATACCAAAATTAAATCAGGATCAATTAGATCAGCTAAATAGTCCTATAAAGCCTCCCAAATAAAAAAAGTACAGGACCAGATGGTTTCAGTGCAGAATTCTACCAGACCTTCAAAGAAGACTTAACACCAATACTCCTCAAACTATTCCACAAAATAGAAACAGAAGGGACACTGCCCAACTCGTTCTTTGAAGCCACAATTATGCTGATACCAAAACCACACAACAATCCAAGAAAGAAAGAGAACTACAGGCCAATTTCCCTTATGAATATCGATGCAAAAATACTAAATAAAATTCTTGCCAACCGAATCCAAGAGCACATCAAGAGCACATCAAAATGATCATTCACCATGATAAAGTAGACTTCATCCCAGGGATGCAGGGATGGTTCAATATACAGAAATCCATCAATGTAATCCACTACATAAACAAACTAAAGGGAAAAAAAGCACATGGTCATCTCATTAGATGCTGAAAAAGCATTCAACAAAATTCAGCATCCTTTCATGCTAAGTCTTGGAAAGAGCAGGAATTCAAGGCCCATACTTAAACACAGTAAAAGCAATCTACAGCAAATTAGTAGCCAACATCAAACTAAATGGAGAGAAACTTGAAGCAATACCACTAAAATCAGGGACTAGACAAGGCTGCCCTCTCTCTCCATATCTTTTCAATATAGTACTTGAAGTTCTAGCGAGAGCAATTAGACAACATAAGGAAGTCACAGGGATACAAATTGGAAAGGAAGAAGTCAAACTATCATTATTTGCAGATGATATGATAGTTTACTTAAGCGACCCAAAAAACTCCACCACAGAACTTCTACAGCTGATAAACAACTTCAGCAAAGTAGCTGGTTATAAAATCAACTCAAGCAAATCAGTAGCCTTCCTGTACTCAAAGGACAAGCAGGCTGAGAAGGAATTTAGGGAAATAACACCCTTCACAATAGCCACAAACAACATAAAGTACCTTGGCGTGACTCTAACCAAGCAAGTGAAAGATCTGTATGACAGGAACTTCAAGTCCTTGAAGAAAGAAATCGAAGAAGACCTCAGAAGGTGGAAAAATATTTCTTGCTCCTGGATTGGCAGGATCAATATAGTAAAAATGGCCATCTTGCCAAAGCAATCTACAGATTCAATGCAATCCCCATCAAAATCCCAACTCAATTCTTCATAGATCTAGAAAGAGCAATTCTCAAATTCATCTGGAGCAACAAAAAACCCAGGATACCTAAAACTATTCTCAACAATAAAAGGACTTCTGGGGGTATCAATATCCCTGACCTCAAGCAGTACTACAGAGCAATTGTGTTAAAAACTGCATGGTATTGGTACAGCAACAGGCAAGTAGATCAATGGAATAGGATTGTAGACCCAGAAATGAACCCACAGACTTATGGTCACTTGATCTTTGATAAAGGAGCTACAACCATCCAGTGGAAAAAAGATAGCCTTTTCAACAAATGGTGCTGGTTCAACTGGAGGTCAACATGCAGAAGAATGTGAATCGACCCACTCTTATCTCCTTGTACTAAGATCAACTCCAAGTGGATCAAGGACCTCCACATAAAACCAGACACACTAAAACTATTAGAAAAGAAACTTGGGAAGACCCTGGAGGACATGGGCACAGGGGGGAAAGTTCTTGAACAGAACACCAATAGCTTATGCTCTAAGATCAAGAATTGACAAATGGGACCTCATAAAATTACAAAGTTTCTGTAAGGCAAAGGACATTGTCAGAAGGACAAAATCGCAACCAACAAATTGGGAAAAGACCTTCACCAACCCCACATCCAACAGAGGGCTTATATCCAATATATACAAAGAACTCAAGAAGTTAGACCGCAAAGAACCAAATAACCCTATCAAAAAATGGGGTACACACCTAAACAAAGAATTTTCACCAGAAGAAATTCAGATGGCTGAAAAACACCTTAAGAGATGTTCAACATCATTAGTCATCAGGGAAATGCAAATCAAAACAACCCTGAGATTCCACCTCACACCAGTCAGAATGGCTAAGATTAAAAACTCAAGAGACAACAGGTGCTGGCGAGGATGTGGAGAAAGAGGAACACTCCTCCACTGCTGGTGGGATTGCAAGATGGTACAACCTCTCTGGAAATCAGTCTGGCAGTTCCTCAGAAAATTGGGCATGTCACTTCCAGAGGACCCTGGCATACCACTCTTGGGCATATACCCAGAGGATTCCCCTGCATACAATAAAGACACATGCTCCACTATGTTCATAGCAGCCTTGTTTATAATAGCCAGAAATTGGAAGGAGCCCAAATATCCCTCAAAGGAGGAATGGATACAGAAAATGTGATATATATATATATATATATATATATATATATATATATATAATGGAGTACTACTCAGCAATTAAAAATAATGAATTCATGCAATTTGTAGGCAAACGGTTAGATCTGGAAAATATCATCCTAAGTGAGTTAACCCAATCACAAGAGAATACACATGAAATGGAATCACTGATAAGTGAATATTAATGAGCCCAGAAGCCCTAAATACTCAAGGCACAATTAGCAAGTCAAATAATTCCTAAGAAGAAGAAAGGAGAGGACCCTGGGCCTGAAAAGATTGGCTCCAGTTTTGTAGGAGAGTACCAGAACAGAGAAATGGTGGCAGGGGGCTGATTGGGGAATAGTTGGGGGGGAGAGGACTTATTGGATGTATGGGGGGGGGACTGGGAAAGGGGAAAGCCTTTGGAATGTAAACAAAGAATATAGAATAAAAAAAATGAAAAAAAAGGCTACTTCAGCTTGTTTCCTGGGACCATTTGTTTGGAAAACTGTTTTCCAGCCTTTTACTCTGAGGTAGTGTTTGTCTTTGACACTGAGATGTATTTCCTGTATGCAGCAAAATGTTGGGTCTTATTTACATATCCAGTCTCAGTCTATATATTTTTATTGGGGAATTGAGTCCATTGATGTTAAGAGATATTAAGGAACCAATACCATGCAGTTTTTAATACCACTGCTCTGTAATATTGCTTGAGGTCCGGGATATTGATTCCCCCAGAAGTTCTTTTGCAGTTGATGATAGTTTTAGCTATCCTGGGTTTTTTGTTATTCCAGATGAATTTGAGAATTGCTCTTTCTAGCTCTATGAAGAACTGAGTTGGGATTTTGATGGGAATTGCATTGAATCTGTATATTGCTTTGGGCAAGATTGCCATTTTGACTATATTAGTCCTGCCAACCCACGAGCATGGAAGATTTTCCCATTTTCTGATGTCTTCTTCAATTTCCCTCTTCAGAGACCTGAAGTTTTTGTCGTATAAATCTTTCACATGTTTGGTTAGCGTCACTCCAAGATACTTTATATCATTTGTGGCTATTGTGAAGGGTGTCATTTCCCTAATTTCTTTCTCGGCCTGCTTATCCTTCGCGTATAGGAAGGCTACTGATTTACTTGAGTTGATTTTATAGCCAGCCACTTTGCTGAAGTTGTTTATCAGTTGCAGGAGTTCTCTGGTGGAGGTTTTTGGGTCACTTAAGTAAACTATCATATCATCTGCAAATAGTGATAGTTTGACTTCTTCCTTTCCGATTTGTATCCCTTTGACTTCCCTCTGTTGTCGAATTGCTCTAGCTAGTACCTCAAGTACTATATTGAAGAGATATGGCGAGAGGGGACAGCCTTGTCTAGTCCCTGATTTTAGAGGGATTGCTTCGAGTTTTTCTCCATTTACCTTGATGTTGGCTACTGGTCTGCTGTATATTGCTTTTACTATGTTTAGATAAGAAACTGGGGAAGACCCTGGAGGACATTGGCTCAGGGGAAAAATTCCTGAACAGAACACCAATTGCTTATGCTCTAAGAGCAAGAATAGACAAATGGGACCTCATAAAACTACAAAGTTTCTGTAAGGCAAAAGACACTGTCAAAAGGATAAATCGGCAACCAACAAATTGGGAAAAAATCTTCACCAACCCCACATCCGACAGAGGGCTAATCTCCAATGTATACAAAGAACTCAAGAGGTTAGACCCCAGAAAACCAAATAACCCTATCCAAAAATGGGGTACAGAGCTAAACAGAGACTTTTCACCTGAAGAAATTCGGATGGCTGAGAAACACCTTAAAAAATGTTCAACATCACTAGTCATTAGGGAAATGCAAATTAAAACAACCCTGAGATTTCACCTCACACCAGTCAGAATGGCTAAGATTAAAAACTCAGAAGACATCAGGTGTTGGCGAGGATGTGGAGAAAGAGGAACACTCCTCCACTGCTGGTGGGAATGCAAGCTGGTACAACCACTCTGGAAATCAGTATGGCGGTTCCTCAGAAAACTGGGCGTGATACTTCCGGAGGACCCAGCCATACCACTCCTGGGAATATACCCAGAAGATTCACCAGCATGCAATAAGGATACATGCTCCACTATGTTCATAGCAGCCTTATATATAATAGCCAGAAGCTGGAAAGAACCCAGATGTCCCTCAACAGAGGAATGGATACAAAAAATGTGGTATATATACACAATGGAGTACTATTCAGCCATTAGAAACAACGAATTCATGAAATTCTTAGAGAAATGGATGGAGCTGGAGAACGTCATACTAAGTGAGGTGACCCAGTCTCAAAAGAATACCCATGGTATACAGTCACTGATAAGTGGATATTAGCCTAGAAGCTTGGAACACCAAAGACACAAATCACATATCAAGTGATGTCTCACAAGAAGAAAGGAGTGGACACTGGTGCTAGAATGGACCAAAACATCATTGTGGGAGAGTACAAGAACAATAAAGTGGGAGGGGGTGGATGCGGGAGCAGGGGGAGGGAAAAGGACATGTGGGACCTTTGGGGGTGGGGAACCAGAAAAAGGGAAATGAATTGTAAATATAGAATATATACAATAAAAAAAAATAAAAAAAGAGATATTAAGGAATAGTGATTGTTGCTTTCTGCTATTTTTGATGTCATTTTTATGTTTGTGTGGTTATGTTCTTTTGGGTTTGTTGAACGAAGATTAATTTCTTGCTTTTTCTAGTGTGTAGTTTCCCTCCTTTTGTTGGTGTTTTCCATTCATTATCCTTTGAAGGGTTGGATTTGTGGAAAGATACTGTGTAAATTTGTTTTTGTCATGAAATTCCTTGGTTTCTCCATTTATGGTAATTGAGAGATTTGCTGGATATAGCAGTCTGGGTTGGCATTTGTGTTCCCTTAGAGTCTGCATGATGTCTGCCCAGGCTTTTCTGGCTTTCACAGTCTCTGGTGAAAGGCCAGTATAATTCTGATAGGTCTACCTTTATATGTTACTTGACTTTTTCCCCTTACTGCTTTTAATATTCTTTCTTTGTTTAGTACATTTAGTGTTTTAATTATTATGTAATGGGAAGAATTTCTTTTCTGGTCAAATCTATTTGGAGTTCTGTAGGCTTCGTGTGTGTTCATGGGCATCTCTTTCTTCAGATTAGGGATGTTTTCTTCTATAATTATGTTGAAGACATTTACTGGCCCTTTAAATTGAAAATCTTCACTCTCTTCTATACCTATAATCCTTAGGTTTGGTCTTCTCATTTTGTTTTGCGTCAGGAGCTTTTTGCATTTTCTTTGACTGTTATATCAATGCTTTCTATGGTATCTTCTGCATCTGAGATTCTCTCTTCTATCTCTTGTATTCTGTTGTTGATGCTTGGATCCATGACTCCTGACTTCTTTCCTAGGTCTTATATGTCCAGAGTTATTTCCCCAAGTGATCCTCTACTCTGGAGATCTCCGTCTATCAGTCTGTCCCTCCACAGTCAAAGGATCAAAGATCAGCAAGATTTTTATAGAAATTATTCTGACCATCTCTGCCTGCCTCTAGCCCTTTTGTCTCATTCCATGTGACACTGCAGCAAGAAGACACTTGCTACCTGATGGTGCTTCTACCTTAGACTTCTTGACATTCAGACCTTCAGAAGTAAGTTTATATTTATCATAAATTACTTATTCTTGGAATTTTTGTCCCAGCAACACAAAACACTAAGATATGTCACATCTTGGAAGCCATATATTGCAACCTCAACTGTGTTCTGTCAGTTATTTGCACAGATTGTGGTACAATGTTATACAAGTTATACAAAGCCGTGATTTGTAGGAGGCAAGGATCATTAGAGGCCATGTTGGAAGCTGAGTACCATACTGGATAATCCAAACCTCCTGCCATTGAGAATGCTTTTTTGTTTGCTACTATTACCTAAAATGTATCTTTTTAAATTAATTGTTTTCTAAATTTAGAAATAATTGATCTAAAATTTTCCTGAAGCAAATTCTCTGGGGGATATGCTGTGTAACATTAAAGAATATGATAAATATCAAAGACTAACTTTAATAAAGTTTGCTAAGCAAGCAAAACTGAAAGTCAATGACGCACTTAGCTGTAGTAAAGCTTTGAAACAAGGCAGAGACATAATACTAATAAAGCTAGGAGGGCAGTTATCTCTACACGGGAGGGATAATGTCATTGAAAAGTGATGGGAGAGGCTCTATGCTATGAAACATGGCCTAATTCATGTCTTGATTGGTTGCTGCATAGGTATTTGTTCTATAAATTCATTCATTGTTTTAGCCATAGCTAATGGAGTCAGTGTTGTTTATGAAAGTTACAGAGATCATAATTTAAAATTTAAAGTTAAATATGATGGGGTTGTGCTTGTCAGCAGGTGGCCTGGACAGTTAAGTGTCCTGGCTTTCCAGGGTTGTACCTTTTCCTCACAGCAGAATGTTGAAGCAGAGTGCTTTCTGAAATATTTTTAAATGGCCACCAAGAGCTCCTTCGGAGCAACTGAACATCTTGTTGTGAGGGAAGTAGTATGCAAAGGTCACTAGCTGACAGAGCCACATGAGAAATGAGCTTTCCAGAATGAATCAGTGGTGTGGCCATCAAGAGGGGAACTTCACTGTTTCATAATGTGATCGATCACCCTATTAATACATTTCTGTACAAACAAAGGAATATCTTAGATGGACAGTCTGATAACTGAAACTGTGGACTCTGAGTCCCATGTCAAGTGAATTTCAGCATATTTTAACCTCTCTGCTGCTTCACTGAGTTGAGTGAAAGTTCCTTTTGTGCAAGAAGCCTCTGTATAAAATTTCATCAACACCTTTCCCCATGCACCCAGCACATATGCATAGGCTTTCTCATAGATAGCAGTGCATATGGCCAGTCCTTAGCTGGAAGAAAGAGATTCTATAGAGGCTAGAGAGACAGCTCAGTCCATAAATTACTTGATATATAAGAATGAAGACTTAAGCCAGGCGTGGTGGTGCACGCCTGTAATCCCAGCACTTGGAAGGCAGAGGCAGGTGGATTTCTGAGTTTGAGGCCAGTGTGGTCCACAGAATGAGTTCCAGGACAGCCAGGACTACACATAGAAACCCTGTCTCGAAAAAAAACAAATTCAAAGAAAAAAAAAGAATGAAGACTTAAATTCTGTTCCTAAAACTCTTGTATAAAACTCAGGCATAATGGCATGTGCTTGTAATCCCAGTTCTGGGGCAGGAAAAACATTGGATCCCTGGAGCTCCATGGCCAGCTTAAGGTTACCCTTTCTCAAAAACCAAGGAAACAATGCTTTTAGAATAATACCTAAAGGTGACCGCTAGTCTTGTCTTCCCACCCTACCCCTCATTTCATACACACACACACACACACACACACACACACACACACAGAGAGAGAGAGAGAGAGAGAGAGAGAGAGAGAGAGAGGGGGAGGAAGAGGGAGAGGGAGAGACAGACAGAGACAGAGAGAGAGAGAGAGATTCTGCCATATAAAGCCAGAGTTTAGGAGTCTGTGGTTGTTCTGCTAAGAGACAGGAAACTAAGGCTATGCCATATAGTACTTATGGAAGTTAATATGGAGTCATATGATCTAAACAAACAGGAGTTGACTCAACTCCTTGTTTTGTTGCATCTCCTTGTTTGGCTTGGCTCTATCAAATCTATCCATTCCACTCTTCTCAAGCCTTCTTGTAATTTATTTTCAATTTCACAATAATCACCCAAGAAGCAGGTTTTCACTCTGATCTAGCAGATTTAGCTGATTTAGTAGATAGATGTAGCAAAGAGTACTATTTCAGACTAGGAAATCTTAGCCCAGAGGTTCTACCTGCTAGAGACAATTGCTTATCATGAGCAATGTTGGAAATATCTAGAGACATTTCTTATTTTCATATATAGAAACACATGAAATAATACTAGTGGGTAGAGACAAGGGATGCTGCTCAAAAATCTTAGCATGCAAGCTAGAGATATGTCTCAGCAGGAAAATATGCTTGTTACACAAGCATTAGGATATGAATTGGAATCTCTGGCATCCGTGTAAAAGCTAGGTTTGGTAGTACACATCCATCTGAGCAGGAAAATCCCAAGGCTTGGTGGCCAACCAACCAAGCCAAACTGTTGAGCTCTAGGTTAAGTGAGAGATTTCTCAAAAAGTGGAAATTGGCAGATGAAGATAATAACATTGACCACTGGCTTCCACATGTATATGCATGGGTAAATGCAACACACACACACACACACACACACACACACACATACACACACAACTAAAATATCTTGCAATCCTTAAGATGCCCCTTACACACCAACAAAAAAATATTAGACCCAAAATATGAGAAGATTTTAGGTTGAGAATCCCATTACTCCAATTTCTCTATAAGCCTGAAACACCTTTAGCACTAAGATCAAAGTTTTGGCTTCCCTTTGTCATGAATACAACTAATAACAACAAACCAAGAACTCTCTAATGAGATCCAGACATGCCAAGATTTCCCCCAGAAAACAATTTATGCCCATTATACATGCTTTTTAAAATTTACATAGATATACATATTCTGTAAGTATCAAATATTCTATGAGAACCCCCCCCCTCTCAAACTGCACCTGCTTGCTGTTTTAATGATGCAATTAAGAAGCCCATGGAGAGTTGCCCACAATCATGGTACAAATGAGGTAACAGTTATGGCTCGCTAACCATTGATGATCATTTTTGCCCTGGAGTATACTAAAACAAGTGACTTGTTTTACAAGGAGCATGTCTGAAGCTTTTTGCAGAGCCTTCTCAAACTTTCAGAAAAATGGGGATCCCAGCATTCAGGAGGCAGAAATGAGCAGACCTCTGTAGCCAGCCTAGTCTACAAATCTAGTTCCAGGCTATGCAGAAATATATAGTAAGGCACTGTCTCAGAAGACAAACAAATAAAATATTTGATTTTTTACAGAAAATCATTACATCGATTTCATTAATGGATATATCAATGTTCTCTTTAAGGTCTTTGAACATATTCATTGGAGCTATATTGAAGTCCTTGTTTTGTGGTTAAGCTACATTACAACCTACTATAGTTAGGTTATTGGGTTCTAGTGGAAGACATATCCCGGCTGTTGATGAGTTTATGCTGGTGCCTAGGCATCTGTGTTTGCAATGGTTTTAATTTTAGATGTAATTTTAGGTCTTCTCTGTTGAGTACTTGTTCTGTTCTTTTGATTCTGTTGCCTTCTTTGGTTCTTAGGAGAATGTCATAGCTATGAGTTGTCCAAGAGAGAGTGCTTCTGAGTTTCCACAAGGTGTGGCCCCTGGGGGTCCTGGGTTGAATGTGTTTCTGGGTATAGAGAACTGACAATAATAAAAAAGAATGGGGATGAGCTGGGGATGGGGATATTGAGTGAATCTATGGAAGACAAGAAAGCTAAGCCTGCTCTGAGGATCTGTGGAGTGCAAAAGGAATGGAGGAAGAGAAGGAAGACAGGCCTCTGCAGGGGCCTGTGAAGTGCTGAAGATGAAACCAGGGAATTGGAAATGGAAAACAGGAAGGATAGTCAAGATTGCCTACCTGATTCCCAGGCTGGCATAGCCTATAGGAACCCAGGTAGAGAGTACCTCCAAGTATTATCTGAAAACACAGCAAACTTACCAATGATCTGAGTTTGTCTTAGTTAGGGTTTCCATTTCTGCAAAGAGACACCACGAGCAAGACAACTATTACAAAGAAAACACTTACTTGGGGGTGTCTTACACTTTCAGAGGTTTAGTCCATTTTATGTAGGATGCATGGTGGTATCCAGGCAAACATGGTGCTAGAAAAGGAGCTGAGAGTTCTACATCTTGATCCAAAGGTGGAAGAAGTGGACTAGACTCCATACTGGTTGGAGCTTGAGCATAGGAGACCTCAAAGCTCAACCCCCACAGTGACACACTTTCTCCAACAAGGGCACACCTACTCCACCAAGGCCACACATTCTAATAGTGCCAGTCCCCATGGTCCAAGCATGAGTCTATGGAAGCCATACCTATTCAAACCACCACAGAGGGAAAACTATTTTTACACGCATGCTCTGAGCCAGTATTAGTATTCTTATACCCACTCCAGCTTGACTGTGTACATTAGAAAGTTAAATGTAAATACCTAGGTATATTAGGAAATCTTGCTCCTATATATCTGCTGGTCCTGGGATTACAAATATTAGAAACAACCTCTACCACTGTCTTCTCAGTGCTTTCACATAACCTCAAATATAGCAACCATATCCTGGGGAATTCTCAAATGATTAACCATAGTTACTATATGAATCAGTATTTCCACTTGTACATAGACTCAAGAGAATCAAATACATATAATGATACAAATTTTAAGCAGAAATGTTCACAGAAACATTAATTATAGTAATAAAAAGCAGAACAAACTGACAAAGGGATTTTTAAATGTGGTCATATTAGTGAAATTTCCACTGTAATTTAATACACTAGATAGTGAATTTTAAAAGAAGAGGTGAGATCTCCACCTTCTCTCTGGAGGGGACCCAACTAAGACCACACAGGGCCTAAGATCCGTGGAGCAGCTGGGACAGAAGTCTTCCAGCCACCATTTGCACCAGGAGCCAGGAGACTCCACAGCCTTCTGTGCATAGCCCACCAGGAGTGAGTGATCTCCCAGCAGGCTTTCAGTTTTGAGCACAGAGGTGAGATCTACACCTTCTCTCTAGAGGGGACCCAGCTAGGAGCACACAGGGCCTAAGATCAGTGGAGCAGCTGGGATGGAAGTCTTCCTGCCTGCCGCCATTTGCACCAGGCGTGGGGGGGGGCACAGAAAACTCCACAGTCTTCTGTGCATAGCCTGCCAGGAGAGAGAGACCTCCCAGCTGTGTTTTCACTTTTGAGCTCAGAGGAGTAAAGACACAGGCTTACAGGCCAAGACAAGGAACAAACTCCAGCCAGAGACAATACCAACTAGCACCAGATGGCAAAAGGCAAGCACAAGAACCCTACAGACAGAAACCAAGGCCACATAGCAACATCAGAACCCAGTTCTCCCACCATAGCAACTCCCAGATACCCCAACACACCGGAAAAGCAAGAGTTGGATTTAAAATCGTATCTCATGATGCTGATAGAGGGCTTCAAGAAGGACTTAAGTAAATCCCTTAAAGAAATACAGGAGATCATGGGTCAACAGGCAGAAGCCCTTAAAGAAGAAACACAAAAATCCCTTAAAGAATTCTAAGAAAACACAAACAATCAAGTGAAGGAACTGAACAAAACCATCCAGGATCTAAAAGTGGAAGTAGAAACAATAAAGAAATCACAAAGTGAGTCATCTCTGGAGACAGAAAACCTTGGGAAGAATTCAAGAGTCATAGATGCAAGCATCAACAAAAAAATACAAGAGATAAAAGAAAGAACCTCAGATACCATAGAAAACATTGACTCAAAGTCAAAGAAAATGCAAAATGCATAAAGCTGGTAACTTAAAACATCCAGGAACTCCAGGACACAATGAGAAGATCAAACCTAAGGATTATAGGTATAGATGAGAACGAGGATTTACATCTTAAAGGCACAGTAAATATCTTCAACAAAATTGTAGAAGAAAACTTCCTGAACCTAGAGAAAGAGATGCCCATGAACATACAAGAAGCCTTCAGAACTGCAAACAGACTGGACCAGAACAGAAAATCCTCCCGGCACATAATAATCAAAACACCAAATTCACTAAACAAAGAAAAAGCAGTAAGGGGAAAAGGGCAAGTAACTTATAAAGGCAGACCTATCAGAATCACACCAGACTTCTCACCGGAGATAATGAAAGCTAGAAGGTCCTGGGCAGACCTCATACAGACCCTAAGAGAACACAAATGCCAGCCCAGGTTACTATACCCAGAAAAACTCTCAATCATCATAGATGGAGAAACCAAGATATTCCATGATAAAACCAAATTTACACAATATCTTTCCACAAATCCAGCCCTGCAAAGGATAATTGACAGAAAATGCCAATACAAGGAGGGAAACTACACCCTAGAAAAAGCAAGAAAGTAATCTTTCAACAAACCCAAAAGAAGATACCCACACAAACATAAAAATAACATCAAAAATAACAGGAAGCCACAGGGCGGTGGTGGCGCACACCTGTAATCCCAGCACTTGGGAGGCAGAGGCAGGCAGATTTCTGAGTTCAAGACCAGCCTGGTCTACAGAGTGAGTTCCAGGACAGCCAGGGCTACACAGAGAAACCCTGTCTCGAAAACAAACAAACAAACAAACAAAATAACAGGAAGCAACAATCACTATTCCCTAATATCTCTTAATAACACCGGACTCAACTTCCCAATAAGAAGACATAGACTAACAAAATATTTCTCATGTAAATCTTCAATTTTATCAGAAAATGTTTGCAATTCCCTTTTAATTAATTTAGTAATTTCTTTCATGTCTACCATTATATCTGCATTATTTTTCATGATAACCTTCAATTTTACTATGTCTTTCTATATACTTCCTCTATTTTATCAGGAATGTTTTCAATGGAAATTTTTTATTTTATCACAAATGTTTCTAATTCTACCTTCAACTAATTTAGAGTTTTTACATTAACCATTCTGTATGTAAAAATTTCCATGAAATAGTCAATTTTAATGTGTTTGTCTATTTATTTCTTGAATTTTACCAGAAATATTTTCCATCAATCTTCAATGTTATCTGAAAATGTTTATAATTCCACCTTCAATTATCTTTATGCCTATCATTTTATCTATATAATTTCCATGATAATCTTTAATTTTAACATGCTTTTCTATATATTTCTACAATTTTATCACAAATATTTTCCATGTAAATTTTTAATTTTATCAGAAAATGTTTATAATTCCACTTTTAATCAACTTAGGAATACTTTTATGTGCACCATTATTATATCTATATAAAGTTTTCCATGATAATCTTCAAAAAATGTAAAGGTTTGTCTCATAATGTTGATGGTTTCAATCTATAGTTGTCTGGCCCTGTTGCTTTTCAATTGCCTTATATTTTTTTTAATCTGTTTTGCTTGGTAGAGTATCTGCCACTTATGCACATGTATTACTGGCATTAACAACAATATGTAGCACATGACAAGCAACAAAACAATTGTCACTAAAAACAGACAAAAACAAAAAAATTCTATTTGAAATTATATGACTGTCTTTATAAAACACTGATGAAACTGCAGTGGCATATATGTGTATTCAATACATATATATATTCAAATGAGGGTGCTGCTGTTGAATGTTCTCTTGGACCCACTACTCTAGAAGTTGCTCCCAAGCCCCCATAATCCATAATCTATGGACACTCCATAAGTGTCGCAGTCTAATCACTTGTATATGGTACACCAAATGAACATGATAGACTAGCGTAGAATCATCTGTCATGTAAGAGTGCCCCATTATACTAAAAGTCATTTCCCCATAGTATAAAGAGAAAGGGGTCCAAAGTTCCCTACATAAAGCCTTGGCTTCTAACCTTCAATCTTAAGATTGACACTTGTAAGGAAATTACTAAAACTTCTCTGCTCTCAATTATCCTATTTATAAAACATTTGTCCTTCTGAGCCCCAGAAGGCCTTGTTATGTACCCCAAGTGCTTTCCCAGGCTGTTCTGAGCACCAACTTCACTAGAACCTAATTCTTGAGTAACATGTTCTACAGAGCCAAACATGTGCCTTAATTATATACTTATAGCATATAAACTCACATATATTCATATGATAGACACGCATTTATATGTATGTGTGTGTATCCACTCACATGAACAACTAGAAATACTCTTAGTAAACAGCAAATAACACAATAACACATACTCATTAAATGTTTACTATTGAATGAATAAAAGTAATAAACCTTGAGCTCCAATAGCCCTTTAGGACCTGACTTTATGTAAATTTGTTCATTTTAGCTGCTTTAAAGTATCATTAGGCTAGAATGCCCCACCAAGTAGTGCTGGGAATGAAGGATGCATAATTCAGTGCTTAATATAACTCTCCAGAGAGGAATAGATTTTTAAGCTGCTGAGCACTGAATGTTTTCTGGTTTTGTTTTTGTTTTATTTTTTAATTTCAGATTTAATGATACATAGAATTATTTTTGGAGGTAAGTATTTTTACTGAGGCTCTTTAGTATGAGCTTTATTAAAGAGTGTTCCTAATGGACCTTGTTTTTATGAATAAACTGAACCTTTTTTTGTTAGAATAACCTTTACTAATGAAAACAACATTCTGTACTTAGGTGGTTGGTTTTTAGAATGTACAACATGTTGTGCTCAGACTCAACTTTCTATTGGTGAAATCATGAGTCCAAAGTTACAAACTTGTCTCTTTGGGTTTTTGTTGTTGTTGTTGCTACTTTGGTGATAGTAACCCTAATTAAGACGGTGTAAAAAAGAGATCCCTTCACTCCAGGTAACACAGAAGTTGATTCAAGCTGGGTGTATGATATATACCATTAATCCCAACACTTGAGACAGAATGCCAGGTAGATCTCTGTGAATTTGAGGCCAGCTCAGTCTACATTGCAAGTTTCAAGGCAGTCCACTCTTATCTCCTTGCACTAAGCTCAACTCCAAGTGGATCAAGGACCTTCACATAAAACCAGACACACTAAAACTAATAGAAAAGAAACTGGGGAAGACCCTTGAGGACATTGGCTCAGGGGAAAAATTCCTGAACAGAACACCAATTGCTTATGCTCTAAGAGCAAGAATAGACAAATGGTACCTCATAAAATTACAAAGTTTCTGTAAGGCAAAAGACACTGTCAAAAGGATAAATCGGCAGCCAACAAATTGGGAAAAGATCTTCACCAACCCCACATCCGACAGAGGGCTAATTTCCAATGTATACAAAGAACTCAAGAGGTTAGACCCCAGAAAACCAAATAACCCTATCCAAAAATGGAATACAGAGCTAAACAGAGACTTTTCACCTGAAGAAATTTGGATGGCTGAGAAACACCTTAAAAAATGTTCAACATCATTAGTCATTAGGGAAATGCAAATCAAAACAACCCTGAGATTTCACCTCACACCAGTCAGAATGGCTAAGATTAAAAACTCAGAAGACATCAGGTGTTGGCAAGGATGTGGAGAAAGAGGAACACTCCTCCACTGCTGGTGGGAATGCAAGCTGGTACAACCACTCTGGAAATCAGTATGGCAGTTCCTCAGAAAACTGGACATGATACTTCCAGAGGACCCAGTCATACCACTCCTGGGAATATACCCAGAAGATTCCCCAGCATGCAATAAGGATACATGCTCCACTATGTTCATAGCAGCCTTATTTATAATAGCCAGAAGCTGGAAAGAACCCAGATGTCCCTCAACAGAGGAATGGATACAAAAAATGTGGTATATATACACAATGGAGTACTATTCAGCCATTAGAAACAATGAATTCATGAAATTCTTAGAGAAATGGATGGAGCTGGAGAGCGTCATACTAAGTGAGGTGACCCAGTCTCAAAAGAATACCCATGGTATACAGTCACTGATAAGTGGATATTAGCCTAGAAGCTTGAAACACCAAAGACACAAATCACATATCAAGTGATGTCTCACAAGAAGAAAGGAGTGGACACTGGTGCTAGAATGGACCAAAACATCATTGTGGGGGAGTACAAGAATAGTGAGGGGGAGGGGGTGGATGAGGGAGCAGGGGGAGGGAAAAGGGCATGTGGGACCTTTGGGGGGTGGGGAACCAGAAAAAGGGAAATGAATTGTAAATATAGAATATATCCAATAAAAAAAAGAAAAAGACTACATAGTGAGACCTTATCTCAAAAAAAAAAAAAAAACCAACAGCAAAAAGGAAACAACAAGCCCCCCTAAAACACACAGAAAACAATTTTTGGAAAACAAAAAACTAACAAAACAATTTGGAGATGTTTTATTTTGTGCCTTACATCAGCTTGTCTTATTTTTTATTGAATATAATCTTCAATTGCATTTCAAATGCTAAAACTTTTCCCAGTTTCCCCCTCCCCAAAAACCCTCAATCCCTCCTCCCACCCCTGTCTCCAAGTATATGCCCCTCCACCCAACCCACTCCCACCCCCCCATTTCCCTTTGTTGGGGCATCTATTGAGCCTTCACAGGACCATGGACCTCTCCTGCCACTTATGCCTGACAAGGCATTCCTCTACCACACTTTTGGCTGGAACCATGTGTACCCCTTGATTGGGAGCCCTGGGGCATCTGGGTGGCCTACCTCATCATTCTTCCCATGGGGCTGTAAACCCCTTCAGCTCCTCCATTCTGCCCTCCAACTCTTCCATTGCAGACCCCAAGCTCAGTCCAATGGTTGGCTGCTAGCATCTGCCTCTATATGTGTAAGGCTCTGGCAGGGCCCCTCCAGAGACAACCATAACCAGGTCCTTTCTGTATGCACTTCTTGTTGTCCATAGTAGTGTCAGGGTTTGGTGACTGTTTATTATAGGATGAATTTCCAGGTAAGACAGTCTCTGGGTGACCTTTCCTTCAGTCTCTGCTCCACACTTTGTCTCCATAATGGCTCCTGTGAGTATTTTGTTCCCTTTCTCAGAGGAACCAAAGCACCACTACTTCAGTCCTCCTTCTCAAGCTTCTTGTGGTCTGTGAATTGTAACTTGTTTATTTTGAGCTTTTGGGCTAACATCCACTTATCAGTGAGTGCATACCATGTGTGTTCTTTAGTGATTGGGTTATCTCACTCAGGATGACACTTTCTAGTTCCATCCATTTTCCTAAGAATTTCATGAATTCATTGTTTCCAATAGCTGAATAGTATTCCATTGTGTATATATACCACAATGTCTGTATCCATTCCTCTGTTGAGGGCATCTGGGTTCTTTCTACAAGTTACCAGTCATGGAGGGCTCAGAGGTACCCAAAGCAACAAAGGCTATTATTGCATCTAATCATAATTGCCCACCATAACTAGATGATACACTCTGTTGCTAAAGACACCACACCATTTGGTTACAGTACATAAATAAAACTCGAATTTACTGGGAAACTTACCCATGATGGTTAGCTTTCATAGTACCAGAAGGCACTACACAGACTACTGGAGGAGAAAAGACATCAATGTCCTTGCCTGACATTGTTACAATAATGTAATTATAATTGTAATGTAATGACCTTAAATATTACAATACTTGCCTGTCAGTCAAGATACACCCACTGATTCAATACAACTCCAATAAATAAGAACATCATTTTTTATTGGATATTTTCTATATTTACAATTCATTTCCTTTTTTCTGGTTCCCCACCCCCAAAGGTCCCACATGCCCTTTTCCCTCATTTTAAATGCCCTTAACTTAAGAGACGAGTCATATGTTATAATCACTGCAACTTTCAAGTCTTGACAAAAATTACACATAAGTGCCTAAAAAGTAAAGCAAATTATGAAAAATGTTGCCAATTGTTCGATCTAGGTGACAAGAATATGTGGAGATCATTTCATTTTTCTTCCAACATTTCTATGTAAAAAGTTGGAGAGCAAAATTTTAAAAGTCACTTGTTTTTCATACTAAGCAAGTGTTTTCATTCTAAAGGAAATGTTTTTGTAATTTGCTTTTGGAACTATCATTGTGAGTAATCATCCAATTAACATTTGACCATAATTTCCTGGCTCTTCTCATCAACACTCAGGTACACCATCAAGTACAAAGTACAATTTTTAAATCATGTTCAAAATACACAGAAATTTCCATCTAATTTATGGAAAATTTGTCATATTTCCCCTAACCAGATCTGATAATGCATAATGTTAACATGTTAAATCCCAAAACCATTTTAATTAAATACATTCATTAAATTTGATGTACAAGGTTTTGTTTTTTGTTTTTTTTTGGTTTGTTTGTTTGTTTTGTTTTTACTTTTGGAAATCAAAACATCCCTGCTCCCAGCCCTGCATCCTCTCATAGGCTGTGTATAAACAATAATTAATAAATAGTTAATTGGTAAAAGACTGGGTTTATCTTAGAGGTAGAGTGGCCAGATCTGCTCCTTAATAAACTGTAAGAAACCTAAGAGTTCCGTTGACAGATACAATAACCAGAGCTCTCCCTGGAACTAGGATGTTGGAAGCTATAGAGATCAGGAATCAAATCTCAGTTGTGCTACTTTATTCATTTATTTTTAATATTTGTTTCTGAGAGAGTATTTTGCCTGCATATATGCATACTTGATAGCTGAGCAGGCCAGAACAGGGAGTGAGATCTCCTGTTATTAATATTGTATCATGTATATGAGTATTTGGCCTGCACATATGCATGCTTGGTAGCTAAGCAGGCCAGAACTGCAGTTACAGATAGTTGTGAGCCACCACGAGAGGGCTAAGATCAAACCTAGGTTCTCTGGAGAGTAGGCGGTATTTTTAAACAGTGAGCAAACTCTAAAGCCTGTATTTTATTATATTAGTTAATGATACAGTTCATGATATACTTCACTCAGTACCACCCACCTCTTTTTTTTATTTTTTGGGGGGACTGTCACTGGCTAGTATTCACCAAGTAGCCTATGCTGACTGGCCAATTTGACCCAGGGATCCACCTGTCTCTGTCTCTAAAGTGCCAGAATTACAAGTGGGCACCACCACACCTGGCATTTTGGTTTGTTCAATTTACATAGGTTCTAGGGATGGAACAGTAGTCCTAATGATTGAATGCAAGCGATTTGCCAACTGTGCTACCACCCAGGCCCCCAGCTGTACTATTTCTTCAAATCTACTTAACACTCTGACCCTCAGCCCCCTATGTTTTAAGGCAGAGAGCAAGATGACCATGTGATGACTACATTGTCATACTGACAAAAATTACTATGTGACTGGATAGACATAATAACAAGAAAGTAGAAGCCATGTGTCGAGCATGCCTTACACATAGGGTCTTATGACTATAATGTCTTTGAGGCTGCATCTCTGCAAAAGAGGAAGAGCAGGAAAAACATCTGCCAGCTGCAGCTCAGCCCTGAGCATGTCTCAGCCCTGAGCATGTCTCAGCAGGTTTGCAGTGGGCTACCACATGGTCTGCAAACACACCAGAAATTCTGCAAGACAGTTAACTCAAGTAAAGGAGGAAAACTGTAGTTGTTTTCTTTCTTTTTTAAAAAAATTTTTAAAGAGATCTACTTATTATGATATGTAAGTACACCTTTTAGACACACCAGAAGAGGGCATCAGATCTCATTACAGATGGTTGTGAGCCACCATGTGGTTGCTGGGATTTGAACTCAGGACCATCGGGAGAGCAGTCAGTGCTCTTACCCGCTGAGCCATCTCACCAGCCCAGTTGTTTTCTTTTCATCTTTGTATCACATATTTTTTACATTAACCAAGGGGTCCATTTATTTAATATGTAAATATATGCTAATTTATGAAGGAATGTTGTGTGGATATAATGTGTAAGTAAACTCATACGTTCCTTCAACTGAAAGGGAAGTTTAACCCATAAAAATTATTTTTATTAATTATTATTCCACATATATGAGTGCTTGAAGTATATATGTATATGTACCATATGTGTACCTGATGCCCTCAGAGGCCAAAAGAGGGCAGCAGATCTCCTGGAAGTGTAGTTGCATATAACTATGAGCTGTCATTGGGATTCTGGGCCATCTCTCCAACTTGGGCACAGGACACTCCCCCCGCCACAACCCCCATAATAAACAAAGAAAGAGAAGATGGAGCTACATAGCTGAAAGTCAACTCTCCAGGTATCTGTAGAGATGGTATCCATTACACATGCTTTCCTAGAGCAAAAGCCCTTACCAATAGTCCTAAGACAATCCCTAGAAATTATCTGGATACCTCACAGCCTGCTCAAGTTGATACATAAAATTAACATCATTGGATGCTGCCACAGAACAAGGTAACATCAAAATATCACTTATAGTGTTATGCTGGCCTTCACATGAAGACACTATGGCCACACAGCTTCCTTTATCAATTACCAAATTAAAACTGCAGATCTGGCCACTTTCAATGACCCCTTTTAAAAAGAAAAAAATTCTTTAAACCTTTTTTATAGTTCAGTCTCCATCCTCCTCCCAGTCTGGCCCCCAACTTTTCCCCATCCCATACCTCCCCCATGCCCATCTCCAAATGCATGTCCCCACCTCCCCACCCCTACTTCACCAGACCTCCCTGGAGCCTCAAGACTCTTGAGGGTTAGGTGCATCTTCTCTCACTGAGTCCAGACCTGGCAGTCCTCTGCTGCATATGTGTCAGGGACCTCATATCAGCTGGTGTATGCTACCTGGTTCATGGCTCAGTGTCTGAGAGAACTCGGGGGGTCCAGTCAGTTGAGACTGAGGGTCTTCCCATGGCACTGCACTCCTCAGCTTCTTCCAGCTTTTCCCCAATTTCCCCACAGGGGTCTCCAGCTTCTGTCTGAGGTTAGATGCTGGTTTCTCCATCTGACTCTTTCAGCTGCTTGTTGGGCCTCTCGGAAGGCAGCTGTGCTCGCCTCTTGTCTGCAAGCACATCACAGTGTCAGGCCCTGGGGACTTCCTCTGGAAAGTGTGTTATCTGTCTAAGTATCTTAGGACAGGCTTCTGGCTCTTTATCTTCAAGAAGACCAGAGTGATGCCTGCTTTTGAGGTACAGGTGTTTGTTGTTGTTGTTGTTGTTGTTGTTTTGTTTTTTGTTTTGTTTTTTTTCTGTCTCTGAGATAAGAAAAACAAGGAAACAACAATCAGAAGATCTTTAACGCTACAACTAGGGATACCTTGGCAAAGAAATGCTATCTCCCCACCAGCCTACATGAGGGTTAGCTCTACCACCTAAGAACGTAGACTGCATTTTGTCATACCTGTATCAACAACCCCAGTTCCCTTGTTTCTAGAAGGCCAGATCTCATTGAATGGACTCCAACAGTTAGGGAGAGAAAATTAAGTCAGAAACCCTAAAATAGGGAGCAAGAATAGATAGATATGTGTGGTCATTATTTACTGTAATTTCACATCTCACCACTGACCTAAGAAAATACTTCAACAAATTCAATTTTAACACTAGGAGAAGACTCCCTTATAGATGAGTATGTGCATGTGTTCACATATATGAGGGTGCATATACATGTGGGTACATGTGTGTGCAGGTGTAAATATGCACATGTGTACGTGTGTGTAGAGATGAGAGAAACAACCTTGAGTATCATTCCTTGGGTCCCATATGTTAGTTTTTCATGAACCTGAAACTTCACTAAGTAACTTAGGCTAGCTGATCCCATCTCCAAATCATCCCCTCTGCCCTAGGGAAAGACTTTCTAGAACTAAAAACAAATTATTTCCATGTTTTAAAAGAGAATTCATTGATTTTGTTCACTCCTTTTGGCTCTTGCTCACTACAGATTTAAGTCCACAAATGCACAATGATTAAATAAATAAAATCCAATGGGTAAGGATGAAGGGACAATGAGACCAGAAATACTTTCCATCAGTGGTTTGGGATGTATCTCAATTAATATAGTGGTTTCCTAACATACCCAAAACCCTGGATTCAATCCCCAATACCATACAATCCAGATGTGGCAACACAAATCTGGACTCCCAGCACTTAGGAAGTGGAGGAAGAAGGGTCAGGCTTCAAGGTCATCCTTAGTGTGATGGTTTGCATATGTTTATCCCAGGGAGTGGCACTATTAGAAGGTGTGGCCTTGGAGGAAGTGTGTCACTGTGGGGATGGGCTTGGAGATCTTCCTCCTAGATGCCTGAGGATGCCCAGTCTGTTCCTGGCTTCCTTTGGATAAAGATGTAGAACCCTCAGCTCCTCCTGCACCATACTTGCCTGGATGCTGCCATGTTTCTGCCTTGATGACAATGGACTGAACCTCTGAACCTGTAAGCCAGCCCCAATGAAATGTTGTCTTTTATAAGAGTTGCCTTAGGCCTGGTGTCTGTTCACAGCAGTAAAACCCTAACTAAAGACACTTAGTTACATCCTTCAACCAACTGTGGGGTACATGAAACCTTGTCTGAAAAAAAAATGTATTTACCTCGGAGCAGCTAGGCTGAAGATGCCATATAAGTAAGAAAATTCAATGCCACAAGATAATAATCCCACATCCGTTAATATGGCTATTATGTAAAACTACAAACCGTACTTTAAAAAATATACCAGTAAACAGCAAGTACCCTTAAGAATGTGTAGAAACTGAATTCTTAGCATGGCTGGTGAGAATCTGAAATTACAGCCATTGTGCAAAATAGTATGGCAGTTTCTAAAATATTAAACTTGGAGTCATGTTGTTGTGCAAGCATCCCACTTCTGGCACATGCCCAGACCATTAAAGTCTGGAGCAAGAACAGATAAACAGATGTCAGTATATCAGCAGCACTGTTTATAGTAAATGTCCATGGACAGATCAAAGGCTAATACTGATATGGCATAAGCAGACAATGAGGTGCTATTTAGCCTTAAGGAGACTAACGTTGTGGACCATGCTATAGCATGAATGAACTTAGAAGACATTGTTCTATGGTGGACACTAAAGGGACAGGTACTGTACAGATCCACTTATATGTGGTGCTGATATTCACAGTGACAGAAAGTAGGAAGGTAGTTTTCAGAATCAGAGGAAGGAGGGTGGATTACTTAAAAAGTACAGCAATTCGATTTTGAAATATGAAAATGTTCTGGAGAAGAGAACCCAAACAGAAAGTGAAGGAGCAAGGTGAAACACCCAAAAACTAACTGGAAAAAAAAACCAGCATGCAGGTAACGAGGCTCCTGGAAAGAGAAAGGGACCTAGAGGGACATGAACAAGTAAAGAAATGACAGAAGGAAGATTTTTCGTTCTGGGATGAAGAAAATTAGGTCTGCACATTGAGTGGGCTCAACGAAGTCCAGATAATCTGAGACATTTGTGTAGCAGCAATTAGATAATATTCTTGAGACCTGGAAGGACAGAGGGAAACTTATAGGCATTATTCAGACTGCACTAAAACAGAGTAGATGTCCAACAGCAGAAGGGACAAACGAGGGCAATGTAACATACACACCCAAAGGATACATTTCTGCCATATTGAGGAAACAAGTTGTGATTTATGCAAGAAAATGGATGCAACTAGAGATTATTTAGTAAATTAAAAGAATCTTAGAAAGGTACATGGCATGAATTGTCTCTCATTCCTGGTTCCTAGGTTGTATATGACTACATAAAGCCACAGATGTATATTATAGAAAACATATAAGATATTTATATGCTATGAAAGCAGAAGTAAACCTGCCTACAAGAAAAGGGGACTAACAGGAGGGTAATAGGAAGCAAGAAGGGAGGGAGGGTGTCCTGAAAGAGAGATAATCAACACACAATATATACAAATAGGAAAGCCTAAAATGTGACCAAAAGGTTACTTATAAAGACAGAATTTACATCAGAATTTTTATAAGCAACTCTAAATGTTACAATATAGAAAGAAGTGACCGACTTCCATAATGGCTATTATATTTGCCTCATGCAATTAGGAAGGTGAAATAACATCCATAAATTGTCAAGAGAAAAGAATTGCAGATGAAAAACCCAGTGTCTGGTCAAGATAGCACTGAGGAATCAGGGCAAAATATAATCGTCCCAGAAATGTATTAAGCATTTACTATGTTACAGGCTCCCTGCCATGGGCAGTATAAATTGTATTCATTCTTGCCTCCTACCAATCACATTATTATAACCACAAGGTAACAGCTTCAGGAGATGTGACACAGAGAAATTCAATTGCTCAAGAACTGAACTAACTTCACCATTCAGATCTAGGCAAGCCAAAATTTTAATTCTTGCGTTTACATTCTTATGCCATCTTCTTATTTCTGGAATCAGCTGCCTTTAGAGTGGATGAGATGGGTCTGGAGAAGGGTGGCTTTCAAAGTGTAGAGGATTGGGGATAGAAGACCATGCTTTGAACCAGACCCCCCCTCCCGAGAGCTCCCATGGACTAAACCACCAACCAAAGAGTACATACACATGGAAGGACCCATGGCTCCAGCTGCATATGTAGCAGAGGATGGCCTTATCTAGCATCAAAGGGAGGAAAGGCCCTTGGTCCTGTGAAAGGTCCATGCCCCAGCGTAGAGGAATGCCAGAATGGGAAAGACGAAGTGGGTAGGTGGGTGGGTGAGGGAGCACCCACCTAGAAGCAGGAGGAAGGGGGAAGAGATAGGGGGTTTCTGGGAGGGACCGAGAAAGGGGATAACATTTGAAATGTAAATAAGTAAATTGTCCAATAAAAGAAAAAAGGAAGATTGTGGTTTGAAGAAAGTGTATTATGTAATATACAGAGGAAACATAAAATGTCATATGGTATCATATTATAAATATATAAAACTTGAATGCACATAGTGACAAGAGCTCAAAGATAATAGGACACCTGAAAGCCTAAATATTATCTTGATAAACCTCCAAACAACTTTATAACATTTCATTTATTTCCATACATAATGCATAATCAAGAGGGTAAAATCTGAGCATTTCCACCCTACAGACAACCTACCTGGGCTCCATTCTCCTAGTTGTTTAGCACCTAAGGATTTATGGCGGGCTTAGGCATATGGATTTCCTGTTCAGATAGGTTCTACTTTGTGAGAAATGAGCCAGACCTTCCTCCTGACCCATCAGTCTGCAACAACAGCTGTTCACGAAGAATAAATGCTGTCATGTGTCATAGGGTCTTGATGCTGTGGTTCTAGAACCATATGGGACTAACGGCACACCATCAGTGAAGGTGATTGGTACTCAAAATCAGAAGTAAAGTGCACCAAAATTGGGGGGAAAGACTTCAGAACCCATAAAATATAGCCTCCAGGTTTTGGGACCCATAGCCTCCAGTTATGGTATCTTTATGATTTTTTTTTCCACTTAGAAGATACTTTTCGAAGTAACTAACAAGATACTTCGAAGATAGAAAGGATTGAGTTTCTCTCACAGTTTGAAGGTACAACCTATTATGGCGGGAAGAATGTACTGACAGGAGCAAGAGGCAACTGGGACACATTGTAGCCACATTGAGGAAGCAGAGAAAGGCAAGGGCTGGTACTCATTTCACTTCACCATTGTCATTGTTTCACAACAGGACCCCAGGCCATGGAATGGCCACATTAAGGTTATTTCATATTTAGCTCCCTGTCTGTAGGTATTTTAAAGTAGTCTTGTTGGAAATAATCTTTATTAAAAGTTAGTCTGTAAAAATTAGCTGCAGCAGAAGCAAAAGTATAAGAAAAGACAATAGGACAGCTCAGCATGTAAATAGGGAGCTTCTTCCCAAGCCTCACAATCTGAGTTCTGGAGACAACTGTCTCCCATGCTTTGGACTTTGACCTCTGTATGTGTTCCATAGCAGCAATCACCCATGTTCTCTCTCTCTCTCTCTCTCTCTCTCTCTCTCTCTCTCTCTCTCTCTCTCTCTGTGTGTGTGTGTGTGTGTGTGTGTGTGTGTGTGTGTGTGTCAGTGAGTGTCTGGGTGTGTCAGGGTGTGTGGAGTGTATGTAATGCCATTAATTAGTATTTTAAAATAAAGGAAAACAGTGACTATGTCCCTCTAGGTGGATGGAAGCAGCTGTTACTGCTCCAGGGCACTGTTCTTACTCTTATTTTATCTGATTATCTTACACTCATCTAAAAGCCCTCTTATCTTCCTCCTCCTCCTCCTCCTCCTCCTCCTCCTCCTCCTCCTCCTCCTGCTGCTGCTGCTGCTGCTGCTGCTGCTGCTGCTGCTGCTGCTGCTGCTGCTGCTGCTGCTTGCTGCTTGCTAGTTGGAGATATTCTGCAGGTAACAATCAAACTTTCCCCAAAGATCTTGAGGTCCCTTATCAGCAGGAAGTAGTTTAATGACATTGAAGTCTCTTTCCCACTCTATCCTTTCTTACCTAGTGTTGGGGGGGTGGGTGTTGGAGAAGAGTGGTAGGTAAAAGAACCCAATAAAGTAGTAAATTGCCCACCTACAATAGGAAGCCATGCTATCTAATCCTAGGGGAGGCAGGAGAAAAAGGAGCCACAGAACACAGACAAGAATGTGACATTATGGGACCTAGGGGCCATATATGGCCAGCTTCAGTAGCAACTATTACCATAACAAAACATGCTAATGTTGTGGCTTAAAATGATGCTCTTTTATTGTGGTAGTTTGAATGAAAATGGCCCCATAGGCCTATAGGAAGTGGTACTATGAGGAGATGTGGCTTTGCTGGAGTAGGTATGACCTTGTGGGAGGAAATGTGTCTCTATGACTGTGGGCTCAGATGCTCAAGCCATGCACAGTATGGCATTCTCTTCCTGTCTCCTATGGATCCAGATGTAGAAGTCTCAGCTCCTTCTGCAGCATTATGTCTGCCTGCATGCCACCATGCTTTCCACCATGAAGATAATGGACTGGACCTTGGAAACTTAGCCAGCTCTTATTAAGTGTTTTCTTTTATAAGAGTTGCCATGGTTATGGTGTGTCTTCACAGCAATAGAAACCTTAACTAAGATACCCAGCATGCACAAGGTCCAGGGTTCAATCCTCAGTATTACATAAACTAGATATGGTGGTACATGCCTGTGATTCCAGGACTTGGGAAGCTAAGCAAGAAGTCCACAAGTTCAAGACCCCAGATCAGGATACACAGCATCATTTCAGAGGCTGGTGGTTGCTATTTGTCCAGGTTTGTTGTAGGCTGGTGGGGTAGTTCTCTATACTATGTCATGTGCTCTCATCTCAGCACGTATTCTGAAGCTCTGCCCAGTAGACCAGCTCTTAAGTACAAGCCACGGATCGCAACCCTACATGTTGCATTTTCCTCAGTGTTCAATATAAAACTGAGTGATCAGTGTTCACTTTTCCAGCCTTGGCTTCTTTTGACTGCCTCTTGCCTTTTTAACTGACTTCAACCCCTTCATGTAACTTTTAATTGAAAATCTGTAACCTACGGATTCCCAAAGCCTTTGAGGTAGATGACACGGTCAAGGAGAGAGGGGAAAAAGATGAGGAAGTAGCTAGAGAATAAAAAGACCCATGTGAAGAGGACAAAGGAAGTGGAAAATTATTATACAGCTCTGGATTTCCTGACAGTCTTGGGTTTTGAATTTTGCTTTTATTCCTCTTCACAGACAAACCTTTTTTTTAAAGTAAGCTCAGTTATCACAATAGGGCACTAAAGATGCAAAGGTGCACAATATTGTTAAGTATACTTAAGAAATAATCATTGACTGTCTGTATGAGAGAGTCTTCTATTGATCCGGCATAACGATTAAAGACAAGCTATGGCCAATAGAGTGTCTCTTCCAACAGTATGTGTCTCCAGTGACTGCTTCTTAGGGTTCCTTCTCTGAAGACTGTATTGAGTATCTTCAATATGTCAGCACTATGTCAGCTGTTGAGAGAGCTTATTCCTGAGTCCTCTAAGAGTTGTCTTCCTGTGCAACACAACCCCTGGAGGGCTTGTTAGAACTCTCAGCACAATTGGATCCCAAGTTTCTGTCTGTGTGGAACAGAAGTGGAAATTTGGCATTTCTAATAGTTCTAGGTTAACTCTGAAGTTGAGAACCACTGTCCCAGTAATAGTCTGAAAAAGTAAACATTCCAGGGGTAGAGAGGTGGCTAAGTGGGTAAAGCACTTTCCGTACAGGTTTAAGGACCACAGCTCAGGTTCCGAGTAGCCATATGATAAAAGAGTCAAAGCAAGATGGCCACCTATCACCTTACTGCTAGGAAAGCAGAAACAGGGAATTGCTTAGGCGAGCTCTTTAGCTAGATGTCTTAGTTAGGGTTTTACTACTATGAACAGACACCATGACCAAAGCAACTCTTAGAAGGACAACATTTAATTGGGGCTGGCTTACAGATTCAGAGGTTCTGTCCATTATCATCAAGGTAATAGCATGGGAGTATCCAGGCAGGCATGGTGCAAGAAGAGCTGAGAGTTCTACATCTTCATCTGAAGGTTGCTAGCAGGATAGTTGCTTCCAGGCAGATAGGATGAGGGTCTTAAAGCCCTGACCACAGTGGCACACCTTCTGCAACGGGGCCACACCTATTCTAACACATTCTAATAGTGCCATCCCCTGGGCCAAGCATGTACAAACCATCACACTAGACTATGAGGTTCCAGTAAATAAAGTAGCCCAAGCCATGAGAGGGAATCCATGCCAGACAATGCCTGGATGGCCAGCTGGATGGCTCAAAGACCTAGGGTAGACTGGTGTCCCAAACAAAGTTAATGAAATGATTCCTAGCAATATTCTGCTATAGTCATAGAGCAGTGTCTAGCCAAATTGCCATCAGAGAGGCTTCACCCAGAATCTCAGCAATGGAAACAAATACAGAGACCCACAGCCAATTGTTAGGTGGATCTTGGAGAACCTAGCAAAAGAGGAGGATCTAGAGGGTTCCAGGACACCAGGAGAACACAGCCCTCATAAACAACTAAACATGGCTCATAGGGGCTCCCAGAGACTGACAGTAATCATAGAGCCTGCATGGGTATATACTAGGTCCTCTGAATAAATGACCTGACAAGATATGTTTACTTGTATAATTGTGGCATCCATGTTATAGGAGTAAACAACAATTTAATGAATGGATTTAAGGCATTCTCCAGAACATAAAACTCATGCCTTATATGAGTATCTAAACCTAAGATCCATGGTTGGTTGGATCATAGGCCCTAGGGGAAAGCCTACTCTTATTTGCTAAATAAACATAGTATTAAACTGCTCTCTACGTACTTATTTTTATAGCCACAGATTAGTGCTTCTCTCAACTCTCATAAAAAAGAGGAACTTCTTTTTGTAATAGATGGCTATTAATATAGAGATTCACAGCTGGCCATTGAGGAGAAATTAAGAAACCGGGAATGCTCAGTGTTTAATAAAACATTTTTATTATACCCCTTTCTCCCAAGGCTCAGTGGGGTCATTGCAGCAGAAGGATGACAAAATTGCATCAAATATGTGGTCAAATCATAGTTTCTGGACATGAAAAAACTATTGCACACATGAACTCATACCAGCTATGATTACATGCATAAGACCTTCACAAGATCAAGCCAAACATGCATGGACAAATGAGGAGTCACAATTTCCACCCCTAGCTGAGGAGCTATTGAAAATTGATGGCTTCTGGGAGAGGGAAAATCAGTTGTCTTAAAGGCTATGTCCACCTGAGAACCTACCCCATGCTTCAGTACTGTTCCATACCCATAAGCACACAGGTAACACTAAGTAGACCCAGCACTCTCAAGTATATATAAAGATGGGAAAGAATTGTGGTGGAGATAGGTGAGGAATTAGAGAGGAGAAATAAGGATGTAATGGTTTACTTAAGTAAGATGCAAAAGATAAATTAAAATGTAAACAACACCAATTAAAAAAAAACACACTTCTTGGAGGTTAAGTGAAGTAATTATTTAAAAATAAATTATGATATGCCAGTAGTTACTTGTTGCTTGTTCTCCAGGTAATTATCACCATCCCTTTTGCCACTTGAAGATAACAAAGATTTGAGACTGATTTGAAACTCTTCTGGGATTTTTTTTTTTATTGAACTGTTTGAAGAAAATGAAAAGCCAGGAGTAGTAACACACATTTATAATCCAAGCACTGGAGAAACTGAGATGGCACAGTTAGCATGAGTTTGAGTCCTTTGCTACATAGTAAGGCTCTATCTGGACAGGAAGGAATTAATTGGAGAAGAAAAGAAAGAAAGAAATACACACAGAGAAGATATTAATCTAGGTAATCTGGCTCATCTTCAAGGTATGCCATGTGAGTTTTTAAAAATCAAATTTTCCGTTTCTTTGGGCTCCTATCTAGACACACAAATACCGATTTAATAACCAGGACTTTCAGTGGAAAAAAATGGGTCATTAAAATGAAGTGGTTATTTCTGTCCCATTCAAATGTCTCCTTAAGCGAAATATCAGGGTGCATGATTAGGTATACACCCACACACAGGAAATGGGAAAAGAGCATATAATAAAACCGCACTGGAGGCAGGAAAATGGGAAGACAAATGGCAACTTACTTGGTGCTGGAGATAGCCAAAGCCTAACCCCATGGAGCAGAGGCCAAGAAGCAGGTCGCCCAGGAAGCTCAGGAACTGGTAATCCCACGTTCCCATGGAGGAGAGCTCAAAAGGACATGAATGATACTTATGCTCCCTACTTCACCTTTTAAAGATTTGTCCCCTAGTCCCTCAAGTGGTGACTCTAGTGTTTGAGGTCATTAAAAAGATGATTAAGTGAAGATGCCTGTATAACTGGTGTGTTTATAGGAAGGGATGAGTTGGGAATTGGCATAGAGTAGACAATAAAAAAAGGCACAGAGAAGGCTGGTAATGGGGCTAAGAATGATGGAGCTCAGAAATTACACCTGGATGAAAGTACTAGCCCCTTGACATCAGTGTCTGAGCCTCCAGAATTGTTACAAAATAAACTTTTGGTTGCATATGTCACCAGTTCTAAGCTACTTTATTACAGCAACCCTAGAATCCTGATGCAAGATGGAAATTGAAGGAAAAAAAAAGGAAAATTGAGAGAAGCAAGTGATGGCCCATACCCTGCCCCTCCATCATGGAGCCAGGAAACATCCCCTCATCTACCATGAGAGAAGAACCAACTCCATGTTCTTGTCTAAGAAAATTAAAGGGTCCTCTTCTCTTCTAGAAACAAGCTATGGTTCAAGATAAGGGCACCAGAAGAACAATGGAATTAAGTTAAATCGATATGTACATTCAGACAGTAAATCCAAAGTTCATTCCTGAAAAATTCCTCTAACACAAATGAAATGATACTGATACCTGTGATGCTTACATTTGGAAAGCTGAAGTAGGGAGATCGTTAGTTCAGGGTCAGCCTGGGCTACACAACCAGGACCTATCGAGAGAGAGAGAGAGAGAGAGAGAGAGAGAGAGAGAGAGAGAGAGAGAGAGAGAGAGAGAATGAAGGAAAGAAAGAAAATTGAAGGAAAGAAAGAAAAGGAAGGAAGGAAGGAGAAGAAAGGGGGAAAGGAAAAGGATACAGAAACCATGAACAGTATTGGGTATTTTGTGACAGAATGTACCACATATGAGTTTTCAGTTGCTTCTGTAACGACACATTAAATGGTTCACATGACACAAATTTATTGTCTTATAGGTTGGGAGGACAGAAGTGCAAAATGAGTAACTTTGAACTAAAATGAAGATGTCAGTGGAGGGATGCCATGATTTGGATGTGATTTGCAGCTCCTATGATGAAGTTTGGTCCCCAGAGAGACACAACTGCAGCATGGAAGGGGAAAAACCTAGTGAGAGGTAAGCAGATGGTTATTTTGCATTGTCCGGAACCCAAGGCCCAGTGAATGCTAAGGCAAGGCTTGAACAGTGAGTTCCACCCCCAAATCCAGGAATGCGATAGAGTTGATAAAAGAGATTGATGCTGATCTTAGGCGGGTGTGAACTTACTTTTAAAATTAAGTTCCATGAGAGCAGACTACTGTGTGTGCACTCTCTTTGACACACACACTCCTGCCTCTGTGAACAAGCCTAACCCAAACCCAAACCTGAACCCTCTAAATAAACGTCTTTCCTTTATAAAGTGTCTAGCTTCAAATATTTTATTATTTCAATAAAAACCTAGCTTGGGAAGAATTCCTTTTCCCCCTTTCTTTCTTTTTCCAGGGCTTAGAGGCTTCCTGCATTCCTTAACTCATGGTTCTACATCACCTCGGCTCTGATTCGATTGCTTCTATTCTGTTTCTTTGACTCTTAGTTGCCTAACTCCCTCTTTTACCTCAAAGGGCTCTTCTGATGTCACGGGACTCATCTGAGTAATACAGGAAATGCTCTCCATCTCAGTCCTTTACTTCATCACCTGTGCAAATTTCCCTTTTGCCATGTGAGATCACATATGCATGGGTTCCAGATGCTGCAGTGTAGACATCCTCAGCCTCATTATTGCCACAAGCATAGGGATCTTCCTGACTCTAGGCAAGATGTCGGAGTTGACAGCTCCCGTCCACTGGCATCCTTTCTTTGGTGCCACATTGTGACTATTGGCAAACAGCTTATACGCACGAGCCTTAGCTACCATCATCTACCAAAACCCCCTACCGCATAGGACTGTTGTTAAGATGAATCGAGTGACCAGGCAGAACAGACTTGAGTGTCTGCTTTTTATCAGCATTTGAGGAAACTTTCTAATGTAAAAGAGAACAAGATTAGCCAGGAACACGCCACTGAAAGACAACACAAGAAGATGAAGTACACAAAAGTATCTGCCGTTAATATCTTCTCAGAGAGAGAACAGTGGAGACGTAGCCCCCAAATAAGAACTGGGATGTGGATGCTGTCAAAAGCAGAAGAACATTAGAAAGCAGGAACATGCTTTTGGAAACTAAAAATATCAGTCTGAAGTATATGAAATTGCCATTCATTTTTTTTTGTTTGTTTGTTTTTCGAGACAGGGTTTCTCGGTGTAGCCCTGGCTGTCCTGGAACTCACTCTGTAGACCAGGCTGGCCTCGAACTCAAAAATCCACCTGCCTCTGCCTCCCAAGTGCTGGGATTACAGGCGTGTGCCACCACGCCCAGCTGAAATTGCCATTCTTAAGATCACAGCCTTCAAATCTTGGCAATTTAGTGTTTCAGCATCATGTGAACCCAGAAATGAAAAACTCAATAGAGTAAAAAGTTAAGGTTACTGGCTACTATAACAGATACTTCGAGCTGGAGCAGGGCAGAGAAGGCAGATCCTTGGAGATCATGGTTATCAAAACTCTGTGTCAAGAACTAAGGTGAACGCCAGGTGGCGCTGGCGCACACCTTTAATCCCGGCACTCAAGAGGCAGAGGCAGGCAGATCTGTGAATTTGAGACCAGTCTGGTGTATACAGTGAGTTCCAGGACAGCCAGGGCTGCACAGAGAAACCCCGTCTCACAGAACAAAACAATGCAGTATAAAACAAAACTAATCAAAATGCCCTACAGTAGAAAACTATCTGATGTCAACTTGTGGCTTCTATACCATGCACCTACCCACACATGTGCATACACATGTATGCATCATATTACACACACACACACACACACACACACACACACAATATACATGGAAAAATTTCTCAGAAAACACAGGAAAGAGAAGAATAAATGAAAAATAAAAACAATGTAGCAACTGTCTCTCTAGGGGGGTTTGAATACTAAATAAAAGAAACTTCAGCAGGGGGCAGGGAGAGGGGTGAGGAATGAGAGGGGAGGATACATCACTCAGGAAATTACTTCAGAACTGAAAGACATAAGTGGAAGAGTCCGCTGAGAGTGGTCTGGAGGAGGAAGCTATTACCACAGTAAGACACATTCTAGAAAAAGCGAGAAGCTCACAGATGGCTCTAGATGGGAGAAGAACCAACAACAGAGAGCTGATTTTGGACCTTTCAGTAGACACAGTAGAAGCTGCAGGTATGACATTTCGAAGAAATACAATTTTCAATCAAGAATTCTACAGCCAACCAAATAGTAAGTGTGCTCAAGATATTTCCGGACTTTCAGAGCCTCAACAGTGTATTTCTTGGACATATTTGCCAGTGGATAACAAGCTTTCCCCTAAAACAAGGGGGATCCAAAAAGAAAGCAAAATACAGTTCCAGAAAATGTTTAGAGCTGCCGCTGGTAAGAGAAGCAAGACTTGTAACAAGTGCTAGGCTCAAGAGCTATCTCAAGGGGAGAGATAAAAAGGCATGGTGCCTCTGAGAACTCGGGGCTATAGAGAAAACCTACCTGTCCTGAGACTAGAAAATGATTTACAAAAGAAGCATAGAAGCTGCATCTGCCTGCAAGCACAGACAGTAACGATCTCAGATAACTCAGATTATCTTTACCTTTCATCTCCGCAATGCTCCTGGGGCCAATTCCATTCTTATTGTGGTCTGTGAGCCAGGACCAGTGCACTTGCTGGCTTTCCATCCCATATGCCTTTGGTTTCCTCCACCACAAGTGGACACACCAACATCCAGTACCATCAAGCTCATCTTCCCTCCCTGGTGCAATGGGTTGCGTTGCTGCCTGGGAGAAACGTGGCTTAAAGAAAGATGGGGGAAAACAAAAATAAAAGTGAACAAACATTTACCCCAAGCTGGTACAAAACGGCCTGGGGCTTGCACAGTTGTTGTTGGGCCATTTGATTTGCTTGCCTGGGTCTCCTCCATTCCCAGGAGCGTGGAGACTGCCAAGAGGAAAGCTGGGAAGAGGGAACGTGCTCCTGCCGTTCCTTTCTGTAACAAGTGGATAAAGAGGAAAGAAAAGTCTACAATTCAGACAAGTGTCGATGATGAATGAATTTCCTTTAAAATACTACCTCAAGTCATCTCTCTCTCCGTCGGTAAACATTTATTTGTTTTTGTAGTATGAATGCTAGCTGTATTATGGACATTGGGCTCATTTTAATTTACAAAGTCCTGCCATCTACTGGCTAAATTAATAGTATCTCCTTTGACTTGGCCAATCTCTGTGGAGAATTTAAATATCTTTTCATTGAAACTTGAGCTTTTAAAAAGTAAGGTGGTAAAGCTGGGCGGTGGTGGCACACGCCTGTAATCACAGCACTTGGGAGGCAGAGGCAGGCGGATTTCTGAGTTCAAGGCCAGCCTGGTCTACAGAGTGAGTTCCAGGACAGCCAGGGCTACACAGAGAAACCCTGTCACAGAAAAGCCAAAAAAAAAAAAGTTAGGTGGTGCAATATCCAATATATACAGAACTCAAGAACTTAGACTCCAGAAATGGGGTACAGAGCTAAACAAAGAATTTTCACCTGAAGAACTTCGAATGGCTGAGAAATACCTTAAGAAATGTTCAACATCGTTAGTCATTAGGGAAATGCAGATCAAAACAACCCTGAGATTTCACCTCACACCAATCAGAATGGCTAAGATTAAAAACTCAGGAGACAGTGGGTGTTGGCGAGGATGTGGAGAAGGAGGAACACTCCTCCACTGTTGGTGGGATTGCAAGCTGGTACAACCATTCTAGAAATCAGTCTGGCGGTTCCTCAGAAAACTGGACATGATACTTCCAAAGGACCCTGCTATAACACTCCTGGGCATATACCCAGAGGATTCTCCGTCATGCAATAAGGATATATGCTCCACTATGTTCATAGCAGCCAGAAGCTGGAAAGAACCCAGATGTCCCTCAATGGAGAAATGGATACAGAAAATGTGGTATATATACACAATGGAGTACTACTCAGCCATTAGAAATAATGAATTCATGAAATTCTTAGGCAAATGGTTGGAACTGGAAAATATCATCCTAAGTGAGGTAACCCAATCATGAAAGAACACACATGGAATGCAGTCACTGATAAGCGGATATTATCCTAGAAGCTCAGAATACCCAAGACACAATCCACATATCAAATGATGACCAAGAAGAAGGAAGGAGAGGGCCCTGGTCCTGGAAAGGCTCAGTGCAGCAGTGTAGGGGAATGCCAAGACAGGGAAGCAGGAAGGGGTAGATGGGAGAACAGGGGGAGGGAAGAGGTCTTATGGGACTTTCAGGGAGTGGGGAACCAGGAAAGGGGAAAGCATTTGAAATGTAAATAAAGAATATATCGAATAAAAAAATGTTGATTTAACAAGAATACAAAATTAGGTGGAACTCAGACAATCCTGCAGAAGAGAGGGAGGAAGGATTGTAGGAGCCAGAGGGGTCAAGGACACCACAAGAAAACCCACAGGATCAACTAGCCTGGGCTCATAGAGGCTCACGGACACAGAACCAACATTCAGGGAGCCTGCATGAGTCTAACTTAGGCCCTCTGCTCACGTGATAGCTGTGTAGTTTGGTGGTTTTGTTGGACTCCCAACAGAGGGAGTGCTGGTTGTTTCTGAAACTTTTGCCTGCTTTTAGGACCCTTGTTCTCCTACTGTGTGGCCTAATCCAGCCTTAATATGAGGAGAAGTGCCTAGTCTTATTGCAGCGTGATATGCTATGTTTGGTTGATATCCCTGGAGGACCTGCCCTTTTCTGAAGGGAAATGGAGAAGTAGAGGATGGAAAGGAGGGAGGGGGAAAGGACTGGGAAGAGAGGAGTGAGGGGAAACTGTGGTCCAGATGTAATGCATGAGAAAATAAATTAATAAAAATATAAATAAAAAGAAATGCTTAGTGCAGAGCATTTGTTAAAAAAAATTTGATATATAAATGGAATGCCGTTTGTCCAAATCTTTTGAGATATTGCATAGGGGGCACATAGGGAAATTTTAAGAGTAGACATCTGAAAACATTTATGTACAAATTGTTTTATCAGTGTATAAGAATCCAGTATGGATCTCCCTAAGAGAAATCCTCCTCCCCTCCTCCATCCTTCTTCCCTTCTTCCTTCCCCTCCTCCTTCCCCTCACATCCTCCTCCCCTTCTTTTTGAGATTGTGTAGTCCCGGCTGGCCTGAATCTAGATAGACTAGGCTGGCCTCGGACTCTCAGTGATGCACCTGCCTATGACATCTGAGCGCTGAGACTAAAGTTGTGAACCACCATCACCTGATGCTAATTGAAGTCTTGCAGGGACAAGTCTCATGAATGTGTCTATGTACGTTAATGCTCTTCGTCATTATAGCCAGCATCCAAAGAAAGGAGACTATAATAACACTACAGACTCCTGGATGGGTCCTAAATGTCTGTATAGGCAAGTCAACTGAATGGCCCATTCTCTTTGCCATGTCATATGGCCCTTTTAGATGGCTGGGATGGGAAACTGATGAAGAATGTCCAGACCTAACACCTCCTCCTATTAAATAAGTTTGCTTTCTGGAGGAGATGGAGGCTGAAGTTCCCTAAAATGACCCATGGCAGCACCGAGAGGCCCGACCTAGGGACTGGGAATGGTCTTTTTTCCCTCAGACATGAGATCCATGCATTCTAACAGGTTCCGTTGGACCAAGTTCAACCCAGAAAATTCTGAATTATTCTGGCAGGATGATTACTTAATGAAATGCTTTTTTTTTTTTTTTTTTTTTTTTAGGACTAAATCACCACGGATTGTTTTGATGAGTGAGTCTTTGTCCATATTTTCAATTATTCCATTTAAAAGCCCAATTTCAATTCTGGAACATGTACTCCACCCACCTTCTTCCCCCAATGCTCAGGAATCCTTGAGAAAGAAGGGGCAGATAGACTGTGAGAGGCAGACATGATGGATGACTCACGGAAACTGTGATGGTACAAACAATACTTGTTCAAGCCTTAGCTAGACAAAATCCCAGCATAGAGCTAGGAATGTGAACACAAAGTAACATACCCTGCTCAGGAGATATTGGCATATGGTTATTAGGTTAAAGTGACTCAGAGTCTCTAAAATGGTTTGCCCGCTGATAGTTTAACCATGATCAAGGGTGGGACCTAGATAAAAGAATATTTGGCTGGAGGTGAGGTAGAAATCTAGTGCATTGGAAACTCCTAGGCATCTAAGAGGGTGACCCCCATCAAAGACTTCTAGTAATGGGGGATACAGAACCTGAATGGGACATCTTCTGTAACCAAGCAACTCTCTTTTAGTGGAGGAACTGGGACAGCAATCCAGTCACAAAACTTTTGACAATTTGTCTTGCCTACAAGATGTATTAGGGTAAAAATACTGCAGAGATTGTAAGATAAGTTGACCAGTGCTGGTTCAACCTGAGGCACATGCCACAAACCCACACCAGACACTGCCTAGAGGGCCAGGAACCAGAGAATGGATAGTCTGGAGACAAAGGATAGACCCAAGCCACAACTGGCTAAACCAAAACCAAAACAAGCAAACAAAAACAGCCACTGAAATGATTCCTAGTGACACTCTGCTATGCTTGTAGACTGGAGCCTAGCACAATTGTCACCAGGGAGGCTTGATCCAACAATGGATGGAAGCAGATGCAGAGAGTCACAGTGAAACTTTAGGAGCTCTAGAAATCCGTCAGAAGTTGGAGGAGAGGGAGAATTGTAGGGACCTGAAGGATCACAGATACCAAAAGAAATGCTTTCACATAGAATCAAATAACTTTTGCTCATAGGAGCTCACAGAGACAGAACTGACAATTACGGAGCCTATATGGGTCTAACCTAGTTCGTCTGCCTATATATTATGGTTTTGTAGATTGATCATCTTGTGGGACTTCTAACAGTAGGACCAGGGACTATCTCTGACTCTTTTGCCTGATTTTGAGGCCCTTGTCCTCCTACTGGCTTGCCTCATCCAGCCTACTAAAACTATGTGCCTAATTTTATTGCAACTTGATATGCCGTGGTTGGTTGATGTCCCTGGGAGGCCTCCTATTTTCTGATGCCAAAGCAAGGAGTGGATCTGAGGGAGAAGGGGGGTATGGGTCAGGAGGACTGAGGCGGAGAGGATGGAGGGAAGGGAATCTCCAGTTGGGATATAATATATAAGAGAAGAATAAGAAATAAAGTTGCAACCTAGATATCAAAAAAATTGGACTCCACCTGTTGAAAAGAAAAAGAGACAACAGGAAGCTGGATGAGTAGAGAGGTGGCAGTGGATCTTGGAAGAGACAGGAATGTGTGATCAAAATGTGCTATATGAAATTCATGAAAAATTAATAAAAATGTTACATTTGGAAAAGTTCAATTCTGGATTCATCTTCCTCTGCAATCATTTTTTTTGTTTATTTGCATTGAGGCTAAGCATGCCAAAGTACTAATATTTGTCCAGTCTAAGTCATTGTTTCTATACTTTCATACTTCTCTACATAGCAGATAAACTGGAAAGGGAACCAACCCAAAGCCAAAGAAATCTGCTTCTTTTAGGGTTATGTGGGTCTGGAGACAGTTTGTGCAATGCATGGTAAATCACATCTACTTACTTATCTAGTAAGGAGGGGCACTTGCTAGACTGGGTAATGTGGAAGAAACAGAGTGATGGCTTTGACTGGACAGTTATCACTTTAAAGTCTGTTTAGCTTAGGGTAGCTTCAAGCTAGCAATTCTCTATTCATATAAAGAGTATATGTTTCTTTTGTTTCTGATTTTGTAAAACGTTTTAAAACTTTAAATCGTTTATTATTTTGAGGATTTTACATATCAGTACTGTAGTTACATCATTTTCCCTCTCCCACTCCAACTCTTCCCATGTTCCCTCATTTCCTCTCAAATTTATGACCTCTGCCTGATATGTGTGTGTCTTAAATGTGTATATGTTTATATAATACTGGATCTATTCAGTGTGTTTCCTCCTCCAAGCCCTCCGATGCCTTCCACTCTCAAATTTATGACCTCCTCAATTTGTTGCATATCCATACATATATACATGCATACTTGTGTATGTATGCATACACAATCTACTGAGCTCATTCGGTGTTGCTAATGTGTGTATGCATTTAGGGCTGATCACTTGGGATTGGAGAACCAATGAGGAGCCCCATTCCTGGAGGAAAGTAAACTCACTCATCAGCCACTGGTTACCTGTAGCTCTTCATTTTGGGGTGAAGCCTTGTGTGATTTCATACTGTATGTTTATAAGATGAGAATTCTTCCAGTTCATCCATATTAAAGAGAGATTCATGGTTTGCTTGGATCCTAGATCTGAAGTGTCCCATTAACAGCATGTACTGTTTTACTTATCTGACTATACACTGTGTACTTAAATTGATCTTCAATGACATTAACTCACTAGCATTCATTGCTCTTTGAAAAACTAGTTTCCGTTGTATTCAGCTTGATCCTCTTCCCATATATTGACTCGGTCTGTTTCCAAAGGTCTTTAGAGGATTGACTTGTAAGTGCAAATCTCTCCCTGGCTCCTATAAAGAGAGCTCATTTTCCTCCATTAAGTGGACTCAATCTTGCCTCCTGGGTTTAGGGTTTGTACTCCAACAGAGTAGAGCACTCATAGAATGCTTCTAATAAGAACATAGGTGCTAAACTCATCAAGGCTTGTGGGTCTTTCATTTCTTCCTGAAAGTAGACCTCACCTAAGCCATCTTTGGAAGGCCCAGGTCTGTGGACACCTCTCTCCACTACCAGCTGGCATCATGAGACCACTGTTTCCTTCTGGGCCTCCCATGGCTGCCTGGAAGCTTAGAGCTGTTTGGCATTTCAAATGTTTTCTTCTAACTTGGCTTTCTAGCATAATTCTTCCAAATCCATTTGGTCATTTTTAATCTGTGTTAGTAAGGTTTAGTCTAGTTATTTTTGTGCTTTCTGCCTTGAAATTGGTCCAAATCCCTTTAGGAATGGAGATAAAATTAAACACACACACACACACACACACACACACACACACACACCACACATACACACACACATACTTTCATAATTCCCTGCTTCAGGCCTTTGAGATCTGGTCAGGAGGCAGGAAGCAGGTACCAAGAAGACCTGACCAAGTGACCCCTGAGCAGAGTGCAGAGTTCAGTGATTTACTTCAAGAAGAAAATGGGAATGTGACTCGCTTAAAAGAATATGTGTGTGTGTGTGTGTGTGTGTGTATGTATATACATATATATATACACACACATATGTCCCCAAACACTAATTTATTAGCATAATTGAATGTTTGATTTATGTAATATAATATGTAATCCATGACAAGTCTTTTTGTTTGTTAATCTTTTTGTTTGTTTTCCTCCCAAACTACAAGTGTTACAATATATGAGTTCATATATCCGAAAGGCCATATTTTCTTAAACTTCCTTTACTTTTCAAAAAGGAAGTTTCCTTTAGAAAGTAAAAATAGAAAGTTTTCATTCTTCATATTTACCCTGAGTAACATTTACTTTCCATACGTTAATTCTTCCAAATCATAGAAATAATATTCAAACCATGACAAATCAATAAATCCCTTTACTGAAAGGGAATGAAAATAGATGTATGTCCTAAAATAAGTACTGTCTGGGGACTCTAAGCTAAACCTGCAAATCTCCAGTTTCCTGTCGCTGTGTCTCATATGCAACAGAAAGTTACCACAAAGCAGCATCTGAAGGACAAGTCAAAAGCTTCACAGTCCTGCTGTTGCCTGTTTTCCCATATTGAGATGCAGATTTTATGTAAGAATACAACTCAGGCAGCAGATCCTTTGCCATGAGGGGGAACAGTCCTACGCCACTGAGAAGTCTACCCCTAACTTTGGCCTTCACTTCTATGTTCTAATAAGGCTAGTTCAGAATCCGAAGCTTCAGTACTACCACTGCCATAAGACAGTGGCATAGTGAAAGCACCCTCTCTTTCAGGAAGATAATTACATTTCTCGAGCCTCGTGCACGTCCTGAGCTGCATCGCAGCCCAGCATAATTGGAGACAGGCAGCTCTTTGCCCTCTAATTTAAGCAGGTCCTGAGGCTTGGAGGCAAACAGGCAAAAGCAGATGCCTGCAAGAGCTGAAGAATCATGTGGGTAGGCCCTGGATCCGTTGCAAGATGAAGCACAGTCTAGGCAGGCAAGTACAATGGACATTTGACCCAGATGAAACTAACGAGATTGCTGGTGCAGACTCTATGTTAAAAGGAAGGATGTTGCACCGAACAAAAGTGTCAGTCCCAGCTACAGGCCTGGCAGACTACCATGGCTGCAGGAGAGAGTAGCTTCAGGGTTCTCAGATGGTTCACTTTCTAAGAGGAATCACAGATCTGATGTTTATATGCCTCTTCCACATTTGAAAAGTTGGCAGCTAGCCAATTAGATTCAAGGCAACAACAAAATCCATCTACATAGACCAAGAAAACAGAATATAGGAAGTTGGTTTCCTAACTGTGGGTTAGGGGGAAGATTTCTATAGCATGGCATTGCTTCATAAAATACACATTGGCACAAATGCTGTGGCTTTTTAAAGTTGTCTCTAGAATAAATATTAAAGGAAAAATCCTGGCCAGATGTGATACACACCCTTTTAATCCTAGCACCCAGGAAATGGAATCAGGAGGATTAGGAGTTCAAAATTATCTTCACACACATAGGAGGATCAGGAATTTAAGGTTTTCCTAACCTATATATCCAGTTCCAGACCAGACTAGACTATGTAAGATGCTGCCTCAAAAATATTTTTTTAAACAAATATCTGGGTATAGTAGTGTAGGCCTGTCATTCAGGGACATGAGGGATGGAGGTAGGAGGATCAAGAGCTTAAGACCATCCTCAGCTATATAGCAGGTTCAAGGCCAACCTGAGCTTCATGAGAACCTTGTCTCAGAAAGAAAGAAAGAGAAAGAAAGAAAGAAAGAAAGAAAGAAAGAAAGAAAGAAAGAGGGAGAGAGAAGGAAAAAAGAAAGAAAGTGAAAGAAGGAAAGAAAGAAAATGAAGGAAGGAAGGAAAGGGAAGGAAGGAAAGAAGGAAGGAAGGAAAGAAGGAAAGAAGGAAGGAAGGAAGGAAGGAAGGAAGGAAGGAAGGAAGGAAGGAAGGTGAAGGAAGAAAGAAACAAGTAACATCTAAAAATCCTTAGGCAGAGTATGCCAGGAAGGTGAGTTTAGGGCTAGCCTAGGATGCAAAAACAAAGCAGGAGTGGTGAGGTAACTTGGTGAGTAAAGGCACTTACCATAAAGCCTCATAACCTGAGTTCCATCCCTGTGACCCACATGGTGAAAGGATAAAACTAACTCCTTAGAGTTTTACTGTGACCTTCATAGCCAATGCGCGCGCGCGCGCGCGCACACACACACACACACACACACACACACACACGCATGCAAATAAATAAAGGTAAAATAAAAATTGTTAAATGTAACATCAAATGGTAACTTGGATTGGATCCTAGAACAGAAAAGAACTCACAGCTGGTAAGGTAGTGATATCCAAGTGATATCTGGAGATACCTAGAATTCCTTTGGCTCCTTAGGGTCAACTTGCCCTCTCTAATACTGGACACTGTGTGATCATAAAACAAGAAGCAGCTCCATTACTTGCCAGGTAACCTTGGATGTGTTGTATGTGAGCCTCATTTTCTTCATTTGAACTTAGTGGAAGGCAGTGCCCAGCAAGGCTGCTAGAGGTGCACATATGGCTATGAAAAAGGAACTTAAGCACACCATAAGGACTCACGATCCCTTCCTGGGGTCCCATCCATAAATGGATGAATGATCAACCTTTTTCTAGAATTGATTGATAAGATGTCTAGCTTTTGTATTTCACACAATATCCTTTAATGGCTTCGTCCGAAGCATCTAATGTTGAGGGTCTATGCAGTTGCAGAGGTAAGGCTGCTGGATCGAAAATTCCTGGTACTGGCTGGCCAATTTTTCTCTTACCCGTGACAGGGTGACCTTGAAGGCATGCCAGGGAAGTTAATCATTTACTAAGCAGAGCTTTTTCCCCAAAGACACTTGAGCTGAGGCTTTTCAAGCCTGAATAAGGTCACATTAATCCTTCTTCAAAAAGCTCTAAAACAAAACCACATCTTGCTTTTTAGCATCCATTTGGAGATAGTTTTTATCATAAATTGGCATCCATGGGAAAGAACATTTGTTTGTTGTTCACAAACTGGATGCGATCTAATTCTGGTTTAATGATAAAGCTGCCAAGAGGACATGCTGAACTCCTTTGCTTCCTTCTGAGTTCTTTTTTTGGGGGAAATAAAATATTTAGAAAATATTAACCTTTTATAAAACTATAATTTTTACACAAAGAGTTAAAAAATGTTAAGAAAGCCTTGATTTTAGTGTTTCTCCACTGGCTTAGTGGGGCCATTTATATACATACTGCTATTTTTATTTTCTTGAAGCAGGGTCTCACTCTATATATAATTCAGGCATGGACTCGTGATCTTCCTGTCTTAGCCTCCATTAAGGTTGCAAGCATGTGTTGCCATCTCTGGCTATAGTTGATGTCTTTTTTTTTTAAAGCTGGCATTTCTGCTCTTTAAGTTGCACCATAAGCTGTACATGGGCCAATGGGGAGGAACAACATCCTAACCTCAGCCCTAAACACCTGATGATGGTAGAAAGAGACATGGGAGGTCTAAACGTTTGAGGTCATGAATAAAACCTCAACCATATAGAACTCAAACACAGCTAGATGAGGTGCTGTTCAACGGCTCTCCACCGTCCCTCTGTTTGTGGGATGAGAAGACAAAGAAGAGACACTTCAGAATCTGGAGGGACAAAACCCCCCGTAGTAGAACTAGCCAGGTTGCTGCTGTTTCCGTTGTGTGTGCTTTAGGACACAACGATCAGAAAGGTATGCTTTGCTTCTGCCAGGACCAACTGCTCTAAGAAGTTTCTTTTCTAGAGATAACTAAGTCCCAGCTGATGTTTTCTTTAGAGCTAAACTATTTTTGAGAGTAGCTGTGCCTGTGTAGGATAAGAAAAAGTGTGTCTCAAAGACTCCAAACACATAACAAACACCGGGGTCCTGCCTACATACATCAATTGCAAAAAGAATCATGTTTTCACTTGAACATGCACCATGCTTTCTCCAAGAAGCAAGCTTAAGGAGTATCTGATGGCGACCGTTTCTGATTCTTAAGCTCTTGACTATACACGCTCTTTGTTTCCCGTGATTATTTATTTAACTCGTTTAGAGAAAAGGGTTTGCTGTGTAGCTGAGGCTTCCCTAAACTTCACAATCCTCCTGCTTCAGCCTCCCTAGAGCTGAGATTACAGGCATGTATTAGCCTGCCTAGCTTCGCATGCTTTCTTTCTTTAGAACATAAATTACTTTATGTGACTCTGTCCTTCATTGTGTTAAGTGAGGGACAAATAAGCTACTTATGGCTTACTGGCCAAATCCTGCATGTTCCATTTCCATATAGTCTTTCAACCAAATATGTTTAATCTAGATTTTTAAATCATTGGTGGAAATTCCACAAAGAAATAAACAATACATTTTAAAAAGATTTTACAGCACATTACAAATGAAATAAAATTTAGGTTTGGGTATCCATAAATATTGCTTTGTAGGAATACAACCACACCCATTGCTTTATCTGTGCTGACTGAAGACTTGGATAGAGACCTGTAACCTACAAACCTAAGCATATGTCACCTAGCACTGTGCATGGAACTCTGAAGATCAAACTCTGAAAATCAAACTACTCTTCCCCACATTTCAGTCACAATGGTGAAGACAATCAATACCTGACTAAAGACAAGAGAATCATAAATTAAAATCAATGTTGCAAAGGTAGTCCACACGGAACGATGGGATGAAGACAAATGGTATCAGGAATGAGGGCACGGGGTGGAGGAACAATTGTGTGCGGGGAGGGTAAGGATGTGATATTTCTAAGGCAAGCTGACAAAAACAAAATGGTAAGGCAACCGGTGAGGGGAGTCCCAGACTTGACCATTTCAGGGCAGAAAGGGTTAACTTATATAGTCTATCACCTGAACCTCGGCGGCATGAGAGCCCTCACAGGAAACATATGGATGAGCAGGGATGGAAATGTGAAGAACATAGTTTGCCAAAGCAAGGTAGACACAGGCTCTCACTCTTGGGCCACGGCTTGCCAACCTTTGAGGGTGTAGTTGCATGTTCAACTGTAACCATCACAGCAAAGCTGTAAGCTGGGAACATAAACACTTAAGTCATCAGGACTAAGTAGCAGGCTTTGATGACTTCAAAAAGACTGTAACAGAGTAAGATTTAAAAAGCCAAGGCTCACAGGCAGTGTGGATAGTTTGGTAGTGGAACACTTGCCTGGCATGCATAAAACCATGGGTTTCATCACCAAAACTTGTTGGGGTGGGGCATTGAAAGGGTGGAGCATAGTAGCATGTTTGCAAGCATTCCAGCATTTCTTGGCTTGCAGGGCAATCTTCCTCAAAAGTGCATCTCTTAGAGGTGAGGAGATATCTCAACAGGTAAGGTACATGGGATTCAAGCAGAAGGACCTTAGTTCTAGCCTCAGAGAGTATATAAAGAAGCCAGGCAGATCCATACTCCCGTCTAGTAGGCCAGAAAGAGAGACTGTCTCAAATAAGGGGGGAAAAAGGCAACAAAAACAAACAAACAAACAAACAAAAAAAAAAAAAACCGAGGAGCCTGCAGAGGAACACTCTCGTTTGACCTCTGACTTCTACACACATGTGCACATGCATCCACATGAGCATCCAAACACACACACACACACACACACACACACACACACACACACACCACACTTAATAGGGTTATTTAGAAGCTAAGTCCACTGTCAAAGGAAAAGAGAAGTCTTCTCTTTTGTAAATCCCAGTGAAGTCAAATTGCTTCTGTTGCTAGTACTTATATGACGTGAAGAAGGAGAGAAGGGCGGGGGAGCCATAACAAAGAGGTCTCTCACATCGAAGGGCAGTTTAAAAGTCAGCCCTCTCATAAGAGCTCCACACATGCACAACGTCATTGTTTCTTCTCTTAACGTCTACTTTATTCTAGACAAGATTCAAGGCAACTTGTTTCTACTGGTCCTCACTTAGACCCTCCGCTTCTCTATTCATTTCGTCTCACACTAAAGTTAGATCTGACCTTGTTGTCTGCACTAAGCAGCTCATGGCAGATGACATAATGGAGGGAGCCCATGTGGCAGGACAGCAAAGGGCCTTTTGTTTGTTTGTTTTGATTTGTTTCATAACAACTTTCTCCTTGGAGTCATCTGAGAGTCTCACAAGAACTACCTTTCTGTTCCTGGAGCCTTGCTGCAAAGACAAACCACAAGGTTCTGGCTCTTTAAGGTTTCCACATAGTCTCCCAACACTATCTTGCTAGGGGCCAGTCTTCCAAAACATGAACTGTTGACAGGCCCCCTTGCAAGAACCTTTTACCTCAGTAGTTATACATACTGCTTACACTCCCATCTGTACACAGGTTGTGAATTTCTATACTACCTGGCTTGTCTACTGTCCTCCTCCTCATGAATGATGCATACTGTCAGCCTGTATCCAGCTCTCTGCAGCCAAAAGAGGCCACCAGACTCCTCATATTTGACCTTATTTCCAGAAGTGACTGGTGCAGGCCTCCTGAAAATGAGTCTCATTAATAGCATCAGATCCCATGGACCAGCTGGAGATAACAGAGTCATTCCAACTTCACCTCTACTCTCAAGAAAACAGACTGTAATGACCAATTTTCATGAAAATGAATTAGTTTGAAAGTAAAATAGTAGATATCACTTGAATTTAATGAAGCTCTTCATTTAGTTTGTTAGGGTTTTTCTTTGAGTGACTGTGTTTTGTCCTTGGATTTTATATATTTGCTATGTTTTAAGCAATGGCAATTTAATTACTTTTTTATTCTTTACAAATTATATATATATATATATATATATATATATATATATATATATATACAGTTGAATTAGGCTTTGCTCACATTGTCTTACATTGGAATCATAGTAACCCATCTAAGCAGACACTTTCTTTCTTGTGATCTAACCCTTTACTTTGAGATACCCAAGGAAAAATGTCCTGGCTTACATCCTGCCCATTCCTGCCCCAGATCTTGAATTAACCAGACTTCCAAAGACAGCAGATTCCTTTCCTTAGAGACAGATATAGTACATAAACCTTTCGGGGTTAAAAAGTAAACCTTTATCGTGTCTTTCTAATCTAAACCAAATATTAGGATAATCATCTGTCACCAGGAGAGAAAAGGAAGTGCCTTACTGAGCAATTTCTGCTAATACTTGTAGATAGGAAGAAGTGACAGGATTAGAAAGTTTGCATTTTGGGGAAGGTGTTCAAAATAGCTTCACAATGGAGAGAGACTGGTTATCACTGCATGAAAACCAGTAATGGATTTCACTCTCTGTAACTGCAAGAGAATTTGCTGTGTGAGTTATGTGGGATCACAGGGTTGGAAACATAAAAATGACGTCTATTTGGTCTTAGTTATTTTTTCTATTACTGCGATAAGATATCATGACCAAAGCACCTTATAAAAGAAAGAGTTTAGTTTGGGGTACGTGGTTCCAGAGGATTCACGCCCATGACTAGCGTGGCTGGGAATGTGAGAGCAGGCAGGCATGGTGCAGGAGTACCAGCTCGATCCACATGAACAGCAAGAGGCAGAGAGAGCTGTCAGGAACGGCATGGGCTTATCTGGCCTCTAGTGGCACTTTTCCTCAAAGGTCACATACCTCTTAATCTCTCCCAAACACTTCCACCAACTGGGAACCACACATTCTACCATGTGAGCTTATGGGGAGCCTTCTCACTCGAACTACCTTAAGTATCTGCTTTGAACAGGCTTACTGAGCTACAATTCATATACTGTCCAATTACCCAGTGAAAGTGCAAAATCTGATGGCTGTTAGTGTATTCACAGAGTTGGCCCCGCAACTGATGTCAAAACACTTTCTTTACAGCCTCACCAAGTACTGCACATCCCTTAGTTCCACCTGCCTCCATCTTGCCAGGCTCCCAACCCTAGGCAACTTCCTGTTTACTTTCTCTCCATGGATTGGTAGGTTCTAAACATTTGTCATAAATGAGATCATGCAGCATGTAGTCTAGACCTTCATCACTCACGTGTTTTCCGGGTTTAACACATACTGTACAACACTTTAGAACTTCATGCCTTGAGCATGGAGGCACCCAGTGGCTACTTGACAACCTCTGGTGTCCTTCTTCAGGCACCATCCAACTTGGCTTTTGGTGTTGTTCTTGGTTTTGTCCACTTGTTGGGACAGGAGTGCTCATTTGGCCTGGAATTTGCCATTCAGTCTAGGTCAGCTGGCCAAGGAGGCCCAGAGACCTACCTGTCTCTACCTTTCTAGTGCTGGGATTACAAATATGTGCTGCCATGTATTACTCTTTTTTTCTTTTTTCTTTTTACAGGCTTGTAAAGTAGCAGAATTCTCTTACAGCATTTTCATATATACTTAGTTTTGGCTGACCTTCTCTCCCCTACCCCAGGACTCCCCTGCCCCAGCTGCCCAACCCCATTAAATTCTTCCACATCCTATCCCCCTTCCATTGCCCCCACCATTCTCCCTGGAAGTGTCTTTCATCTCTTCCCATGGATCCCTGTTTAGCTTCCTAGGTTCCAAATACGCCCGCTCCCACACAAATACAAGTATTAAAAATAGATACTAGGATTTGCATATGAGAGGCAAGGAACTGTTTGCATTTCCAAGCCTGAGTTACCTCAGTTAATACAATATTTTCCAGTCTCATTTCTGTGCTGAGTTTGTACTTTCTCCTTTTTTATGGCTTAATGAATTTGACTGTATGTTCCACATCTTCATCCATAAGGTGATGGAAACCTAGTTTGGTTCCGAATCAGGTCCTCATGTTTACTTACCAAAGCCTTCACTGACTTATTCCTCTAGCCCTTCATATATTTTTATTGTTGAAAATAGTCTATTAAATTGTTACATTTATATGTACTTTATTTATATGCTTGTGCTGGACACCTGGATTATTTTCTTCTTCCTTCCTTCCTTCCTTCCTTCCTTCCTTCCTTCCTTTCTTCCTTCTTTTCTTTCTTTCTTTCTTTCTTTCTTTCTTTCTTTCTTTCCTTCTTTCTTTCTTTTTATTCTGAATCATGCTGCCGAATACACTGTCAGGAGTATTGGGATATCCCAATAAATAGGATCGCTGGCTCATAGAGTACCTCTGTGTTCAGTGGTGAAGGAGCAGTCAGGCACTTCCAAAGCACATAAACCTTTTTACATCCCTACCAGCTGTATAGCAGGGTTCTCATTGTTGCACATTCTTATCAACATTTTAGATTAACTGGTTCGGTTTTTTTTTTTTTTTTTAATGATTTTTACCCTACCGGCTAAGTTAGTGGTTATTTGTGTATCTTTTTTGGAGACACGTGTAATCCGGTGTCTTCCCTATGTATTTTCCCTATTGCTTAACAGGGCCTGCTTTTAGAGAAGTTTTATACCCACACAAAAATGAAATACAAAGCTTGAGCCCCTTGCTCACACTTGTTCACAGCCTTCACCAACACTCAATACTGCACACTAGAGTGCACATCCTACAGTCCATGCACTTCTGTGGCATAGCATGTTCAGAGTTGATATTAGAATCCACTCTTGATACTGCACCTTCTGTGAATTTAACAAATATGCAAATACACACATCCCACAGAAGAAATACTTTCCCCAGCGTTAACAAAACATCCTCTGTTCATTCACCTTTCCTTTCCCTCAACCCCCGGGCGTGCACTGATCGTTTCTAACTGTATTTATAGTTTTCTCTTTCCAAGATTGCCATGCAGTTGGAGTCATGGAGATTAATGATATTTACTTGGTAATATGCATGGGACTGTCCTCCATGACTTTAGTTTTCAAAACAGTGTCTCCTATAGTCCACACTCATCTCCATTTCACTTTGTAGCCAAATCAGGCAATGAATGTCTTCTTGTCTCCATTTCCCATGCTTCCCCATGTCCTAGGTAATGCCTAGGATGGAACTCAGTGCTTCGTGCTTCTTGGGCAAGCATTCCACCAACTAAGGGACATCATCAGCCCTGTCCGCCATGTCTTTTCATGGTTTGATGATTTATTTTCTTTTTTTTATCAGTCATAGCACCCTGAATAAACCCTATCCCATTGAATTTATTTTCTTTTATCCATGAATAGTTTACCATCACATGGGCATATCATAATTTACTTAGCCTTTCACCTACTGAAGGGTATCTTAGATGTTTTCTGAGTTTGAATAAAATAAACACAGGAGAACAAAACCTTTGTAAAACTCCATTGTGCACACTCTTTTCCCCACTTTCAAACTAAATTCTCTTTTGTTTATTGAATTGTGGTCATTTTTCTACACCATATTCTAGATATAATTTCCTCATGAGATATAGCATTTATAAACATTTTCTACCACTCCTTGAGTTCTTTTCTACCTCCTTTGATATAGTTTTCTGAGGTACAAGTTCTTTATTTTAGTTTCAATATCCAGTATATACACTTTTGTAGTGGCTCCTGCTTATAATTTTCATATCATATCCATGAAATCATTGCTTGAGCCACAGACATGAAGACTTGTACAGCTTTTCTTCCACGAATTTTATAATTTTACGTCTCCCATCTTACCTGTTGTGGATGGGCGTGTATGGTTTGATGTTCTTACCTTCTTACAGATAACAACGAAGGAACAGGTGGATTAGGCGACCATCTGAAGCAGCTGGAAGGAAATGCAGCAACAACTTTAACTGTGGCAAAATGCAAGTGATGGATATATCTTTCAAGTCGATTGAAGCAATTTTTATAAGTAGCAAGCCAAAAAAGAAAATGGGGAGCAAGTAAAATCAGCAAAGGGCTTGATGACAAGTGAAAATGTCACCACTAGGGGAACAAAGTTGAACCCACTTTAGGACATGTGGGGGTGCAATGGGGTGTGTGTGTGCAAGTGCTCATACGTGCGGTGCTTGTATGTGTACAGAGGAGGACAAGGTATCCTGCTCTGTCACTCCTCCCTCCCCTCCCTCCTCTTTCTCCCCTTGAGACAAGGTCTCTAACTGAGCATGAAGCTTGGCTGGCAGCCAACAAGCCCCAGAAATCCTTTTGTCTCTGCTCACCCAGCCCTCAGAACAGGGTTTTTAATCTGGCCTTTACTGAGGGTGCTAGGGATCTGAACTCGTGTCTTCCAGGGTACTCAGCCAGCTCTCTTACCCACCCGGCCATCCTTGAGGCTCCAACTGAGGTTCTTTTGAAACTGATTGTTGATAAGCTTCAGTGTTTTATGGTTAGCTCTGCATTATTTGCTAAGAAAACGGACTTGTCAGGGCACCTTCGTTTTGAGTGCTCTTGAAACTCATTGCTGAAAGGCAGCAGCTACTAACCAACCCTGGCTGTCCAGCATTTCAGGTGTGGCAACGTCACATTCTAGATTGCAATGTGTACTTTGCAAGTATAAAATGTACATCATAGCTTGAGGGATTACTACCAAAACAAGACAATGAACATCTCATTAATCTTTTCATGTTGATTACATGTTGGAGTACTACTAGTTTGGATATTTTGTACTAAATAATGTGTATTATTAAAATGACTACACTGGATTCTTTATGCTATTTTCAAAATGTAGTTATATAAAAAGTTTGTAGTATATGCACTTGGGCCAGCACTGTTGTAAAGCGAAGAAGATTGTGCTGGAACCCTCACAGTCTGATTCCTTTGCTACATTTGAATAGCTATGGAGCTTTGAGTTATGTATTCCATATACTACTCCTAGGTGAGAAATGAATTCACTCAGCAAACATACAGAAACCTCACTGTATGAAAAAAAATCAGAAAAAAAATGAAAAAGAAAATACATGATATTAACCTGTTCCTAAGTTCATTCCTCTCCATTCATAAGTGAAATCACATATTAACAATGGAAATTCTCACCACTTTAATTTTGCTACAAATACTTCAATCTTAAAATAATGAACATTGTCCAATATGGACAAGGAATGAAAACCTGTGTGCACAGAGTATGTGGTCTTTTATTCTTCTGAATTTAAACAGTGAGCAGAGGCTGTGTGTTCTGGGAGCCCCTACTCAGAACTTTGGTGGACCTAATGTGCAATTCCCTGGTTTATCCACCCTGCGAGGACTCTGATCTTGATCATGTGATTTGCTTTTGGCAGCAGGATATTAGCAAGCACGATACAGCAGAGTGCTAGTTAGAATTTGCCCACAAAGCTTATCTTATTTTTAATTAATTTGTTGGTAGATGGATCTCATTACAAGTATTCTCACTTATTCATTCATCATTGAGGTTTGTCTTTTTGGAAGACCCCTTCTTGCAACTCTAGCTACATTGTCTGGAAGCCTGAAAGGCCACCAGGAAAAGTGGTCATGGAGGAGGAAAGGGCCAGAAGTTCACTTAGACTACTGAATCTTTACCTGGGGCTATTTTGTCCCAGGGGGGCATATCTAAATGTGCCTGGAGGCACTTTTAGTTGTCTGACTATGTAAAGAATTCAAGACTACTGGTTTCTTGTGGCTTGAGACTAGGAATGCTTCTAAGCATCCTACACATGCAGAGAGCCCCACAACAAAGAATTACCCAGTCTGTCAGTTGAGTGACAGTTGCAGATCAAATCTGTTGGTTGAGAGACAGTTGTAAGTCAAGGCTGTCCCACAATTTGCTCCCCTGTGGATCAAGGAAAAGGGTGCTTGGGAGAGAAACTGTTTGCACAAAATCTATAGCTGCTCTCTTAAGCCTGTGTATTTCTCAGTGTTGGCTTTGCGTTCAGCCTGTTACTTAGGATGCTTTTTGTTGACTCCCAATAGTATCCCCATCAACTGTAAGCACCATTTGCCCCTTGTACACTCAGCACTCAAGCACAGTTCCTCAGTAGCCATAGTCCTTGTCATGACAACATGGCTATTTCATCTCATGCCACTATCAAGGCCACAATTTAATCTTAACTTCTAGAGTCTCATCTATGAATTAACCTACAGATTGAGAACTTTAACATATTTTACGCTCCATCGGTTTTCTTATCAAAGAATCCAAGGCTCCCACACTGATTAGAAACTACTTTCCCCGTGATAAAAGCATGTATATATTTAGAGAAATGCCATAATTGATAAGTTTTGCCTATGAGACAAATATTTAAAGACAGAAAAATTAGAGTAAAATTTCTGATGATAAATTTTATTAGGTGAATTTAAGTATTAATATAATTCAGTCAATAAAATTTTTAGACATATGTTTGGATATGAGTACAAGTCTCATCTCTATGATAATTTATTATACAAATTTTATTATAAAATATAGTTATTTGCTACTGAACATGTGGAATGTTTTGAGAAATACATCATAAGCATTATAATCTGTCATCTGCATCTTTATGCGGCATATACTGGGTATAGCTTAAAACCCACTGTAGGCAGATTGTTGTTGCTGCAGTTGTTTTTTAGACAAAGTCTCACTATATAGCATAGGCTGGACCGGGATTCTTGGTCCCCAAGCCTTACCCTCCCAATTGATGAGATTACTTATATCATCACCTTGGCTCTGTTAAAAAATACAATAGGATATATATATATATATATATATATATATATATACCACACACACACACACACACACACACACACACACGTGCGCGCGCATGCGTGTGTGTGTGTGTGTGTGTGTGTGTGTGTGTACAGAATGAAAAGGAGCAGAAATGCAACGGGAGTGGTGCTTTGGAGAACATTTTGGTAAGAAGGTCCCTGTAGCCGGGCGTGGTAGCCCACGCCTGTAATCCCAAAACTTGGGAGGCAGAGGCAGGCGGATTTCTGAGTTTGAGGCCAGCCTGGTCTACAGAGTGAGTTCCAAGGACAGCCAGGACTATACAGAAAAACCCTGTCTCGAAAAAAAAACCAATTAAAAAAAAAAAAGAAGGTCCCTGTAGTTTCAAAAGAAACCCTTTCATAAATCCAATTTGCTTGGGTTTGAGGGACACAGTTTCACTAGACCAGCTGGCCTTGAACTCAGAGACCCACCTGCCTGCCTCTGCCTCCAGAGTGCAGTGATTAAAGGCTGACACCTTTGCAAAGTTCAAGGAAGGGCTCAGAAGCAAAAACCCCAAAGATAAGTACAATCTAGATACTCTCCCAAATCCCAGTAACACAAGTACCTTTAGAGTGGGCTACAGTTCAGTGGCAAGTAGTCTTGGTTGTGGATGTCAAGCCAGTTTTCTGAGGGCATTGCTAGAGCCCAACCAACTATCTGGCAAGGAGAATCTGTCTCTGAAAGCTTTTTAAAAAATGTAAATCAGGATCATTAGCGCCACACTCCTCCAGGAGCTCAGGATGAATCTCCTTTCCTTACCTGGGTTTTGTACCCAGTGACTGGCTCTGATACTGCATTAGCTACTTCAGAAATGCGAGGCGGGGGTTGAAGGCTGAGAAAGCAGAGGGCTCCTGGGGGAGTCTGGCTCTAGAGAATCCAAGGGACAGGAAGTTAAGAAGAGAGCTGGAGAGCCAGCCTATCTACATCAAAATGAGGACCGAGAAAGAATTGGTTCCAGTCAACTGAGCACTGGAAAACAGGCTTTCCTCTGGCACCTGAGCTTAGGGTTCAAATGGAGTCTCTCATTCACGGCTCCTTTACAGAACAACACACAGTTTAGGAACTAGACGGTAACATTTTCAGGCTTTGTGGACCAAGAAGCAAAAGACAAGAAATTATGTAGACATTTATATAATAAGAAAAACCGTGGTTTTTTTCAGCGTTTGTTGAAATATTTGAGCTCAAAATATTTGAGCTCGTTGTTTTAAAAACATACTCATCTAAATTAAATGAGAGAAAGAGAATTCTCCTTGGTGAGAAAAAAACCCTTTTCTTAGTCCATCTCCAAAAGTAGTAAATGTCATCACTTCAAGTGCAAACATGCTTCTTCACTCTCGTGTGCAAATACAGACCGCTGTGTGGGTCTGGCCCACGTAGACGCGGGGTGCACTTGAAGCCCAGGTATCACCTCTGGGTTCTGAGCTTCCGGGTTGAAAGGCTGCTCTTGGCTGTGAGGCACCACATGGCCCCTTCCAGCAATGGCTCTCTGAGCCCACTTTATCGGGTTGGTTGACTTCCTCACTAAAAGGCAAGTCAGGAAGTCCTATGTGGAGCATCTAGCTCCCCTACGGAGCAACTGTGCGTGGGAGCTTCGGGACCACCCAGCGCTTCAAACCCTGCTGCCCAGCCAGCCTGCGTGGGCAGAAGCAGCCTCCCAGCACCCTCCAGTGACTCTCCGGCTGCTCCTCCTCCTCCTGGCTCCTCCCACAGCCCTCTGCTCCTCTAGATCCCGCTGCCGCGCTTTCCCGCTTCACCAGCAGCCGCGGCCACCGCAGCAGCAGCAGCCGCCGCAGCCGCAGCAACAGCAGTAGCAAGGGTAGCAGCAGGCTGCCTCGCGGTCGTTTGCTCCTTCTCCGGTGCGCTCCTCAGTCCCCGTGCGTCACCATGCCCAACATCGTGCTCTTCAGCGGCAGTTCTCACCAGGACCTGTCGCAGCGCGTGGCCGATCGCCTGGGCCTGGAGCTGGGCAAGGTGGTCACCAAGAAGTTTAGCAACCAGGAGACCAGGTGGGAGCCTCACTGGGGCAGAGGCAGGGGCCGAAGCATGCCCAGGCCAGCTCCGCGGGCGTCGTGCTCTCCCTTCCGGGGCGGGACGGCAGCAACGCGGCTGCAGAGCCACGGCGGCTGCGCCTGGGGAGAAAGAAGTTCAGAAAGGGGAACCCCCCCCCCACCCCCAACCCGGTCACCCTGGAGTCTTTGCGCGTGTCCTCCGGCTGTTGTCCCTCTGGTGTCTGGGTCTTCAGCACCAGGACTTCGGCGACCTGTCGATCCTTGGGCACCCTAGGCTCCTCTTTTGCACCGCCTAGCCTGGTGTCTTCTGTCCGGAAGGGCGAAATCGGGGCAGTTACAGAGCGTCTGGGACAGTGGGCGCAGTCTGTGGGGCATCACTTCGGTGCCGGGAATGGTGGGGGCGGGGAGGCATCGGCGGACCCGCCCGCCCCAGTTTCCAAGTCTCTGCCAAGCTGAAACCCGGACTCTTGCAGGGTTAAAAGGCTCTGCACAGGTCCCGGGCATTGGGTTTAGTTTAGCCCGGGGAACTTTCGAGTGCCACTTCCAGCCTCTAGCGATCAGAGTCCTGCCAGCTGCTCAGGTGACTCTCCAGAGCAGTCGGCCGGTTAAACGCTGCCTTATCCAGAAGGGTGGGATTGTGCTGGAGTTGGACAGAGCGTGGAAAAGCGGGACGCACGTGTTGAGCGCTCCTGGCCTTCCTTTAAACGCTGCCGCATCTATTATTGCCACCTAATAGCTTCTTTGTGTTTATGGAACTTAGCAGCGCACAGCAACAAGACCCTAGTTTAGCAAAAATTCCACCCATTTCTCACATTAGCAAAAAGCAGTCACCAGTATTCAGTGCCACCAGGCAGGCGGAAGCCCTCCTCCGGTTGAACTGGGGATTCCTTGTCCCAAAAGCCAATTTCTTTTTCCGAATTCTATTTAGCACAGTTAGCCCACTATACAGTGCACAGTGACAGATAACCGTTCCACATTTAGTAGTGTTCTAATTCATTCAACAGGTTTTACAGGAAATAAAAAATACGGACCATTCTCCGTATTTGCAAAAGTTAACTAGAAATGGATTGTAGACAAAAAAAAAATAATAATGTCAAAACTAAAACTGAAATTTCCAGAAGAAAACAAAAAATCTTGGTGCTTGAATTAGTCAAGAATTTGTGAAATTAAGGGCGTTTGTTTTTCCTTTTAGTTGGTTTGATTTGGTTGTCGTTTTCTGGGACAGAATTTTCCTGTGTATTTGGGCTACTCTTGAACTCACCCAGGTAGTAGCCCATGTAAGCTTCAAACTCACAGGAGTACCTACCTTTCCTCTATTCCCCCCCCCCAAGTTTCAGAATTACAGGTGTGTGTATCACTAGACCCAGCTAAGAGTTAGGTTAATATTGATGACAAAGAGGATTTTTCTAGAGGCTATGTGAATCCGGGGGACCTTTTCTAGGTGGAAAACTCCATTTACACAACTTGGGTGATAATAGAAGAAATGCTGCGGACAATTCAGGCTAAAGAACCACCACTTTGTGTACTTATTGACTTTACATCCTGACAGCAGCCCTCCCTCCCTCCCTCCTCCTCCTCCTCCTCCTCCTCTGAGCCCCTCCCCCAAATAAATTAACTAATAGGAAAAAAGGAAACAATCCAAACCTCCCTGGAATCAGCAGCAGCAACAACAACAACAACAAAACAAAACGGCAATGAAATGAACTATGAATTGAATTAAGAACAGTGAAAATTTCATTGCCATGTTAAAAACAACAACAACAAGAATGCCACGCTGGGGCTGGGGAATATAGCTCAGTTGGTAGAATTGCTTGGGCTGGGGAATATAGCTCAGTTGGTAGAATTGCTTGCAGGAGTTTGCGGGAAGCCCTGGATTTGATCCCCTGTGCAGCATCAGAACAGGATGTGCTGGCACACACTACAGTCTCAGCCCTTGGGTAGAAGCAGCCAGAGAAGCAGGAATTCAGGAGCATCTTTGACTACACGGGGGTGGGGGGTGGGGGGTGGGGAGTGGGAGGGTGGGGGTGGCTACATATGAGACCATGTCTTTTTTTTTTTTTAAAGGTCACATTGCACTTTTTTTTTTCTGGTACTGAGGATGGATCCCAGGGCCTTGTGCATGCCAGGCAAGAAGACTCAACCACTGAGCTTCATCCCCAGCTCCCTTTGTAGACTTCAATATTTGGAGGGTTATCTAGGAAAAAAAAATCCTTTGGAGAAGAATGAAGCTGGGTTTGAACAATGCTAGATTTTGTTAGTCCTTGTCCAAGTTACAGAAGCTCTGGGGGAGCAAATAGAATAAGCCTCTTTGTTTAGAAGGTGTTGTCATGTAAATAAAGGAGCCGGTCCTGGAGGGGGTGGGGCGGTCCTGAAGGGGGTGGGTTTTGAAAGTGTAAGTGAAGCAACCTTTCCTTGTCATCTCAGAGCAGCACAAGGCTGCAAGGCACGGCTAATCTACAGGATCTGGGGCTGGCTGAGTAATGGATTACTACTCCAAGTCCCATATCAGCTGATAGGGGAAACCCACTCCGACGTTCAGGTGTGACTGTTCGTACATTTGTTTAAAATAGAAAGACGTCTTGTCTTTAGTTCGGGTTATCTTTTCACCTCTGTTTGATCATTAGAAAGCCTAAGATTTTGAAGACCCCCCCCCAGCTCCACTTTCTGTTGAATGGGTTGAGGTTTTGTTTTGTGTTGTCTGTTGTAGTTGTGGATTTGCTTTCCCTTTCTTTGAGTCGGGTTCTCAGGGGGTCTAGGCTGGTCTGGAGTTCACTGTGTCACTAAGTCTGCCCTTGATTTCATGATCCTCCCGCTGTCACCTCTCATGCTCGGCTCACAGAGTACGCGTCCCAGGACACCTTGCTATGCCTTGCTACATTTTATGTTCTATCCTATAGGAAAATTTAAAGGGTTAATGTGCTAACTTTTCTCACAAACTACACAGAGGTGGTGGTTGATTTTTTTTTTTTCTCCACTGTCCTCAAATTGGGTGTTCCTGTTTGGCTGTAGAGATGAGAAGACAAAGGGCAAAAGAAAAAGAAAAGGGAGTCAATGTATGTAAGGTACTCTTTCTTAAGTGCCTCTTGCTGAGTGAGGAGCGGGAATCTGAATATTGTTCCCTGGCCCTCAGCACCTCAGCTCCTAGTTCTTAATCTAATCAGGCCGGCACTATTCCGCTTTTACCCTTTCGTCTGTGCATTATTTCCATTGTGCAGGGAGAAGTGCATTCCAGCTTCTCTCCCAACCCCAGCCAACAGTCCACGATTGGGAGGACAGTGCTTGTGGTGGGTTCCCAGGTCTCTTTTATTTTTACCTCTGGTCAGTTTACTGCTGTCGGGGTCCTTAACCTGTACCATGGGGCCCAATGCTCAGGTTACTGCCACTTAACAAACCGCCAAGAACTCAGGGTCTTAAAGCAATCAGTGTTCATTTGCTTCCCAGACCTTAAGTTTGTGCAGACCAGAGTGGGAAAGGCTCGTTCCTATCTCCAGTGGGGGTGGCTAGGGTGGATACGGGGGCCTCACTACCAATCTTTGAACTGATAGCTCACCCACATGGCTGATAACTTTGTCTAGCGGCTGATAAGTTTGTCTAGCTTTTGCCAGGATGTTTTGACTAAGAATCACTCCACCGGGCTGCTTGGGTTCCCTTCTAGCATAGGAGCTGTGTTCCAAGAGGGAGCGTTTCAATAGACAGGAAGTTAGTTAAGGACCAGTTCGTTAAGGCCTGGGCTTAGAAGTTGGCATATCATCACTTCTATAACATTGTTTTGGCTAAACCCAGTGCCATTTCAGGTCTAGGGAAGGCATCTAGATCCTGGGCATGGGACCTAGATCCTGTTCCACAGTAGAAAGAAGTGTTATAGTTGCCGTAGTCATTAAGCATCGAGTAAGTCCTTTGCTTCATTCAGCCTTGTTGTTTGAGGGTCTTTTTTGTCTTTGGACTGGTCCACACAACCCATTTGAGACCTCCACTACACATTGGGGTGTGGAGGGGTTTGTAAGTAGAAGCAGAACTGGCTCTGGAAGAAATGTTACCATGGTGTTTCCTGTGCTCCCCTGCACTGCTAGTCCTAGGAGGATTGCAGTTCCCTAGTGAGGAAAGGCAGGCCAAAGAATGTGATCTTGTGGGGATAAACAGTCATAAGACCAAGACTTGGGAAACTTTCTATAAAGCGCCACATCGTAAATATTGTAGGCGGTTGTGTTACTGCTTTTTGTCTTACAGGTCTGGAAGCTACAAGTTCTGCATAGGTCAGCAGGGCTGCCTTCCCTTCTGAAGCTTCAAGGGAAACTCTATTCTCATGCTTTTTTTTTTTTTTTTTGAGTTTTCTTTTCTTTTCTCTTACAGACAATCTCATGAAGCCCAGACTAGCCCTGACCTTGAGCTTCTGATTCTCCTGACTCCACCTCCCAAGTACTAAAATCACACATGTGTGTTCCTATACCTGATTTTACCTACTGATGGGGGCCCAGACTTCGTGTCTATTGGACAAGCATTGTACCAACTAAGCTACAGTCCCACCCCCCTTTTCAGCTTTGTGAGCACCCTGCAGCCCTGGGATCTTGGGACCTTCATCAGTAGAGGATCTCTCTGACTGGCTTTAGTCATCACACCTCTCTCTACTCTTCTAGTCTTCCTCTTCCATACTGAAGGCTAGCCATGATCACATGCAGTTAAATGTAAATAGTTATGTATGACCTTTCTGTTTTAAGGTCACCCGATTAGCATGCTTCATTCCATCTGGATATATATATATATATATATATATATATATATATCCCTTTTGCCATACATTCTAACATATTCAAAGGAATGGGATATAAATGTCTTTGGAGGGTATTCATTACTGGGACTACCAACCTTTGTTAGTGTGGGGGGGGCATGTGTACAAAAACAGGTTGAGCACTGTATTTTATCAGCCCCTGAGCTATGTAATACTTGCTTTTCAAATTAAGTCAGCCCTATGCATGATGGAATTTTGTTAAATTTCAAATTATTTGTGTGCATGTATGTGCACATATGTGGACGCCAAAGAACTCTGAGGAGTCAGTTCTTTTCTTGAGCTTGAAGAAGGCTGGTTCTTGCTTCTGCCATGCTGTCCACTCCATGCTCTCTGGCTCCCAAACTTCTGGATGTTTCTCCTGTCCAAGCCTCCCACCTCTCCATAGGAGTTCTAGGGTTACAGATTCATGACAGCACATCCAGCTTTCTATGTGGGTTTCAGGGACTGAACATAGGTTGTTAGGCTTGTAGAACATACGCTTTTTATCTGCTAAGCCACCTCATTAGCCCAAAAATTGTCTTCACTCTTTAGCACTCACAATAAGGAGATGAGTTTCCGTTTCTTTCTGTCTACCTTAGCATCCACAGCAGAGAACCTTATGCAGGAGTGCGAGCAAATAGCAAAACTCCATTTTTGGAGCCCAGCATGGTAGCTCACGCCTGTAATCCTAGCACTTAGAAGATGGAGGCAGGAGGAAGAGCAGTTAAAAGTCATCTTGGCTTTGACTAAAAAACGTGTGCCACCACACCAGATTCTGATGGTGTATTTTTAAATGGATGTATTCAGGTGGCCACAGTGATGTTTTCTGTTTTTTTGTTGGTTTGTTTGTTTTTCAGTGCAGGGGATGGAACCCCAGGGTGTCATACGTGTTTATGCAAATAATCTACCACTGAGCTACTTGGACAGCCCCAGTTTTCCGCATTATATTTCAATATAAGAAATTACACTGGCCTGGAAGGATGGCTCAGCGGTTAAGAGCACTGACTGCTCTTCCAGAGGTCCTGAGTTCAAATCCCAGCAACCACATGGTGGCTCACAACCATCTGTAATGGGATCCGATGCCCTCTTCTGCTGTATCTGAAGACAGCTACAGTGTACTCACATAGATAAAATAAAGAAGTAAATTGTTTTGAAAAAGATATGAAAAGGTTCAACGTTTTTGAAAAAGAAGTTACACAGAAGCAAAATTCACATAATATTCATAGTGTCTCAAATATAGCAAACTGTTCCAACTATTGGACCAGGATTGCCATTTTAAAACAAAGAGTTCCACCAGAGCTGATCTGATTCTTTGTGCTGGGATACTCTGTGAAGGATGTACCAGAATACATGATGGCTTCCTGCTCTGTGTGGCAGCCAGATCACATGGATGTGCTGATTCAGCTCACTCTGAATACCCCAGAAACTTAGACATGTGGTTTTCAAAGCACTGGCTACTACTCACTCTTTTCTCCAGGAGCTGCAGGATGACAATCAGCAAAGCAAGGATGTATGCCACTCAGACACACACACACACACACACACACACACACACATACACATTATAGAAAGTGAAAACTGGTGTGCAGCCAAGAAGTAGACAGTGTCTATGGCAACTGGGCCATTCATGTCACTGGGTAGAATGTACAGATGGACTTGAAGACTGACACTAAACTGAATGGGCTGTGTGGGGTAGAATCTAAATGTGTAGTAAAGAGAAAGTTCAGTAGAGAAAAGGCTAAGGTAAAAGGTGCACACGCACGCGCGCACACACACACACACACACACACACACACACACACATTGAAACTCCTGCGTGAAAGGAACATCGGAATGTTGATGTAGCTCACCTCGTGGCTCAGTTCTCATCTTCACCTACAGGATTCAAATGGAGCATCAGTCTTTAGCTCGAACACTGATGTTTACTGACATGATGTCCGAGGTGGGAAGTGTTGATCTGCATGATGGGGACGAGAGGGAGAGGTGTTAAATCTTCCATAGTGAGAAGTCAATACTGGATGCCTCATGAAAAATTAAGATTAGAGTCTTGAATGTTAGATGGAGACTTGAAAATAAATCTCTATTGCAAAAAGGCCATCAAAGATTGAGATTGCTTGTCTCCAGGTGGTTTAACTGTTATAAGCCTTACAGAATAAATGTGCATATCTCTCTCTCTCTCTCTCTCTCTCTCTCTCTCTGAGAGAAAGAGAAGGAGAGAGGGAGGGAGAGAGGAGGGAGAGAGGGGGAGAGGGGGAGAGAGGGAGGGAGGGAGGGAGAGAGAGAGAGAGAGAGAGAGAGAGAGAGAGAGAGATGTACATGTTTCTGTGGTCATGTACATGTAGAGGTCATCTTCCTCCATCTCCCTCTGCTTTACTTTTTGTGACCGGGACTCCCCTGGAACCTGGAGTGCATTCCTGCAGCTGGCCGGCCTACCAGTGAGCTCCAAGGCTCTGCTGCCTCCACTGCCCCAGTGCTGGGCTTATGCTTACGTGCGCCATTGCTCTTGGCCTTTTTTTACATGTTGATCTTTGGGGGCCAAACTGAGCTCCTCCATGCGTGTGCTGGCAGTCACATTACCAACCAAGCCAGCTCTCCAGCTCCCTTGGTTTGGATTTTTAAAACAATATCCAGCCGTAACTTTAATAATAGAAAAATTGCCATAAGGAATTATCAGAGAAGGCCTGGAACTTAGAATGGCTCCTTGAAAGGTCAGCTCTTGGCTGGCTTAGGGGAACTTAGCTCTCGCAAGGATTCCCACACCATTCTTTGGTAAGAATGGCTTCTTGTGTGTGAACTGTTAACATGTGGGAATCAATGGGACTTGCACTGAGCTCCCCCACCCCCACCCCTCACCCCCCCACCCCCACCCCGCCCTGCCTGGTGCGAAGCTAGCATTTTGGAATGCACTAGCCAGTGGGTGACTGTATGAGCAGCTTCCAGTCTGTGAGTCTTCCCTAGTAGACAGCACAGTTGTCACAGTTCATTGTTGGACCTTTGTGACACCTGTGGAGAAGGGTACTCGGAAGGTCGCAGCGGGATTCCCCTGTAGACTTTTCCCTTCCTTTGCTGATTTTGCTCAGCGTCCCTACCATCTCGTAAGTAAGTCACAATCCGGATTCAGACTGCTGCTGCATGGCTGAAGTTGGAGGTGGTCTCAGGGAGTCTCAGAGACTATATGATATTAACCAATGCTGTGATGGCCAGTTGCTAGTTGTCAACATGACAGAATCTGGGATCACCAGACAGAGGGGCCTCAGGGCCAGCTTATTGGGGGGGGGGGGCGTGGAGGCTATCTTAATTGTGTTAACTGAAGGGAAAGGCCCACCCAAGTGTGTAGCACTGTTTTTCTGTCTGGACCCTGGACTCTAAATGGTAAAGAGAGCTGAGGAGAAGCCTGCATCCATCGCTCTGCTTGCCATTTACGAGTGAAGTGTGGGCAGCTGCTTCAAGGACCCTCCGCCTTAAGTTCCTAGCCATGACAGAGTTCACCTTGAACTGGGAGCCAAGGGAAAGGCGCTCTTCTTAGAGTACTTCAAAGAGCAACAGACAAAGAACAGTAAGAACAGACGGCATTGTTCTTTTGTAGCGTCGAGATTGGTGAAAGTGTGAGAGGGGAAGATGTCTATATCATCCAGAGCGGCTGCGGGGAAATTAATGACAACCTGATGGAGCTACTCATCATGATCAATGCGTGCAAGATTGCATCGTCATCCAGGGTAACAGCTGTGATACCCTGCTTCCCCTACGCCCGGCAAGATAAAAAGGACAAGGTAGGCGAGGTGTGTCCTGCCCTAGAAACCCACTGTGCTCACCACTTTCCTCATCTATTGCCTTCACTAGACTATCCAGAAGCATTGGCTTTCCTCTTCAATGATCATGTGAATATGTGCCCTCGCCTTGTCTATTTCAGATTTGTCATTGAACCCATCACATACCAACACAGGTAATGTATGTTTTCAAAGGTAGTCAAGTACCATCATCCTTGTCATGATAGAGTTTTGTAAGGTGGTGGATAGAGCTAAATGCACACACACACACACACACACACACACACACATATCTGATTGAGTACAAGTGAAGAAAGGACTATCCAAAATACTTCACTGCCTTGTGTCAAGGTGAGGACCCCAGTTGCAACATTGGGTTCTTATTAAGTGGTTTCCATTGTGAATTTGGGGAAAGGGGTCATACATAGGGCATCTGTATTGCTGCTTCTAACTTCATGTAAATTAGCAGTGTCCCCCCAAAAATTTAATTAAAATCAATACTCTGTTTTTATAAGGAGACCAGCATTAATGTTGCTTATTATTTTAGCAAAATTCCCACTAGTGGAGGCTCTGTAAGTTTCCAGGAGAAGCTGAAGAACATACAGTTGTTCTTAGCCTCTTTGACACATTGGAGAAGATTGGTTAGGGGCGCCATCACACATTACTATGAGCTGGGCAGATTTACAGAGCAGGAAATTATTCTTTAGTTTGCAGACCGGGTGTCTGAGATCAGGATGTATGAGTGCCATGCCTGCTGTAGGGGAGTATCCTTCATGCCTCTCTCAACTCCCCAGGTACTCAGGCTTGTCTTGGTCAGTGGCCTCATTGTTTCAGTCTTTGTCTTCAAGACACTTCTCTGTACGTGCGACACTGTCACAGAATTGAAGGCCATCCCCATTCTGAATGATCTCATCTCATGATCCTTCACTAATTGCATCTGTAATGATGCTACTTCCAAGTGGCATTATAGGTTCTGAGGGTCAGGACATGGACATATATTCTTGGATGTCTCCATTCAATTCACCATATTTTGATACAGCGTCCTCTAAGACCCCCTCCCCCCAGCCCAGGGGAGTAGCATCCCTGCCTTGCCCAGCAACTGGGGCCTTCAGGGAATCCCTTCATTCTGGCTACATTCCTTTAGGCTCTGTCTATGTCCTCTGTGCCATGGTTTCTCCTCCAGTTTTGTGTCTCCACTTCTATCCCCTATAAGGATGCATCATTGGATTTAGGGCCAAGCTGAATAAAAATGACCGCATCACAGTATCTTTATATTAATAGTATCTACAAAAAACCTACAGTGAGGTTCCATTCCAAACTCCTGGGCAGATAGGAATTTGGGGACACAATAACATTCGCCTCATGACAGTGAGAACTTGAAGCTATTGTTTCAGAACAGCACTCAGGATTCCCATGGATTTGAACAATAAAATAAAATAATAAAATAACCTGTATAAACATAAGTTTATGTCCTAAGATCTCCTTGAATATTAATCCATTATCTTCGGGAATGGTTTCCAGAGTCTAAAGGAGCCCAGTTCTCCATTCAGTGTCTCATTAAAATGTGACATGAAGAATTTTACTCAGTATGCAAAACATGATTTACTTTATATGGATAGAAGGGTCAGCCTCTTTTTTTCTATAAATGATCAATTTTTATTACAACTACCCAACTGTGTGCCTCAAACCCAGAGATAGAGGACAATATATAAATGACAGATGTGGAGAGGGGTCATAGGGTAGGTAGGAGGAGAGACTGCTCAGTGTGTAAAGCATGCATGTGCAAAACTGTAGAACAAATCCAAATTAAGATGTATTTATAGACACTTGTGAATTCCTATTTCTATATGCCATGAAATATTATTTACATTTCCCCCCAACCACTTAAACATGCAAAGAAAAAAAAACAACAAAACCTTTGTAGCTCATAAGGAGTACCCACGTATATAGCAGGCTAAGATGAGTTCACAATTCTCACTTTGCATTAGGTTTGCAGTCAGTTTTGTGTTACTGTAACTAAAGGATCTGTGCTGAGTGACTTATAAAATGAAGGGGTGTATTTAGTGAGGCTGCGAGGACCAAATGACTGGGCTCTGGCATCCTGGATGCTGCTCACAATATAGCAGAATAAGGAGCTAGCCAGATGTAAAAGGGATATGTGTGGACAAAGGGACAACCTAGCGGGGATAGACCAGCTTCATTCTTTGTATTGTAGGAAACTGCTCACTGAGATGGTTCATTTTAATTTTCTTTATCAACTTGACACAACCTAGAATCACCTGAGAAGAGAAACGTATGATGGATTATCTAGGTCAGGTTTCTCTGTGGTCATGTTTTGGGGGATTGTCTTGGTTATAGTAATGCATTTTGGAAGATCCAGTGTGAAAGTAGGTGACACCATTCCTTAGGCTTGGGTCCTGGGTTGAATGAGAGGAAAGTGAAGTGAGTATCAGCACGCATGCATTCATTCTCTCTGGTCTTGACTATGGATATGACTAGCTGCCCGAAGTCCCTGGCCCCTCTACTTTTCCAGGATGATGGACTGTATCCTAGAATTGTGAGTCAATTAAACCCTTTCCCCTTATGCTGTCTTCATCAGGGTGTTTTATCCCAGCAACAGAAATTGAACTTAGTGGCAAGGAGTTTGATATATACTGAGCATAATTAATTTCAATCAAGTTCATGTCCTTTGTATTTTGTGTTCGGCTGGGAGATAATGTTACATTATGACTTCCTCAGTAGTTTGTCCTTACTAGGCTCCTGTCCATTTGCGGGGCATATGTTCAAACTCCAGATTCTTCATTAAGGAATACAAATATTGAGACACATTTAGTGGTGATTGTTGACATACTGATACATGGTAACCTTTTCTAAAGTCATATTTGCTAACTTCTCTTTTATTCCAAATTTATGACAGAGGAACTAGCTCTGCCTGCCATCTGTCACTTGCATTGCAGGAAATGTTTTGGTCCTTTGGTCTCTGTCCTCTGATGGCAAGAACTGCCCCAGCTACTATGCTAGCAAAATGAGCTCTTTGGGTTTCTCAAAACACCAGTAAATTTCTTATATGTATTTTTATTGTATTTAGTGGTGTGTGTGTGTGTGTGTGTGTGTCGTGTGGTGTGGTGTAGTGTGTGGTGTGTCTATGTATATGCATTTGAAGGTCAGGACAACCTGTAGTATTGTTTCTCTCCACCACTTTAGTCCCAGGGATTAAACACATGTCATCAGGTTCCATTGTAAGTGCCTTTACCAACTAGATCATCTTAACCTCGCCCTCTCCCAGCCCCCAGTGGCTTTAATTGTTTTTCAGAACTGCCCTGTGTGGCCAGCTATCTACCAGCTTCTGCACTGTTAAACATTTAGATATGTTTTCCATTTGGGGCCATTTTGAATATGTGTGCCATGCCTTTCCAAACTTAGCTGCTAATGCACAAGATAAGACTATCATCAAGCGGCAAGGATAGAATGACTTTTGAGAGACCGTTAAGTACAGCTCAGGAAACTGTCACTTACTGTTGGAGAGATGGAGCAGCCACAGGAGTGCTTTCTGTCTTAGCATCCCTGCAACAAATGGCTGCAAACAGAAGGGCTTCAAACAGTAGCGCTGTACTCTAGCACGACTCTGGAGTCCAACATTGCCAAATCAAGTGCCAACGTTCCACCTACACCGATGGGTATTAAATGAGATTGTGGGTGGATATGGTGAACATTTTCAGGCTTGGTTAAGTTTTGACGTAGTGCTGGTTGCCAATCACTGGCCATTTCCAGCAGGATGCTCTAGAGATTAAAAGGAGGTCAAAAGCTGACTGTGCCAGGAAACAAGTGTCTGATGCGCACACTGTTCTCAGCAACATTTCTATACGTCTGGAGCCTAAAGTGGCCTTCGAGGGAGTCGAGACCCATGGATTGTTCTGGAGCCATGGCTTCCTTTATTTTTTTTTTTTGGCTTCCTTTATTTTTAAAAATCTCTCTCTCTCTCTCTCTCTCTCTCTCTCTCTCTCTCTCTCTCTTCCTCCCCCCTCCCCGTGTGTGTGTGTGTGTGTGTGTGTGTGTGTGTGTGTGTGTGTGTATCTGTACATATACATGCTATGGCATACTTTGGTCAGAAGGCACCTTTGTGCAGTCAGTTTTCTCCTTCTGCCTTTATGTAGGTCTGGGTCAGGCTTGCATAACAAGCCCTCTCACCTGCTGAGCTCCCAGGCTCGCCCCTTCAGCCATGACTTCTAATGGATCCAGGCAGTCAGTACTATTCGAACTATAGTAAGGAAACAATGCACGATTTCATTCTCGCATCCAGTAGAATCTGTCAATCTGCCATTCAGTCTGTACAATTTGCATTCTGTAAAGGTCTTAAAAACTCACGTTCTTCTCTTCAACCATGCATATTAGCTTGATACTGGGTGGATAGTGAGAATTCAATAAGAGAAATAAAACAATGACCAGAACCTGGTAGTGTACTCCATTTCTTACTTTACTGTTCCCATTTCCCTGTGTCTAGGACTGTGAGGATACAAACCATAATTTGAGATGGAAGAAAGTACTTCCTATGTCCTTTTTGATTTTTTTTAAACTTTTTTTTTTCTGCTTTACTTAGGGAGGCAGAGAGCCAGCTGGTGTTTGGATGTCATCGAAAGCCACATGCTACACTTAACCTAGACAGAATATTCCTGTTGGCTACAGGAGGAGCTCTGGGCAGCCCTCCCGGGCTGCCTATTGTTCTTTTCTCTTCCTTTGGGACTATATTGCCCATGGCCACTAAGAGCACAGTGAAATTCTGTGTAATTGCCTCTACCAAGAAGTACCCGTGGAAAGAGCCCAGAAAAATCTCAGGGCTTTAAAACATTTTCCAAACTTGTTTCATGTGTTTTTACCCTTTGCATGATGAATACAGAAAGGTTGCCTTAGCCTCGATTTGCCAGAACCCAAGCGCAGCTCCTCGGGAGGAAAGAAACGGTTTCATAAATGACCACTTAGCACAATGGAATATTCACACGGGAAACTGGCAGTGATGTCATAGTAATTGTCAAAAGCATGATGTAAGCCCCGGAGTTGCAGCTTTGCAGTGAAGTAGACTCAGCTTTGAATTCTGATACCAGGATTCCCCTGGTTTGCCCTTTAAAAAAGTTATTTAAACTCTGCATCTTCGGGTTTCCTTACCTATAGACTAAGGACCATCTTAGCTAGTACAGTTGAAGCTCCTAGCTTTCTGAAAAAGCACCAAATAGTGGTGGCTTAGTGGCCCATTCAATGGTTACGACAGTTCAATTTCTATCATTTTAGTGTAGAGACTGCCATAGCCAATATGCAAAGACATGGATCTGCCTCTTCCAATGGAGCCTCATTTATGCACACTGAAATGTGGGTTCTACGTCACCTTCACATGCTTCAAAAATGTTATTTTTGCCTCTTTTATAAGTGTAGATACCATTCCTAGCTCCAAACCAGGCATCAGGCAAGTCTAGCCCACCAGCTGACGTTGCTGGCTCGTGTGGTAGACACTCAGTAATTGCTAGTTCTCTTCCCTGGAGAGAACAGTGCATTGTGAGCCAAGCAGGGAATAATTATTTCTGAGAGAGTGAAGACGGGCTGTCACCTTGATTTTTTTTTCTTTTTCCAGAACCATGTAGAAGAACATGTTGATATTTTAATGATAAAGTGATTAACACAATCTCATAGTCTTTGTGTATGCATGTTTGTGGGAACGTCTGTCTGTGTGTGTGTTTAAATCCTGCACACCTCCATGTGCATGAGTCAGTGCACGATCTCAGACATTTTTTTTTCTGCCATCTGGCGCTGCCTACCTTTTGTGGGTTTGTTTTGCTTTTGCTTTGATGATATTTCCCACTGGCCTGAAACAAACACACCAGGGAGACTAGGATGGCAGCAAGCCTGTCCTCACCTTCCCAGAACAGGGACGATAAGCATTTGTCACCACACCACAGCATTTTGAGGTGGACTCTGGGCTTGCACTCAGCTGTTGCTGCTTGCAAGGCGAGTGATTTGCCTGCTCTAAGCGCCACACTGTTCTCGCTGTAGGCTTGTGGTGGTTTGAGTGAGTGGCCCTCTTGGCATAGATGTGTGAATGCTCGTTTCTGAAGTTGGTGGGAACTCTTTAGGGAAGATTAGAAAATGTGGCCTTGTTGGAAGAAGTGTGAAGGTTTAGAAGCGTCTTTGAGGTTTGAGAAATCCATGTCAGGCCAGGCCCTGTCTCTCTTTCTCTCTCTGTCTCTTCGTTATGGGTGAGCTATCGGCTCTCAGTACTGCTCCAGCACCACGTCTGCCTGCCTGTTGTCATGCTCCTTGCCAAGATAGTCATGGATTTACCCTCTGAAAGTGCTAGCAATCCCCCCCAAAGTAAATACTTTCTTTTATAAGTTCTGTTGGATGCCATAACATGTATGTGAGGACATGGTGCAGACCCCTGTTGGCCCTGTGCTGACTGCTGCTGTCTCTGTGAGTTCACAAGATCTTTGCTCAGTTAGTTTAGAGGACCTTGTTCTCCTGGAGTTCTCCATCCCCCTGACTCTTCCACGGGACTCCTTGTGCTCTGAAGGAAGGAATTTGATGGAGATATCCCATGGAGAGCTGACTGTTCCAAGGTCTCTCCCTCTCTGCACGATGCCTGGCTGTGGATCTCTCAATGTGCTCCCCTCTGCTGCAGGAGGAAGCTTCTCTGATAATGGTTGAATAAGGCTCTGATCTATGAGTATAGCAGAATATCATTAGGAGTCATTTTATCACTGTGGTTTTTTTTCTTTTAGACCAGTATTGGCTTTACCCTAGGTCCTTGGGGTGTCTAGTCACACATTCTTAGTCACCCAAACAGTGTCACTATAGAAGAAAGGCATTGTTTCTGGAATTCTTGGAGGTACTTATTACACTTGATTTTAGCCAAAAGGCCGAGAAGCAATTGGAGGTACTTATTATTGTGATATTTGAGCCAGACTTTGAAGGATCAAACATATGGATGTAGCGGAGAATGTGTGAGATTGGGGCAGCTGAGTATGTGAGACACGGTCATGGTGTTCTCTAGAGAAAGTGAACAGTCTACTATACAGGGAAGGGCGCTTCATTGGAGGCAAGGGAGAGCAATTTGCAGTTAGCTACAACCAGATTGACCAGAGTACTTGCGTATTAAAGCTGAACAAAAACTTGGATTCTTTCCCAAAGGTGATGTGAAATACCATACAGGGGAGTTAAATAAAGATGAAAGTATAAGTTGTGATGTCTAGTTAGTATAGAGAATATCAAAACATTTCCCCCCCCCTTTTAAAAATAAGATAAGAGAGGCTGGAAAAACGGCTCAATGGCAAGGAGCATAGGGTGCTCTTATAGAGGACCTGAGTTCAGTTCCTAACCCACACATGGTGGTTCACAAGCATCCATAACTCTAATTCCAAGGGATATAGCACCCTCTTCTGGCCTCTAAGGGTACTGCATGTACAGCATATGCAGACATACACATTCAAGCAAAAAACTCACCTAAAATTACACACACACACACACACACACACACACACACACACACAAAAAAAAACACTTCCCACTAGGCATGGTTTTTCCATGCCTTTAACCTCATCTCTCTGAAAGCAGCGCCACGTATATTTCTGTTCAAGGCCAGCCTGGTCTACCTAGCGAGCTCCAGTACATAGCGAGACTCTGTCTCAAAACAACAACAAAAACAACATAACAAATAAAGAATACTTCCCTATAGTTTCACTTTTTAAAAACTCTGCTGGTGATGTTAGGAATGTCTCCTCTGATTCTTTGTATGTATGTGTGTGTAATTATTGTAAAATTAATATATAAATGAATGTTATTTTTGTTAATAACATTAGCTATACTATTGATACTTGTTGACTGTATTTATAAATCATGTAAAATATTATATAACTTTTATTATAAGGTGATAAGTATTTGTCCTTTAAATGATATAATAGCATTTGAAAGGAAATAAAGACAATATTCAATATTAACATTTTTATATAATTTTAAGATTGTATTTTCTTTGTTGTGGCTTGCATATAAGAATGCAATGTAGTTAATAACTAATCTCCTACACATGTCTGGATTATGTCTAATAATATTTGTGGAAAATCTTTGGTTGCTGTGATGTAGACTTTTTCATGACCTATGAATTATAACATGGAAACTGAATCTATAAAGAAGTTAGGTAGCTTTAGAAAAGGCATATGTCAGAAGGGACAATGAGCTAGTTTTTCTGAATGTTGACTTCTCAATTACCTTTAATTATTAATGCTTTCATCTGGCTTTTGGTTGACTTTGTAGCCATGTTAGCTTCCTCTGTCGAGGCATGGCGCTTCCTCCAGAACTACACTGCTTTGGGGCCTTGGATGAGCTGTTTGATGGTCTTTTGTCTTGGGAACTTTTATGTATGTCACTGTTCCCTTCTAGGGGACTCTTCTGCCAGCTTTGGTTGGCCTTGCCTTAAAAGTGATTTTTTTTTAAACCATCTTGTTGAACTTCTTTATGTTTTATTATTTGAATCATAGAATTGCGACATTACCAGAGGTTGACTTTATGCCTTTGATATTTGTATTCTGTATGTAGTGTCAAGTGCATAGCCGCACAGGAGGATGTAAGGCTGGAGATGTAGTTTAGTCATTAGGATGCTTGTCTGGGATATAGGAATTCCTGGATTCCAGCCTTAGTGCCACAGAAATTAAGCGTGGTGGCACATGCCTCTAATCCTAACACTTAGTGGGTGGAGGCAGGAGGATCAGGAGGAGTTCAAGGTCAGCCTGGGCTATATGAGACCCAGGTTCAGAAACAGTGCCAACTAATTGTGTGTGTGTGTGTGTGTGTGTGTGTGTGTGTGTGTGTGTTTGTGTGTGTGTGTGTGTGTTAACCAAATCCAGCATATTAAATATCTCTTTTGTTGTTATAACTTGTAATTTCTTCTATTGGTTGCATCTATGATTTGGTTTCCTCGTGACTATTGTTGTAAGAGGCATCTAACAGGTTCCATCCTTTTCTGATATTAAACCTTTGTTTCTATTTTTTAGAGTCGTGCTCCAATTTCTGCTAAACTTGTGGCCAATATGCTGTCAGTCGCCGGGGCTGATCACATCATTACCATGGACCTACATGCCTCTCAGATCCAGGTATGAGCATTGTGTTTCTGCCTGTGGTTGGGTCCTAGCTCCTCCTTAACTAATTGTTAACGATTTGGAGTCTGCACAGCTGACTCAAATGGCTGTTTGTCATTCCTGTGGATGCCACCATTCCTAGCACACCTTGCCCCCCATTCATTTCAGAGGAGCAGAATTACTTTCTTATATGTTTTGTGGTTCCATCGAAACTTCTGGAAATTAGGTAGTATGGTAGTGTGTATTGTGTGTGTTCGCATACATTGGATGTCTTCCTCAATGACTCCTCATCTTAAGTTTCGATGACAAGGTCTCTCACTGACCCTGGACCTCATCAATTCAGGTTAAGTTGGCTGACCAATGAGCTCCAAGAACCTGTGTGCCTCTGCTTCCCCAGCCCTGGGGTCACAGAGTGTGCAGGATATCATGCTTGCACAGCAAGTATTCTATGCATTCACAGCACAGAGCCGTCTCCCTAGTCCTGCAATACACATTTTTGATTTCTTCATAACTTCCTCTCTTGTCGCAAAGACGGGCCCCATTTCCCAGTACATCTACTGCTGATATATGATGAATGTGAAGTATTTGGTTTGTGCTAAGTGCTAAAACAACAACGAAAATCCACCTGTCTTCCTGTTTGCCCTGCAGTGATGCTCTTTCTCTCGGTACACTGAGCATCACATACGTATCAGAGCACGCCTAGGAAATGGACTGGCCTGGAAAATGTCTCGTGACATCATTATTATTAGATTTAATTCTGTTACAATTGCCCACGGGGAGACTGTTGTGTAAAGGTATCTTTTGGATCAATAATTGAAGTATTACTGAAAGATAGCAATTATCGTTTTTAAAAATCTGCATCCACCTAAGCTAAATTCCTTTCTTCATGGAGCCCGCTGTGCAGTGGTGTGAACAGTGTCCTACTTGGGAGGTTGTGTATAGGGGTTTCTCTAAGAGACCTTGGAGACGGGACTTTGTGGTGAACAGTCATGTCTCTTATCTCATCTTGTCTCCAGTCTAGGCTTCAGGCAGGTATATGGATCACCTTTGGGAAGCCCCAGGGCACAGTGGCCAAGGTTCACATTGGCCAGGCCATCATATGTATTATACCAACCTGCAAAGTAAGGAACATGTGATGGAGGTCCTACACGGGGTCAAGTTCAAGTTCCCTGACTGGCAGAAGATCCACATCTTGAAAAAATGAGATAGGACCAAGTTCAATGCACATGAATCTGAAGGGATGTTAGCTAGCAAAGAAGCAGCATTTTCTCAACAAGCGTGAGACAGATATGTCTCCAATCATAGTCCCTCAGGCATGTGATGCCCCCCCCCCCGCATTCCTGAGGTTTTCCACTGTGCCGAACGTCTGACCCTGCCAATCATGTATTCTAATAAATCTCATATGCAGTCAGAAAACTAAGTGACATTGATTTTCCTCCTTAGGGATTCTTTGATATTCCTGTGGATAATTTATATGCAGAACCTGCAGTTCTTCAGTGGATTCGGGAGAATATCACCGAATGGAGAAACTGTATTATTGTTTCTCCAGATGCTGGAGGAGCCAAAAGGTACCATACAAGTGACGCCATGCACATTTCTCTCTTTACCTATTGCTTTCCTGATTTCTGTATCTCTCTGTCTTAAGTGAGAAACCATGCCTTGTTCACTGGAGGAAATAGTTTAATAGTTAAACCTATTGCCCCATAAGCTTGAGGACTGAAATTTGGTCTGAAGAACTTATATAAATGCTGCATATGCTTAAAAGTCTGTCTGTGATTTTAACCTTGGAAGACAGGGGTGGGGGAAACTCCCTGAGCTATCTAACTAGCTCAGGGTTTAATTGAGAGACACTGTGTCAATAAATAAGGTAAAAGAGCAATCGAGGCACATTCCTGGCATTAACCTGGAGCCTCTACATAAGTGTGTACATATATGCACACCACACAAAGGCACCCTGACAACCTTTATAGAAAGCAAGCTGTGTGTGTGTGTGTGTGTGTGTGTGTGTGTGTGTGTGTGTTTTGCTGGGGATGTACTCAATGCCTCATAGATGTTAAGCAAGGGCTGTATCTTTGATCTATAGCCAGGCTTCCCAGGAAACTTGCTTTTAATTAAATAACATTTTATTTTGCAAATGAGCAACTGAATAGGTCTCAGGCAGTTTCCAGGACAGAAGCCCATCACCGTCCCAGCATTTCACATCATTCATGAAAAAACAAACAAACAAACACACACACACACACACACACACACATGCATTCTATATAATAAGAATTGTAATTAACACAGTTGACTGAATTAGTCCTTCTAACCACAAACACTTGACTAGAATAGCCAGAACAGAACCCAGTTTTTCAGTGTATATGGAACAACAAGAAAGGGGGTTAAGGTCTGCTTGTATTACAGATGGGGCTGGACTGTACTCTGGTGGTCTAGGGGATGTGGGTGACATGGGAAAGGGCTGGGAGCTTGGCCTGCCCCACCTATTCAAGGGCCTCCCTAAAGCAGGATGCTAAAAGCTAGATCCCTAGCCAATAAGCAGGGCCTTTGGCTGAGGGAGAAAGTAGTCACCCATGAGAAGTCCAGCCACAAGCTTGTGCCACAAGCAGGTGACTATGAGACCTCCCTGGGGTGTCGGACTCCCTGGACTAAGAAAATTAACACAAAATTAGACTGAGGCTGCAGTACAGCTATAGAGAAGGACTTCCAGGGTTTGAGTTGGTAAGGGAACAGTCACTGTACCATGTGACCTGTCAATCTGATCAGCCAAAACCAGCCAGCCCCGAGGGCCTAATATGCCCAGATTCATTGTGGGTAGCCATCAGGGCACAGGCAGCCAGTACTTAGGAGAGATAGAATGACTGGCAAATGAACACACTGATGCTGCCACAGTGGCAGCCTAAGGAAGTGGCACCGAGTGGCAGTGTCAACCAGCTCTCTGGAGAGCTGCAAGGAGTGCACGGACCACTAGGGGACTTGGTGTTGTGAAGGCAACAAGAATAAGATGATGTGGATCCTACCCACTGCCCTCTGCAAACTGAGGCTGAAGACCCTGAGCCTTGTAGAACTTGTCAGCTGCCATCTGGGAAGACAAAAGCTGGTGGAGTGGAGTTGCATTGCCAAAGTAGGGAACCACCAAAAGAAGGGGAAAGGTAAGAGAGATCTCTCCGCACCAGCTGAAAAGGTTTATGTGAGTCAGTCATCTGAGTCCAGGGTCAAGAATGATGATCAAGCTTCAGGACAATGCAAAAGGGCAGTGGTCTTGGGTGTGGCTCAGTGGTGGAACATTGGTAGGCATGCCTACAGCTCTGGATTTGTTCTCTAGCACCACACAGACACATTTGAGTACATACACAAACATAGTACACACGTACACACACACACACACACACACACACACACACTCATTCTCATGTAGCTTCTCCCCACTTGTTGATAACTTCATCTATCTGCAGCTCTAGGATCACACTTAAAGAAACTTAAGAGTGGCCAATAAAGTAGTCCCAATGCCCAATGCATTGTGGGCCTTGGTTCTCAGACCAGTACATGTGTTGGGCTCTTAGCTGCTGTCCAACTGCCACTGGTTCCCAGCACATAAGAGCAGGTAAGTGGAGTGGGATTCTCTGACAGCTGCCAGAAGTGCCTCTGCGCAGGAAGGAGACTCACATGAAAGACAATGGCAGTGAGGTTCCCGAGCCCCCAGCTCGGCAGGCTTGGGCTTGGAGCAGTAATATATTATCTAGCCCCGAGCATGCTGAGCACATGTGACCTTGGGCAAGACATGGAGGTTTTTCCCATGTAATGTCTTTTTAACAATGTGAGTGACTTTGCAGAGTCATTTCTCCTGGATCTCTTCCATATCAACTTTGCAGTTGATATGGAAGCTTCCCAAAGTCATGAGGTAGAACATGCATTTACATCTATCAAATCTCTCCCTACGCCAAGGGGTCCAGGGTGTTAGATAACTTGGGTTATAATAACAGCAGTAGGGGGGGGTTCAGTATTTTTTCAGATTTCTGCAGTTGTCACTGTTAACCACCTCCAGGACATTTTCATCGAACCAAAAGGAAAACCTCCATACCCCTTAGCAGTTGCCACCCATGTCCCCTGACCCCATTGGTTACTCCTGTGTCCCTTTATGGGAAGACACGTAGAAATATATTCATGTCAATTGATTATACAGCAAAGGACTGTTTTATCTGGCATAAAGAAAAAAAGAAAATAGAACTTTGGCCTGAGCAAGTCTAAAGAATAATAGATTCCATAGAGTTCTTTTGGCCCCTTCCCTTTTCCTATCTCTATCCACAGCCAAGAATATCATTCATGCTTTCAGCAAAAATATTGAAGTAGAGGCTAGTGAGATGACCCAGTAACTAAAGGTGCCTGCACTCAAGCCTGGTAACCTGAGTTTGATACCTGGGAGCCTCATAGGAGAAAACCTATTTCTTCACTATATTCTGACTACCGTGTGTGTGTGTGTGTGTGTGTGTGTGTCTGTGTGTTTGTCTGAGTGTGTGTCTATGTGCACGCGCACACACACACACACACACACACACACACACACACACGGTAAAAAAACATTAAAGCAAATTTAAAGATAGTAGAAAAGGTAACTCAGCTTCATTAAGTGCTGTTGTTCTTTCCAGTGTTAGGATAGTGTTCAAACATATATCCCCTGGTTTCATAGACACAGATGTTAACGTGTTACTATGGTTTGAATGTGGAACATTTTCCCCAGCCTCCTTTGCCTGCACACTTGGGCCACAGCTGAGCTGAGGGTTTTAGAACCTAGGAGACGGAGAGTTACCAGAAGAAGAGGGTCATTGTGGGCTGTAGTTTATAGGCCAGATCAGCTTCTGCTTGGTTCTCTGCTTCCTGTTTCTCTAAGATGTGGCAGATAGGAGCCACCTGCTCCTGCCACAGAGAAGCTGCAAACTACCAGTCATTTCCTACCCTGATGGGCTTTATTTCCTCAAATCAGGAGCCAAAGTCAAACCTCTCCTCGTTGAATTGTTGTTTGTCAGGTATTTGGTCACACCAGTAAAAATAACATAGATGCTATACACAATTCTCCACGGGGTTTTTTTTTAAAAAACGAACTTACTATATTTTACCACTAATCGCATACTTATCTAACATATTCTTGATCATTTTTTAAGGGAGGGGAGATTTATTTTGCCTTGTGATTGAAGGTACAGCCTATCATGGCCATGAAGGCGTGGCATCAGGAGCATGAAGCAGCTAGTTGCATTGCGTTCTTGGTCAGAAAGCACACAAGTGCTGGGTCTTAGTGCTCGTCTGTTTAATTTAGTGCAAGAAACCATTTCATGGGATAGTGCCACCTGTATTCACGGTTACCTGGTTGTTTTTATAACTGTGTAATAGTCTGTGTGTGTGTCGTCATCCCCATGCTAGTCTTTCACAGACATTGTTGCGTGCATAATCCAGAATTCCTTTTGCATACTTGTCTAAATAAGATACATCACTAAAAGTAGAACTGCTTACCCAAAGGAAAAGCACAGACCATTTAAGTTGTTGTGGACAGAGCCCAAAGTGGGTGTTTCAGAAAAGATATTCCAGATAGTGTTAGGCAGTATGGCTGCCAGAGTCTTGGTACCCACACTTGCTCACATAGTGTATTATCAGTTTCAGTTGGCATCTGAGGCAAGTAACCTATGGTATATCTTCCTGTGGATTTAGATTGTTATGGGCGAGGTCAGGCATCCTTTCTGGCATGAAGGTTTTTGTTTTGTTGTTGTTGTTGTTGTTGTTGTTGTTGTTGTGGTTGTTGTTGTGGTTGTTGTTGTGGTGGTGGTGTTTTTTTTTTTTTTTCCTGAGTACAAACTGTCAGTGTCTTAACTGGAAACTTTTACCTGTGGATTGGCAAAGGTAGGATCTTACCTTTTAATGAGTGTCTCAGGTATTTCTCCAGTTTTCTAACTGCCTCTCACTTTTATATTCGTTTTCCCTGAAGGACTTTGAAAACCATCTTACAGTTACATTTTGGCTTCTGGGCCTATGATGCACTTGCCTTTCCCTTAAATTTTCTCTCGCTTATGATTTTGGATATTTTCAAAGGTCTCTTTCTCTTTTAGTGCTCTGATTTTTCTTGCATTTGACATTTATTGGGAAATAAAAAGTAAAATAAAAATCCATTTCCCACCTATCTCCTCCACCAGCTATCTAGTCGTTCAAGAACCATTGAATTATCCATCCTTTCTCTATTGGTTTAAAACAACATCTTTTATTATATACTAAGTTCTTCTATCACTTTCAAACTCCCACTTTTAAAAATCACAGAAGAGGGCTTGGGAGATATTCAGTGGATGAGTGTACTTTCTGCTTAAGTGTAAGGACCTGAGTTTAAATTCCTAGCACCTGTTTCAAAAGCTAGGCATGGCTGCATACCCTGTAACTTTAGCACTGTGACGAGTATGGACAGAATGATCAGTGGGCCTTCTGGTTGACAGCCTACTCCCAGGTTCAGTGAGAAACCCTGCTTCAAAGTATAATGTAGAAACTGATAGAACAAGAAATTTGATGGATATCTCTAGCCTCTGGGCATTTGTGCTCAAGCGTGCACGCGCGCGCACACACAGACACACACACATACATTCTCTCTCTCTCTGTCACTGTGTGTGTGTGTGTGTGTGTGTGTGTGTGTGTGTGTGTAGAGAGAGAGAGAGAGAGAGAGAGAGAGAGAGAGAGAGAGAGAGAGAGACTAACTAGAGCAGAGCAAGTAGGGAACCAATTTTAAAATGTTCTTCTGCTAAAATTCTTCAGAACACTCTTTTTTTTTTTTTTTTTTTTGGTTTTTCGAGACAGGGTTTCTCTGTGTAGCCCTGGCTGTCCTGGAACTCACTTTGTTGACCAGGCTGGCCTCGAACTCAGAAATCCTCCTGCCTCTGCCTCCCAAGTGCTGGGATTACAGGCGTGCACCACCACCGCCCGGCCTCTTCAGAACACTCTTATCTAACTATTCCTGCTTCCAGTGCTGGGAAAGACAGGCTCCATAGTGATCCACAGCACGTGCAGGGACTTGTGTCACCTCTTTTCTCTTTACCTTGTCTGCTCTAATTCCTCGTCACCGTCATATATTGCAATAGGCTATTCTCCCACTGACAGTCCCACTGGAGCAGCCTGGCAAGTAGTGTGTGTCACATAGAGTTCATGATAGGACATTGTTGGCTTCTTTGCTTAATGCAAAGTCATATTGCACTAGAGAAAATATCTGTTTATCGGGACTGTCAAGACTGTTTTAGAGAAAGGTTTCAGGGCAAATCGTTCCAAGTAAAGCTTTGTCTTGCCACAGGAGGTCACTCTTGGGTAGTCTTTGAAGTTTAATTGAGTTGATGAGGAACATCGGCCCATAAGAAAGAAGCCTCCCTATAGTAAATGTGTGTGTGTGTGTGTGTGTGTGTGTGTGTGTGTGTGTGGTGTATTTACTATATATGTATGTATGTGTATATATATAAATATACACATACATATATAATATGCATACATAGTAAATACTATACATATATATTATATATACATACGTATATAGTAAATACAGTGTAAAGGGTTGTGGAAAGTAGGTGAAACTGGATGCTTAATATATAACCTTTATTCTTATTATAGGCTCTTTGAACATGTGCTATCAAAAATTTAAAACTTGGAAGGAAGACGAATTTAGTGAGCTAACCCAATCACAAAAGAATACACATGAAATGCAATCACTGATAAGTGGATATTAATGAGCCCAGAAGCCCTAAATACTCAAGGCACAATTAGCAAGTCAAATGACTCCCAAGAAGAAGAAAGGAGAGGACCCTTGGCCTGTAAAGATTGGATCCAGTATTGTAGACCCAGAACAGAGAAATCGTGGGGGGGGGGGTAATGAGTGGGGAATAGCAGGGGGGGAGAGGAATTATGGGACATATGGTGGGGGGTAACTGGGAAAGGGGAAAGCCTTTGGAATGTAAACATAGAATATAGAAAATAAAAATTAAAAAAAATTAATACTTTATAACATTCGGGACACAAGCAGGAATGATTTAGTGTACTTCGATGTCCCGAGAATTCACGTACAGATGGCTCAGCAGAACACATGCCTTCCAAGGGTTATCCTCTGACCTCCACAGGCAGAGTGTCCTGTACATGCCTGCACGCACACCCATACTACGAACAAGTACATTTGAACATTGTATATACGGAGCAATTGCTCAGACAGTAAGCTGCTTGCTGTAGAAGCGTGTTGCTCTGAGTTTCACATCGGTGCCCAGCACTGACAGAAAAGCTAGGTGTGGCTTTTAACACTCTTAACACCAGTGAGGCAGACACAGACAGATTCCAAGGGCTTGCTGGCCAGCCAGCCAATCCAGCCAGAACAGTGACCTCGGGGTTCTGTGAGAGGCCTGGCTGCGAGGATAAGGTGGAGAGCGATGGAGGAAGATCCCGAACACCAAGCTTTGGCTTCCACACATACAGGCACCGATCAATCATAATTTGTATTCTAGTTCTTTCCATCTACGATTTCAGTGTGATTTGTTGTATTAACCTCTCTTACTAGGGACACATCGAGTCTCCATTGTGTATGTGGAATTAGTTACATGCAGCTTTCTCGGGAAATGATAATATTATAGCGACCCCCCCCCGGGGGGGGGGCTTGGGGCAGGAATCTTTCTCTTTCGTTAATGCTGCATGAACCAGCAAGTAACTGACATGCCTGGAACTCCACCCAGATCAGGTGTCTATGGGCCTCAGTGCCAAGAGCCACAGAGCTCGCTTGCTTCCCCTGGCCTCTCTGCCTTTCTGTCTGCCTGCCTGCAGTGGGATTCTAAGGTCACGCCTGGAGTTAGAGCTTCAGCCACAAACTGTAGTGTCTCCCACTGCTGTGCTGTGGACAAGGGACCCTTCCTGTTTCTTACCACCTAAATAAATACAAGTTATTTCACATCTACATTGTACATAATCTGCCCAAGCATCTTCTCTTGAAGAAAAGAAAAGCTGTCTCATGTTCTGAGAGCCCACCTTTCCTTAATTGGAGTTTAAAAGGCTGATCATGAAATTGGCATGTGCACAGTGTATACTTGAAAATGATTATGGGGCAAAAAAAAAATTTACCTGCCTTCAAATTATAGGCTTCTTCTTTCAATTAACTGGTTAAGTAAGGAAACTTGGGAGATGGACAGTGTTAGGAAGAAGAGTTGTCTGCTGCTATGACTACGATTTGGATTCCTACTGTGGTTTTATTGAATTGAATTTTCAGGTTGTACAGTTTGCCTAGACATATCTTCATGCTACCTTTACTGTGAAAGTGCAATTTTAGTAGCTCTAAATTCATAGCCTGACTCCAGGGTGGATGCTGAGAATTTCTGCCCTTCCTTTCTAGATAATCTGTCTTCTCCTCTTTTAAGACATCATATCTTCTGTAGTTTTATTGTGCTTGCTTAGGGGATTTCATTTATTGGCTTTATTGCTCAGAGGATTAGAGTCTTCCAGTAATTCTAGAAAATTCTCAGGCATTATTTCCTTGAAGTAAGTGTGTGTGTGTGTGTGTGTGTGTGTGTGTGTGTGTGTGAGAGAGAGAGAGAGAGAGAGAGAGAGAGAGAGAGAGACAGAGAGAGAGAGAGAGAGAGAGAGACAGAGACAGAGACAGAGACAGAGACAGAGACTCTCCCCAGAGGTCAACCTTGGGTGTCATTCTTCAGCAGATGTCTGCCTGCATATTCTGAGACAGGCTTTGTAACTGCAACCTAGAGTTCCCAGTTAGCCAGCTTGTCTATCCCACTACCCCAAGAATCCTACCTCTCCCAGAACTGGGATAATAGACATGCACCACTTCACCCAGCTTTTAGGTGGGGCTCAAACTCAGGTCTTCGTGTGCATGCACGGCAAGCACTTTACCAGCTAAGCCACCTCCCAGCCTCTTTGCCTCTTGACAGAGGACAGCTGGCTACTTTGGCCTCTTTGCAGTCTGTTTTTCCTGATTTTGGGCTCATTTTGTATGTTTCCAATCTCTTTTTTTTGGGTTACATTCTAGACTCTAACTTCATCTCATCTTTAATCCACTCTATCTAGGTGTTTGCATTTTGTTAGCTGCTGTGTTTATAAGTTCAATAAAATTTAAATATACTATTTTCTATTTCACTAAACATGTCTTTTCTCCCAACTTTTGATTGGGCATTCATCATTATCCTTTTATTTTTCTCCAGGCATCCATTTTATTATTTTAACATGAAAAATTCCTTCATCTTCATTTTCATCTGATTCCAGTGGCTCATTCTTTGGTCTTAACGATTTGGTTACAGCTGTTTCTGGCTTCCAGTTTGGGTGTTTTGTTATTCTTGGATGTCTTATACCACCACCACCACCCACTTTTTGTAGAATGCTAAGATTTTTGTGTAATCCTGAGAGGACTCGCACATATTTCTTTTGGGTTCCTTAAAGAACTAACCCAAATTATCACTTTAGATTCAACTCTCTGCTTGTGGGTTTTCATCACATACATAATGGGAACTGAAATAAGCAGCCATCAGGAGAGCTGAAATGTGGTTTAGAATGTTCTAAAAACATCTGACCTTCACCCAGAATCAGAAATGAGGCAAGGTGAATGTCCTTCCTGTTCCCATGGGGGGTGGGGGGGAGCAGGGTGGGACTTCATTGCTTGTTACTCTGGAGGGAAACTGTGTGAATCTCTGTGTTACAGAAGGGTTTCCTGTTGGAGTCTTGTTTCAACTCGGTCCCGGGTCTGCTCCCTCACCACCACCCTTCAACAGTCCCAGCAGCAAAGCACAAGTTTAAGATTATTAAAGGGCTAGAGAGATGGCTTGGTGGTTAAAAGCCCTTGCTATTCTTACCTAGTAGAGGACCAGTGCTGGATTCCTGGTACCCATGTCAGGCAGCTCAAAACCACCTATAACTCGCAATTCCAGGGGATCAGATGCCCAATTCTGGCATTGGTGGGTACCTGTGTGCACATGGGTATGTACCCATTTCAACTTCTGGGTATATTTCTGATGATAGTTTCTTCAAATTCCCGCCTTACCTACCTCTGTGCTTCTTTCTACTGGGAAGGATAGTCAAGCTGCCCAAAGACTAAAATACAGCCTTGAATGTCAGGAAGACTTCAACTTAGATCCCTAGCGCCTGTGTAAAAACTGGATTTGGCTGCATTTATCTGTAATCCCAGGACCAGGAAGAAGAAACAGGCAGATCTTAGGAAGCTGCGAGCCAGCCAACCTAAGAAAAATGGCGAGCTCTCGGTTCAGTGAGAACTCTGTCTCAAAGGGATACAGCGGAGCACGGTAGAGCAAGACCCTCCACATGCTTGGCTGGCACCTGCACATTTGGTCCTATTGGGGAAAAGATTGAAGCTGTGAGAATCATGGCTGACTAAGTTGTATAACGTTCCATATGTTCTAGCAATTCATCCCCCAGATTAGTGCTCAGAAGATTTGAAGAAGGAGGCTCATCTAGGCATATGCCAAAATGCATAGCCACCTAATTAATATGTATGGGGTTTCCTTCTGCTTTTGTGACATGTTTTGGAACTAGACTGAGGTTAGTAGCTGTGTATCACTGTGAATACACTTAATGTTGTAAAAAATATAATATATATATATGTATATATTACTATAATTTTCAAAACTGCTAGTCATGTTGAAAGTCTTCAGACTTGGGACATGGTAACCCAAGTGGAGTACAAACATTATGTGTGTCATGTTGCTCCCTCAGTCACAAAGAGTGAGTTTTCTCCAACAGTTGTCTACTCTGTCCTGATGCAGTCACATACTCCTTTCTTCGTTGTCATCTGTGGATGGCACGATGAATATGAAAAGAATATCCTCCATGCACTACTTCTAAATTGGGATGTATTTGTGTTGGTGCCTCCATTGTTTTAAACCTGAATTATACTGTGACCAATTATTGTTTTTAAAATTCAAACAGGGAAATGCTTAATGCGACATCGTACTGGTGCACTGTTTCGAAAGAGGTTTTGTCATCAGAGTATATTTTGCTCAGACAAACCCAAAATGTCGTGCGCTTGCTCCCTACCCTGACTTCCCGTTCTCTCTCACGCGTGCCCAGGTTCTCCTGAGTCCACAATGAACAGTCACATCGGATGGCAGAGGAACTAGCTTCAGGCAGGCGTGGGCAAACTTCTGACGCTGTAACACTCTGGTGTCATCTGGAAGGTTTTCATTTGAGAACCATGCAATTAAAGTTTATTTTTAAATCTCATCTTTTATATTGTTTGATAATGTCATGCATCTGTATAATGCATTTTCATCAAGTCCTCACTCCCCTTTCTCACCTCCAGTTTTGCTCCTAACCCCCCCCCACACACACACACAAACTTTTCCCTCCCAACTTTATTTGTTATCTTAAAACTTGACTTGAGACATGGCTCAGAAGTTAAGAACACTGGCTCCTTTTCCACAGGACCCAGGTTTGATTCCCAGCCCCTACATGTTAATGCATAGTCATCTGTAACAGTTACAGGAGATCCAACACTCTCTTCTGGATTCCATGAGCACCGAATACATATGGTACACCAGACAAAACATCCATGCATATAAAACAAAAATAAACATAAAAAATAGGTGGAGGGAAGAGGACTTATGGGATATATGGTGAGGGGGGAACTGGGAAAGGGGAAAGCCTTTGGAATGTAAACAAAGAATATAGAAAATTTAAAAAAAAAACCTTCATACTCTGGGCTGCATGCAGTCTATAGACTTTCAGGTTGAGTACATCTGGACAGAATCTCATTAGACCTCAATGATGGCCCTTCTCACAAGCCTACAGATTGCCTGGATTTGCTAACAAAGACTTTTGTCCCTAACTTGTTTCCAGAAACCAAGAAAAGGTTTAAATTCTAAGTACCTTGTCTTAAGTTGTGCCTGTGAGTTTGAAATGAATTCGCAAATCCTAACAAATGCAGTATCAGTTTCTTAACCAGCAGTCTTACCTAGCTGCCAGGGTGCCCCGACATATGTGGCAAGCTGTAAGAGAGACAGAGGTTGTCATTAGCCTGTTTTTCCATGCAGATTGTGTGGTGTAGGGTCTCAGCTATGTCTGGTGTCACAAGTGTGGCCCTATCCTTGTCATTATCTTGACTGTGGTTGCTTGCTGAAGGCTTAAAATATGTTTTTCAAAAAAAGATTTTTGTTTTGTTTTGTTTTCAGTGCTAGGGATGGAACTCAGGACTCTTACATGCTCATGAAAAGTCTGTGGCAGAGTTTCTCAGTGACAACCTGCCTGGAGTTCACTAATTAGCTAGCACGGCTTGCCAGCCAGACCCAGGGATTCTGCCTGTTTCCGATTCCCCAGTGCTAGGATTATGGGCATCCGCCATCATTCCTGGCTTTTTAAACATGAGTTCTAGGGATTGAACTCAGGTCCTTATTCTTCCAAGGCAAGCATTTCCAGCTGAGCTATTTCCTCAGCCCAGTGCCCAGGAATAAATTCTTAGATGTTCCCTCGCTTCTCCCCACAGGGTTACATCGATCGCAGACAGACTGAATGTGGAATTTGCTTTGATTCACAAAGAGAGAAAGAAAGCAAATGAAGTGGACCGGATGGTTCTCGTGGGTGACGTGAAGGACCGTGTGGCCATCCTGGTGGACGACATGGCTGACACATGTGGCACCATCTGCCATGCTGCAGATAAGTACGTGGGATTGCTCAGAAAGACAAGAAAACATCTCATTAGGAAAGAAAAACATCCTTTTAAATTTTTGGGGTGTGTGTGTGTGTGTGTGTGTGTGTGTGTGCACGCGCGCGCGCGCGCGCGCGCATATGCATTGGGAAGGCATGTATGCTATGGTACAGGGGTGGGAGTCAGAGGATAACGTTGATGAGTCAATTCTCCCCTTCCACTATGACTCACAAGGATTGAGCCCAGATTGTCAAGCATACTTACCCACTAAGCATCTATTATTGGAAATTTAGCCTATTTTTCTTAATTAATTATTGCTGATGAATTGACAGCAGTGGTTTAGGCCAAAGAAGACAAACACCACCACCACCACCACCAAAAGCCCATGGCCTTTTTTATTTTCCAGGTTGGACTTTCCGGTCATTTTTGAAAGTCAAAGAAAGTGCTTCCCTAGAAATCAGGCCCAGAAAGACAGGATGTTTGTTTGTTCCACCCTGGCTTCCGTCAGCTCAACCTTTTGGCTAGTCTCATAGCTCATGCGGCTTTCCAAAGGCTACAGAGCTATACTTGAAAGGCTAGGATCCTCTCCCACTCCTGGGCCACACATGGCTGTGGAATACACATTGAGATGTTCTCACTGTCTCACTGGTAATATTCGGACTTGATTACTTATCATATGTTTTGGTGCTATTGGTTGAAAGCAGTCATTCTCAACATGGAACAGTTGGTTCCCTGGAGAGCTTTTGAAAATCTCTAAAGATGTCAGTGGGTGTCACATTTAAGGACATGGGCGTGTTGCTAGTGTGTAGACCAAGGATGCTACTTAAATTTCCTACAATGGACAAGCTAGCCCCCTGTGACCAAAAAAAATGTATAGATATAAATGTCAGGGTTGATAATCTTTAATTTAACTGAATACAGAGCATTTTGCTAACACATACATTTAGAAGAACGTAGTTTGGGATAACAAATGCAGATAGATTTTTGTCCCATACTTTCTTTTATAGGGCACAATTTTCACTTGCAATATTGAGACAAGGTAAAATATTTTGGGAATATTTGAATATTTTTAGACAATTCTTTTTGAGGTGGGACCTTGCTCATTAGCTCTGGCTTGTTTTGAACTCAGTCTTCCTGCCTTGGCCTCCCTAATGCGAGGATTACAGGCGTACAATACGTCTAGTAACTTTTTGTCTTTTATTGTGCAGGCTACTCTCAGCTGGTGCCACCAAAGTTTATGCTATCCTTACCCATGGAATCTTCTCTGGGCCAGCTATTTCCAGAATAAATAATGCTGCCTTTGAAGCCGTTGTTGTCACCAACACAATTCCACAAGAGGACAAAATGAAGCACTGCTCCAAAATTCAGGTACTATCTTTATTCACCCCCTGCATCAAAGGACCTGCTTCAGACCCTTCAATATTATCCAGCCTTCTGTTTGCTAAGGCAGATGCTAGCAGAGACCACAGTTTCTCATCCCAAGGGAATACTAGTCATATTAGATCCCTCAGAAGGGCCAGAATTGAGAGATGAATGGTCACTACTTAGAAATAGCAAATGGAAAAAAAAATGAGGAAAGGCAGGCAGGAAGGAAATGGAGACTAAAGGAGGCTGGGATGGAATGCTGTTGGTAGAGGGCTTGCATAGCATGTGTCTCAGTCAGGGTTTCTATTCCTGCACAAACATCATGACCAAGAAGCAAGTTGGGGAGGAAAGGGTTTATTCAGTTTACACTTCCACACAGCTGTTCATCACCAAAGGAGGTCAGGACTGGAGCTCAAGCAGGTCAGGAAGGAGGAGCTGATGCAGAGGCCATGGAGGGAGGTTTCTTACTGGCTTGCTTCCCCTGGCTTGCTCAGCCTGCTCTCTTACAGAACCCAAGACTACCAGCCCAGGGATGGCACCACCCACAAAGGCCCTCTCCCCTAGATCACTAATTGAGAAAATGCCCCACAGCTGGATCTCATGGAGGCACTTCCCCAACTGAAGCTCCTTTCTCTGTGATAACTCCAGCCTGTGTCAAGTTGACACACAAAACCAGCTAGTACAGCACGCATGAGTCTGGGTGTTCCGGCCTCAGCACCAAATAATGTCCTCGTGGTGATGCACACCTATAATCCCTGCACTCAAGGAAGTGGATATAGGAAGATCAAGCACTCAAAGTCATCCTCAAATTCAAAGCCATCCTAAGAAGGATGAGGCATTATCTCTTTTTAAAAAAAAATGTAAAGAGGACACAGGAATTTATTTATATAGGGTGGTGGTACTTGAAAGGTAGAGGCAGGAGTACCACGAGACCAACCAGAGCTACACATAATCTTGTCTCACAAACAAAATGAAATAACTGGCACCAATGGTAGACCTAGAGAAAGAAAAGAAACGGCAAATGAATAAAATCACACTATAAAACAGTAAGAGAAGTAGGGAAATAGGTTGATGTAGCACTTGCCTAACATGGCCCACAGTGAAAAACAAAGTTAAACATAGACTTACTGTATAGGCCAACAACTCTATCCCTAGGTAAACAGTCTCCTGAAAATGGAGTGGGGGCAGGGCAACCAACTGTACTAAGCATATATAGTGACCTACTTCTTCATGGCCCTCCTAACTATCTGCCCACAAATTATCAGAGTGGTAGTCACTTCACACCACTGCAGCTTCTGTTTCAAACTGATCTTTCAGTGACCCCTGACCAGTCATTGTGTTCTTGGAAGCCCTGGTCCCTCGGTAAGCATGAAGATGGAACACAGTGGTGCTTTTCATGATTTCTGCTCCAGCTGAGGGGGAAAATAAAAGGTCATTTGTGCACAAGGAAATAAGTTTGAAATTTCTCAGAATAATGCCCCCCTTTGGGTTTTATGCCGATCAGTAGTGCTTCAATAACTGCTACCCAAAGGCCACTTCTATCCCACATCTGTATTTCAAAGTTTTAAAAGTTTTACGGACACATACTCATGTTTTATCCTTATGTGGCCGGTGTCTGCCTTTGCACCACAATCAAGAACTGAATGTGCGATGCACAGACAACCCAAACCTGTGAACTTTCTGATGTTTTACAGGAAAAGTAGTTTGCTGGCCCCAAGGTTAAATGATGATCATGTTTGTGCTTTTGTCATGACAGACACTCAATGTTTTTAACAATTCTTGGGGCCAGTGAGATGACTTGGCAGGCAAACACTTCCTGCACAACCCTGGCCATCTGAGTTCCATTCTCAGAAGCCACTTAAAGGTAGAAAGAGAAAACTGACTCTGCAAAAACTGTCTTCTGGCCTCCATATGCATGTGGTGGTACATGTGTGCCCACCCACACATCTCTCTCTCTCTCTCTCTCTCTCTCTCTGTGTGTGTGTGTGTGTGCCCACCCACACATTCTCTCTCTCTCTCTCTCTCTCTCTCTCTCTCTCTCTCTCTCTCTCTCACACACACACACACACACACACACACACACACAAAGTAAAAGAATTTTTAAAATCTTATTGGTTAGTATTCCAAATTGATATGTAGCCAAGTAAAAAGGTAGCTTGTATAAGATTTGCTTTATACTCTATAAAAAAATAATTGCCATGTTTTATAAATAGATGCTGGGATTATAGTAAAAACTTAAGAATGAAAGTTATAACTTAAAAAAGAAAAAGATTTGCTATATTTTCTAGAGAAAAACCTCTGCAAATAAATAAGAAAACTAAGTTTTAAACAACCAGTGTCCCGAGAAAGAACCATCTGTGAGTAGCAGCACCCCTGAGTGTCAACACTGAAAATCTTCCCAAGAACCGATAGTGGGCTCAGCTGGCTGTGATGTCTTTGAAGCTAAAACCCACAGTTGTTGGTCTTTCCCTAAAAAAATGGCTAAAGGAAGTTTGACCAAAACATACCATATACATTTTTAGGCCTTCTGGCTTTTCAGCTTTTAAAGAAATAGAACTCATGCCCTATCTTTTGTGTTTTCCCCTTGTTATTCAGGTGATTGACATTTCAATGATCCTGGCTGAGGCCATCCGAAGAACCCACAATGGGGAATCCGTGTCCTATCTGTTCAGCCACGTCCCACTGTAGTCCGGATTGGAATATTGAAGGTGGAGCAAGTCTCTTCCAACTTCTTACTGTCTTTGTCTGCCTGCTGTTTTAGCATTAGGACTCAGCAATTCTAGGATGATCACTGGCAAAAGCATCTGATCTATGTATACTCTGAGAGTCCTCTGTCTTTCCTTCTAAAGCTCAAGACTACTACTTTCCAGTTCTGGGGGAGGGCAGAGGAAGGTGGTGGTTATTTGGTAGTTAAATGAACTGGTATCAATGAGAAATAATCTTTTCCCTCATTCTTTTTTAGTACTTTGAGGCAACAACGTTTAAGCCTAAAATCCCACTGTGGAAATTTGTCGTATATATATTTTGAGGTTGCCAAAGGTGATTTCAAATGAAAGCCTTCTGTGTAAATATATAATAATGCCTGTGGATATTTGGGGAAAGTCCTAAACAGCCTTTACTTCAGAGAGAGCCTTGGAAAATTTATACTATCATGAATTTTGAAATGTTGTTGTTTTTTTTTTAAATGATAACTGGGTTTATTTTATTGTCCTTTATTGAAGCTGAATCGTTTTTTTAAATTGCCACTTAGAAGATATGTTGTAACTGTCAACTTAACCTGAAACTCCAAAATTATGATCAGTGTGATCACTGTGATTTGAATACCATTTCAGGATGGAGTCGATGAGTTTGTAGCCACATTGATGTCCAACTTTGTCTATCCCATGGGAATTTCTCTTTAGGATCCAGGTCATGTCCTATCATCCTATTCTCAGACTTTAGCCATAGTCCCCAATAGTTTCTTGTTGTGGATCTCCACCAAAAGAAAGACTCCTTGAAATCCCCTCACATATTTTAGGTTGATTATTTTGTTTCACATACATAAAATTGGGAGGTTTTAAGAGTGCTACCAAATATATGTATTCAAACAGTGCTTAGTGAGCTTGAGTTAAATGTTCTTTGTCCCTACGTCATCAGAAGTGGTGAATCTCTAATGAGTTCTCATCTCTAAAGCTGCTGAAATGTCGATAGGAAAGGATTGCGAAACAGTGGATGCAAAAGTAAATAGCTGTTCCATTAAAATAAACTTCAAGGAAATGGTTCAAAAAGCATTGTGATTAAGAATCTCATTGTGGGTGTCATTCTTGATAAAAAATGATCTTTTAGTGAAATGTGGAGGCCCAGTGCCCATAATCCCAGCACTTTAAAACTAAAGCAGGAAGAGTACCACGAGTTTACAGCCATCCTAGGCTGCACAGTGAGTTCTAGCTCAGCCTGGGCTGCAGAGTTGAGACTGTGTGTCATAAAACGAAAACAAACAAAAAAAGGAAGTTCTCTATAGCATCATTAAAAGTGGACAACCTGTCATTTTCCTTCTCACAAAGAAGAGGATTTGCCTGTGTACCTAAAGCTTAGGAATGCTAAAATGTACTCCCCCCACCCCCTGCTAAGTATTATAAATTCCCAGCCCTAAATTCTGCAGGTAGAAAAACCCTATCCAACTGAGTAGCACACTCAAACAGCACTCTAGAAAATCAGAGGAACAGAAGTCAAATTGATGTTACAAAGTATAATTGATGTTATTACAGAAACTGTCATTTTGACATTACCTTATTTGTATCTGTTCTGAAGAAAGTGGTCCCCATCACCTGGGATGCTCAGCATTATGATACACTCTGTACAGTCTTGGCTAGATGTGTCAAAACTTGTTTGATACGATGCAGCTCTTACAAATGTGTGGTGTCTGTATTTTTTGGATTTTATGGCCGTGCTGAAGACATCCTTGTGCACATCCACATGGAGATAGCTAACTGTGTGTGTGTCTGTGTGTGTGTGTGTGTGTGTGTGTGTGTGTGTGTGTCTGTCTGTCCCAAAGTGTTGGCATGACAAAAAAAGCCAGTTGGTAATTATTTCATCTAAGAGATTTAAAGCTTAATGTGTATAGTGAATCTTAAAATAATAATCTTCAGATTTAAAACCTTGCCAGAAAAATCTACCTGGCTGTCCTCTGAATTTGAGAACTGATGCTTTCTGTCCCTACTTGACCTGAGTTAGTATTTTAAAGTGCCTCTAAATATATTTGTGAACTAATTAGACTGGACTGAGCCTTGTACAGTGGAAATACAATTTTAAATATTGATGGTTTCAGTTTGGCAAAAATTAGGAAGGCTGCCTCATGAGCAACCTTAATGCAGAACTTTCTTGTCCCTTGCTGCTTGTGGTAAAGAAACGTAATGGAAATCAGCAAATAGATCACCTCTGTCCAACTATATGAAAGGAGAGTATGTTAGGCATATCTAGCCAAAAAGGGGAGCCAGGAAAATGTGAATATACCAAAGTTGTTTAGCCTCCACCTAAATTTTATTAGTCCACTGGTAGATGTTCATATGCTAACTTTCCTTTGTTAGATACAATGTCAACTAAATTCAGGAATATATATATTCCTTGCAGTGCTTGCCCTGGTTTTAGAGACTAGAGACCATTTACTAAGACATTTCAATAAAATCATGTTGACTACTTTGTTTCATAGTTCATGTCATCATTTTGGAATTTTGGTTTTGATGAAACGATCTGATGAAGTGCCTGAGAATGTTCATTACTATATGTTAATAATCCAGTTTGCAAAAGGAAAGCCGGAAGTAATCAAAATGTCCTCTTTACCATTTTGAAGCCTTTCCTTTGTGAAGGACTTATTGGCTATCTTCTCTCACAAGGCATTATGGCTGCTCCACCGAACACATCCAAATTGATCATTCTAGAGATTATCTTTCAAATTAAAGACCAGGAGTGGGGAGATTGTACCTGCCACCAAGCTGACCTGAGTTCAGTCCCTGGAATCCACATGGTGGAAGGAGGGAGTTTTCCTCTGACCACCACATGGAAATGTGGCATGCAAATGCCCACTCCCGACCACACATATATCCATACATTGCTACAGTATATTATACATCAAAGTAGAGAAATTCACTGTTCATCTATTGGAGCAGTTTAAACTTCAGTAGAGACCACATAGAAGTTGTCCATGTGCTTTGTTTTAAAGGATGCCCAAAAGGGTTCCTGTCCTTTTAGGACATGCCCCCTCACCCACCTATTCTGTAATGCTTTAAATTTTGCTTGCGGGAACAAAATAATTACATGTCTCTGTTGTGCAACCATGTATGTCTGCTCGTCTGTGTGTATATGTTCATGTGTGAGCGTGGATGTGAGTGCCAGAGGTTGTGTTGGGATTGGGTTTCTTCCTCAATTCTCTGTGTTGTTTGTTTGTTTGTTTGTTTGTTTGTTTGGCAGCAGCTCTCCCTGAACCTGGAGCTCACTAATTTGGCTCTATTAGCTGGCCAGTGAGTTCTAGAAATCTTCTCTCTCCAGTGCTGGGATTACCAGGCTAACAGCTGCCAAGCCATTTTTCCCACGGGTTCTGGCGACACAAACTCAGGTCTTCTTGCTTCTGAGCAGCATGTGCCTTATAGACCGCACCAGCTCTCTAGCCCTAGGACAAGATGGATACAACAATTATTTTCTGGATGTCTGGGAAATGCTTGAGTGGAAGTGACACCTAAAGGCCTTAAAAACATCACCAGACAGCCAGGCATGAGGCACAAGCCTTTACTCTCAGCACTCAACAGGCGAAGAAGGCAGATGGATCTCTCTAAGTTCAAGAACAGATTGGTCTACATAGTGAGTGACCTCCAGGACAGCCAAGGCTACAAACATGGCGTGCTATCTCAAAAAGCAAGCAAACAAACAAAACCACTACACAATCTAAAGAACTGCCATCAGGTCTGTAAGGAAAGGACGCCATGGGGTTACTTAAAAGGAGTAGTACTGCAAAAGAGAGGGGGAAACAACACACCAGCTTCACAGTGGTACCAAAGAATGCTGCCACATCTTGGAAGTGTTTCATTCCTTATGGAAGTCCCCTCTAATCCACCCATGAACTCCAGGCATCAGGCCAAATGGGGTAGAGATAGTTGAAGGCTGAGGAATTTGGAGCATTGGATCTAGGCAGGAGCTCAGTAAGGGCTCAGTGAAGGTGCCACTGCTAGAGGTGGTAATTTGCCATAGACTTGTCCAGAATTCAACAGCCATTTTCCAGCAGAGACTGTGGTGCATAGCGTGTTTGAAGGACATTGGGTGGCCAATGTAGATGGGCGCTTGGAGTAGAAACATGACCATATCCTTCATCTAAATTGTGTGTCTAAGTCAACAGACTACTTAGAACTGATCAGCTTGTAGACCTTGTGGGGCTAGGGAGATGACTCAGCACTTAAGACTGCTTGCTATGCAAGTATGAGGGCCCAAGGTCAAACTCCAGCTTGTTTATAAGAAGCCTGATGTGGCCACTCACATGCATTCTGAGGAGTGGATACAGGACGGTGATGGGGCTTGCTGGCTGCCAGCCTAGCTCCAGATCCAATAAGAGAACCGGTCTTAAAGGGATAAGTCAGTGACAGAGCAGGACACTCTATCTTACACAGACAAATGATCAGATTATATCCTAACTACATTTTAGAGCAGCCATTGTAACTCTATCTTCAAATGGGTGTAAGACAGGAAGAATCAAGACAGTCATTAGTTTTGTGGGTGTTTAGCCTAAAGTGGGATACAACTTCCTTGCCTACCACTGTAGAAGGAGTAAGGAAGCACTTGGTCTTTCACATGCCTGTCTGAGCCAAAGGTAGCACCGAGGCAATAACAAATAGCTGCGTGGAGGAAACAGTCCCAGTGGGCTGCGGAAACGGCAGGTAGAGATGAACGCCTTGTGATCACGGAGATGCTGCTCCGCCAAGGCCTTGTACAAGCTGGTTGTGCTCCAGGCTCCCAACACAATCCTATCAGGAGTCCAGTTGAAAGTGATGCCCAGTTGAGTTCTGTGGCCAAAAGAAATCGGCTGAACTCATTTTATATTTTAAGAGTGTGATAAAATGGGAAATGAGAATGCCTAAAAAAGGAAAGCTATGGGAAGTGCTCTCAGTGGAGAATGTGGCAAACTGGAGTCTGGTCCTGACATGCTATAAGCACATTGTCACCTCATGGGAAGTCTCTATACTCCTGTGAGACTTAAATGTCTGTGCAAAACTCATGTAAAGGAAGATTATCACCAATGCACCAGCAATTTTATCATTCTAGGTTTACTTGAAATAGTTGGACTCATTGATGACTGTGGTTCCAATAAAGGAATGATAGAAAGTTGCTTCTCTATCTTCCTCTATTGAGTGGCCAAACTAAACTTATTTTAGTTTGTCTGGGAGTTTGAAGTAAAGATCTAATAGCTCTGGAAACTCTTCAGTGCTGGGAAACCTGGAACAATTGATTGCCATAGTTCCCCATTTCTTAAGGTGGGAAGTTATGGACTCCCAGGACTACTGTTCAGATATGGAAGTACATGTAGCTGATGCAGATGGAAAGTGGAGGTGCTAGGTATAGTGTTTGGAGGAAGATATGTATGCATTGAACATGCCAGTGAAGAAACTAGCCTGTCCAGTGCACAATTACAAGGAGTGTGTGTGTGTGTGTGTGTGTGTGTGTGTGTGTGTGTGCCTAAAAGCAAAATTGGAATTTGATTGTACTAAACTGTCTCCTATGTTCGCATGGTTCAACAGTAGGCAATGGTGGTGGTTTTAATGAGGATGGATCCCATAGGCTTGGTCCTCAGTTGGTGGAACTCTTTGGGAAGGAAAAAGAGGTATGGGTTAGTTGAAGGTGTGTATCACTGGTCGTAAGCTTTGAGGTCTGAAAAGTTCCTGCCATTCCCTCCCTCCCTCCCTCCCTCCCTCCCTCACTCACTCACTCACTCACTCCCTCACTCCCTCACTCACACCCTCCCTGCCTCACTCCATCATTCCCTCCCTCCCTCCCTCACTCACTCCCTCACTCACACCCTCCCTGCCTCACTCCATCACTCCCTCCCTCCCTCACTCCCTCCCTCACTCACACCCTCCCTGCCTCACTCCATCACTCCCTCTCTCTGTCTCTCTCTGCCCCTCTCTGTGTCTCCCTCCCTCCCCCTCTCTCTTTTTCTCTCCTCCCTCCTTCCCTCCCTCCCTCCCTCTCTCTCCCAGCTCCCTCTCCTTCCCCTCCCTCTCCCTCCTCACCTCCTTCCATCCCTCCCTCCCTTCTTCCCTCACTCCTTCTACCTCCATGCTGATCATGGACTCACCCTCTGGAACTGAAGGCCCCCATTAAATGCTTTCTTCTACAAGTTGCCTGAGTCACGATATCTTTTCACATCAACAAAAAAGTAACTATGACAGTATCCATTAATCCTATTTTCATAAATTCAAGAATATTAAAAATAATCAATATTATCAATGGCTAAAGAGTGATTTATATCCAAATGAATACTTGTTTTAGAAATTTTTTAGCATATTATACTTTCTCTTATTTAATGTTCTAAAAGTATAAACTGGGGTGTGGTTCAGCTGATAGGTGCTTGCCTAGCATGCAGAAAGTCTTGGGTACAAGCTCTGTAAATCCACAATCAGGTATGATGGAACAAGAGACATGCTTGTAATTGCAGGATATAGGAGGCTAATAAAGAGGATACAAAGTTCAAGACCATTTTTGGTTACATAGTAAATTTCAGATAAGCCTGGGCTACATGAAACCCTCTCTTAAAAAAATCTAATAACACATTTATAAATTGTGAAGCTTTATTAAAAAAAATGCTTTTATATAGCATGTTCCAGGACAGCCAGGGCTACATAAAAAGACCCTGTCTCTAAACAACAACAACAACAACAACAACAACAACAATAATAATAGTAAATAAGACAAAGTTTATAGGTATGTGTGAGTGCCTTCATGTATGTATTGCATCAACTTCCTGCCTGGTGGCCTTAGAAGACAGAAGAATGCGTCAGATCCCCCTTGAACTGGACTTATGAACAGTTGTGAGCTGCCTGATGTGGGTGCTAGGAACTACACCTGGGTCTTCAGCAAAAGCAGCAATTGCTCTTAACCATTGACCAATTTACCAAGTGCCTGTATAGTGTTCTTTTGCTTTGTTTTTGTTTACTAAGCAAAGTTCTCAGTATTTTGTGGAGGCTGGGTGGGAACTAGTGAACTTCCTGTCTCTGCCTCCAGAATACTGAGATTGCATAGTGCACTGCAATGCCCAGCTGAGGCTTTGTGGTCATGGATGTTTACAATCCAACATCTTCAAAGAATCAGAAACAACAAATCTTGACATACTGGTTTAGAAGGACTGGGTAATTAGCTTCATGGCTTCTAATGGACTATGCTTTTCAGTATTTATGTCATTATGGACTATCTTTCCATATTGAGTTTGGCCTTGGGTAACAAATAAAATACTATCAAGAATGAAATAAGCAAATATTTAGTATATGCTGGTGGTACACTAGAGCTGGTTTCTCTTAACATGTTTGCTGTTAAGATCTAGCCACCATAACAAGAAGCCCAAGTTATACACATTGAAAAAAAAAAGAGAGAGAGAAGTGGTCATGTAGCCAAAGCAGCTAGAATACAGGACTGGCCCCAACAGGCCCATCTCCTTTTATCCCAAACTCCTGCACAGAAGCAATAGATAGAAGTAAAGCCACTTAATTGATAGCCTTTTGGAAGAGGGTCTCCTGAAAGACCACAACTCTGACAAAGCTCACAGCACAGATGCAGCCAACACTGTGGGATTAGGAACAAACTGGTGCTGTGTTAAAACCCTAAGAGTTGTGTTGGTTTCTACCCATCAACAAATAAGCAAAATATAAGCTTATGTAATATGAGTAGGAACATCAAATATGGGAAAGAAATCCTTAAACTCATACAGCAGAACTTGGCAGTTTGCTACGGTCCTGGCTGATTCCATAACTTGTAGTGAAATATGAAGGTAAGCCATTGAGTGAAGACTTGAGGTCCTGGAGAGAGCACTTGGCAGTTAAGATCACACATGAACTTGCAGAGGATCTTGGTTCAGGTTGTAGCACCAGTGCTGGGGTACTTTACAACCACATGTGATTCCACTCGCAGGGGTTCCTTTTGCTAGCTCCTGGCCTCACAAACACTGCACTCGCGTGCACAAACCTGACATACACATAATGAAAACAATTTAAAAGGACAAGAGTCTGGCTTATCTATTTTTCTCTAAGGAATGGCTGCCTTCTGGGCAAATTAGGATTACCGATTGCTGCCTCCCAGCTCTTCTGTTTTTACATTTACATGGGTAATGGAACCTCTAATACCATGGACTTGTCAACATGAAGAAGACATTGCTTGAAAGGCAAACTGAAGCATGACAGTGTTCAAAGGGTTGAGTCCAATAAACAAGATTTCATACCTCAAGCTCCAAGCCAGAGTGACTCAGGAACTCTACTGAAGGAACACAAAGAGAAGACAAAATGTCTGTAGGCTAACCACCAAAATAAAGGAATATAAGTGTTTGGGTAAACATTAGCAAAACCCCTTGGCTCGACTGGAAATGTATTGACTGCTTCTGATTGAATGAGCTTAAGTTCTCACTTTTAGGATGGTAGCCCGAAGGCCCACATTCTTGTTCCTGTTAGGCAATTAATTGCCCTGTCACTGTACTGTAGCCCTAAGCCCTGCTTTTCTTTAATATGTGCATTTTCAAGAAATAGCTAATTTTCACCTATTGTTATTTCCTCCCAAAATAGTCTTTCCATTCTTTGAAACCAAGTCAGCTAGCTACTCTCTGATTTGTATCAGGGGCCTTCTTTCCAAACATCTGTGCCTTCAGACTCATTTGGTGAACTCCTGTTTGTCTTTAGGACCAGCCTTCAGCCCTAAAGAAGATGTGTCACATTAATTTGCATGTCCTGCCACAGTTGTCTTCACAGCACTTTCATTTCTTAGTAAAATGAAACTCAACCAAAGAACTAAGCATCGGGGTGCTTCATGTTGCAGTTTAAAGGAGGCATAGCAAACAAAAGACAAAATTAATTATGAAAGTGGAGCTTTACATTTCTAAAACAAAAATACACCATACGTGAAGAATTAGGTAGTCTGTGTTCCTCTTTCATATCCCATTTGCAAAGAGTATGCTCAAGGTATCTGCAAATATCTCACATAGAAGATTATTGTGTTTTAAATGTCCTAAGGTATACCTAACTAATGAGGTTTAATCTCTGGAACTCTTATGAAAACAATGTGGTATGTGTGTTTGCCTGCATGTTGTTGAGTGAGAGCCTCATATTGTGGCTCGGGATGGCTTGAAGCACACTATGTTGGTATTAGAGGAGAGAGTCACCATGTCCAGGTCTAATGTTTGTCATCAAACATCTTCTGGCTAATATCAACAGAGAGCAGAAACAGCTAGAGGAATAGGAGTCCTTAGGAATGGTACCTGTCTGTTTCTCACAGGTTCTTGCAAATCAGGCAGGGTGTGTGTGTGTGTGTGTGTGTGTGTGTGTGTGTGTGTGTGTGAAAAAGAGAGAGAGAGAGAGAGAGAGAGAGAGAGAGAGAGAGAGAGAGGTCTTCTATTCATTCTATTCACTTGAGTGATTCAACTATCAAGTTTATGTAGTTGGCCATCAGTAAAGAATTTCTTCAGTTTTAAGAAAGTATGTATTACAGTAGCTCTTTTCTTTCGAAATAATTTTTAATTACACTATAAATTATTTCCTCCTTTCCTCCATTCAGCTCCTCTGATGAACCCTCTCTTGTTTTCTCTCAGATGCATAGCTCCTTTATTGAAAATTGCTACATACATACCTAAATGCATAGGTACAACCTGCTCAGTCTGTACAATGTTACCTTGTAAGTATACAACCTCAGAGCCAGCCACTTGGTATTGTACAGCCAATTGGGAGGTTCTTCCCTAGGCAAGACTACCGTTCCCACTCTTACCCCACTTGCCCATAGTTCTTTATCTAGGATAGAGGCTCCACAAGATTTTCCGTTTCATATTGATGTCATCATGGTTGTTTAGATCTTGACTCTGTCTCTGTCTCTCTCTGTCTCTCTGTCTCTCTCCACCCCCTCTCCTCTCCTCTTCTCCGTCCCTGTCTTCCTCCCTCCCTTCCTTATCTTTCCTTTTTTATTTCCTTCATATCCCCCCACACTTTTGAAATATCTTACAATGTAGGCCAGGCTAGCCTTGAACTCACAGTGCTCCTGCCTTGGCCTCCTCCGTTGAGGGGTGATAGTCATGCATTACTATAACAGGCTTCAGTTATGTTTTTCTGAACCACATTGGTGTTCATTTCTGGACCAAGTACAAAATAAATGGGAGTCAGTCAGTCAGACCTAGGGCTTTGTCCCTAGACATAACTTTGTTCACTTACCACTCTAGGTATGGTTCAATTATGACTTTCCTTCTCATTTTAAACAGCTCAATCTGAGTCCATCAAGGTTTTAATTTCTAGATTAAAATATAACCCTTAAATAGCACCGGCAGACAAAATGTAGGATATCCAACTAAATGGTAATTTCAGATAAGCAACAGATACTTTTTATATAGAAGTATGTCTCAATTTGCTTAATTTAGGAAATGCTGTGCTAAGTGTGTCCTTTCTGGGGGCTGTTGTGTAACTGTGTTTTGTCTACATATACAAGAAAAGAGACTTAGAAGAGAAAACATGAAGCCTTCGAAAGAGCAAGAAGCCTGTGATCACAAAAATAGATCTCTCCATTCTCCATCCAGTGACTTCTCTTGAGTTATTTCCACTACAGAATATTTGGCCAATGATATAGAACCCATCACTCAAACTAGGAGCACCAACTCATGCCACAGAAGGCTTCCTCCCCATGCCTAGAATTTTTGTGTTGTTGTGAACTCTGTCTTCCAGGCATGACGTGTCTGCTGCTGTATTGAATTCAGAGCAGATGTGAGAGCCCACAGGACATTCTCACAAAATAGCCCATTCTCGTTCCACTCATCAGGGAGGGTGGGTGTTCATGGGCTACAGAAGGTCCTCCCCTCCTCAATGATCTAGACATGATTAGCAATTGGAGAAAGAGGGATACTTCTTCAGTGGTATAGCTGTTCAGAACTTGTTTGTGCTCCGGTAAGCAACCCTTCACCCATGTTCCTGTAAACAACCCCAGTTACACTCGTTCATTCACCTGGGTAGCCTTGAGCTCGGTGGTTGCTTCGGTCTATCATCAGTGCCCTGTATGGTGTGGCTATATTTTAATGCATAGCTCCCCAGGAAAAGTTATGCGAGAGTTGTACGAAGTGGTTTGTGATGCCAACAATAAGAAACTATGCTCTAGTTCCTTTTCTGTCACCATGATACAATGCTATGACCAATATCAGGTTGTGAGAGGAAAAGGTTTATTTGGCCTAAATTTCCAGGTCACAGTCTATCATCAAACTCGAGCACCAATTTGAAGCAGAAACCATGGGGAAATGCTGCTTGCTGCTCTGAGGCTCTTGCTTAGCTTTCTTATCAAGTCCAGGAACACCCGCCTAGGGAAGGGTGCTGCTTACAGGGTTCTGATGCCTCCAACATCACCTAACACTGAAGGCAATGCCCCACAGACATGCTCACAAGGCAGTCTTATCTAAGAAATACTCAATTAAAACTCCCTTCTCGGATAACTCTAAGCCATGTTAAGTTGACAGTCAAACTTAACTAGAACACTATCCATATGTCCATAATAAAGGAAAGACGAATCACACTGTAGAGTGTTCAGGCCAAGGGATATTCTGTGGCTGTGCTGAAACGGCTATAGAATTTATAGTCTAGATGCTCTCCAGATTGAAATATCAAAGAAATTTCCACTAAAAGCCAAGAATGAAATGAAGTTTATGCTAGCAAATATAGTTTATAAGGGAAGTGGGGATGCAACTATGTCTGAGATGCTGGAGAGCTGGCTCAGTGGGTAAAAGTGATTGCTTTGCAAACATGAGGACCTGGGTTTGAGTCTCCAGCACCTATGTAAAAATTTAGGCATGGCTGTGTATGCTTGCAACTGCAGAATTGTGAGACAGATGCAGGCAGGTTCCAAGAGCTTCCTAGCCAGCCAGATGAGCTGGAATGGCACGCTTCAAGTTCAGTGCCTTATCTCAAGACAATAAGGCAAAGAGAAACTGAGGATAAGAGCCAATGCCCCGCTCTGGCCTTTGTGAAATGTGAAAGGAATCATTGCTTTGTATTTACCCAAGAGATCCATTCGATCCACTGTTCTGTCTGTCTGTCTGTCTGTCTGTCTGTCTGTCTGTTTGTCTTCTCTTTTCATTTTTTATTATTTATTTAAGTACTCAATTGATTTATTCACTATAAAATTGTTTTATGATTATTTTCTGCTAAAACACAGTCTAATAGAATAAAATGGGGAACTCAGAAATAAAGCCAAATAACTATGATCACCTGATTATGGACAAATATATAAAAAATATATACTTGAGAGGTTAAAAAAACAAACCTCTACACAGATGGTGCTGGGAAAGCTAGCTATCAACTTGCAGCAGAAGGCAACTAGATCTCAATGTCACACATTGTGCAAAGATCAACTCCAAATGGGCCAAAGACCTTAATGTAAGACATGAATTTAAAGCTGGTAGACTCAATTTAAGACATCTTTGTAGTCAAGAACTTTCTAGTCTGGAGAGTGTGCAGAGCTGTTCAAAGGACATGGCTCCTTACAATCATCTGTAATACCAATTTCAACACTTTCTTCTGGCTTCCGTGGCCATTAGGCAAGCAGGTACTATAAAGATATACAGGCAGCTTATATACATGCACTAAGAACTAAACCATTTTTAAAAGAAGTTTCTGAGTAGAGTTCCAGTTGGTTAAGAAATAGAGCCAACAATTGATAAACAGGAACTTGTGAAGTAAAAAATAAAATAAAATAAAATAAAATAAAATAAAATAAAATAAAATAAAATAAAATAAAATAAAAAGAATCGGCTTTGCACAGCAAAGGAAACAAAGACAATCCACAGAGCAGGTAGAAATCTTTGTTAGCTAAACCCTTGACAACATTTGACTAACATCCAGAGGATACAAAGAACAAGAACTCAAGCAACTTAGTCAATAAGTGAGCTAATTGAATGAGCGTACAGCTATCAAAAAATTTAAATGCAAATAACCAGTCAAAACATGAAAGGTGCTCAACTTCTTTAGTCACCAAGAAACAGAAATAAAAACTACATGGGATCCCACCTGACCCCTGCCAGAATGACAAGTCTCAAGAAAACATGCAGCAAAAAAATATAAAGGACAACAGAAAAGGCAGGCATTATCCACGGCTGGCAGAAATGCAGATTAGCATAGTCGCTATGATAATCAATATGGAGATCGTCCTCCTCCTCAAGAAAGCAAAAAACAAAAATAAGAAAACTAGAACTATCATGTGGCCCACCTACACCATTTCAGGATATTTATCCAAAAGACTTCAAGTCCCCGTGAATATCAGTACTGACTGTAGTACTGTCCATGATAGCCAAGTTGTAGAATCAACCAAGATGTCTATCACTAGAGGAGTGGCTAAAGGAAATATGGGTATATATGCACAGGGAGATTTTTTTTTTCAACTATAAAAGAGAATCAAGTTGTGTCAATTGCAGGAAAAGGCATACAACTGGAGATCATCATATTAAGGGAATTATACCAGTCTCAAAAAGGCAAATGTTGCATGTTCTCTTTCCTTTATGCATCCCAGACTTTATGGACACATAGAATCACATGTGTACAGATGACTTCTATGTAGAAGTGAAACTATCTGAGCAGCAAGGGGACTAATGGGAGGGGAAGGAAGGAGAAAGGGGATGGTAATGGAGGGCAAGGGTGAGTATGTACCTTATACACTTGCACCAGAAGTGAAGACAACCTACGTTTTACTGATTCTGAATGACACAGAAGGCTGCACTTGATTAAAGTGGTTAATTCAACCAGGTAGTGGCCTCAGTAAGATTCCTGGCCACTCTAATCAATGAATCTGCCGGATGTTCTTTCTCTCAAAAGTCGTACTTGTTTTGATATGCATGATCACTGTCATCATCAATAAAGAGCAATTTCTTAAGCACCTGTTATGAACAAGATTTGTGGGACTGTAATGCCATTGGGTAACTAAGAAATGTGAATTAAGGATAAATAGCAATACAAGGGGGGGCAGAATATAAAAAACAAATCATAGTCTCCCAGGACCATGGCACAGAAGTCCTAAATTCATTGTTTCTGATTGCATAGCATTATCCTTCTCTTTGTGGGTAAGTAATTAGATTTACTTTTTAGTCATTTATGGACTCAATTTTCCTTCCTTCTCTGCTCCTTCCCTCCCTCCCTCCCTCCCTTCCCATCCTCCTTCCTTTCCTCCCTCCTTCCTTCCATCATCCTTTTCTTTTTTGAGAAAGCTGTTTGTTATGTAGCCCAAGTTGTCCTACATCTACCCTGCCACTTAAGTACCAAGAGTACAGGCAAGTGGCGCCAATGCCTGGCTACGCCATCTTTTCAAGACACCAGACGTTGCTGTTTGTCATTGTCTGTATACTGAGAAGGACTTTCACACTTCAAAATTATAATTTCTCTATGGTTTCAATTTTTTAATTTTATTATATTATGTGCATGAGTGTTTCGTCCATATACATGTATTTATACCACATACATGCCCAGTGCCCACCCGAATAGGTCAGAGGAAAGTACTTGGATGCCCTGGGAAGTTCCAGATGATTATGAGCTGCCATGATGGTCCTGGAGATCACACCCAGTTCTTCTGAAAGGGCAGCCAGTGCTTTGAGCTGCTATACTAACTCTCCAGCTCTCCTTTGGTTTCTTTCAGCACTCTCAGTAGGCTGTGTCTTGTGTTTAAAGACATTTTGGATCCTAAGAAAGTAATTGAGTGTAATAAATATCTTTACTGTTTTCTAAACTCTGGGCCAGTTGCCTGAGTAATCTGAGTAATCGCTTTTGCCATTGAAGTGACGTTAATACCTCAACGTGAGCTGTTAGCTAGTTCTGACTTTTCTGTTTCCGAGCTAAGTTGGAATCCTGCTGCTTTACCATTGCAGCATTATGGAAATGGATTCATAGATCTAGGGGCGAAGCCTTCAACTTAGCACTTTTTTTCATTCATAATTACCTGGCTGTTCACAAATGGGATTTTACCCTATCAGACTCAAACGCAGAACACTTGGTAACATGCCCTTTATTACTCAAAAGAAGATGACATTCATGGATAATGTTGCCTCATATTATTGAATAAAAATGCCTGGCTCCCCCAAATGCCCCCATTTGAAGTCAATCTGGAAACTTTCTCATGAAATCCTGTTGGTATTTGATTGAGATTGCACAGTAACTACAAGTCAATTGAAACAAAACTTGCATTTCTTTCACAGTACTGTGGCCACTCTCTCCAGTACCAACATATTTCATGTCATTTATGTGTTTACAGCTTCCACAGCCCTGACAGGAAACTAATATCACGTTCGTTTTAGAAACTGCTGAGCTCAGCACAGTGGATATATCAGTGGGCTGGATTTAAGGAAATAAGAAGGGATGACACAGCATTTCGGAGAAGAGCATTCCCAATTTGAACTTGAAGCAGCAAAAGCAAGGAGCACTTACTAGCATTTAGTGGGGGCAACAGCATAGGAGGGACAAGAACATCAGTAGCTAAGTGTTGCAACCAATCCCAGACAAATAAAGGGAAGAAGCTATGGAGAGACTCTATCTATCCTCCTACGTACCGCTTCTCTTTGCAGAAACCCAATCAGAAGGCATCGCTAGCAAGGTGCTAATTGCATAGCTCAGGCACCACCCTCCCTTATCACTCACTCCACCCAAATTCCTTGCATGCTTTTCCTATCATTTCTTCCCCCACACACACACACACACTTTAGATTCTCCTGTGTCAATGGCCTCTCCCTTTCCAGAACTAGTTCAAAATCAGTTGTTGTTTCTCCGTGAGAAAGCTGTTAATTTTTATATATTTTCCCAGTTTTCCCTTGTTAGGGGCCACAGTCACCTAAAGAAAACTTTAATCCCCTTAAAATCTATTAATTTCCATCATTGCTCATGAAAAGCAGAAGCAGAGGGTACCATCTGGGTTGTTTCAGTGGTAAGTTTATTTCTGGTGCTACAGGCATGCTACAACAGATGAAGAAGAAAGTCGCTGCTTTACTAGAAATCAGGATTTGTGTTAAACTCTCAGGCTCAAGATATTGGCTTCTGGTCCCTATAATTGAACGATACACTTTGGTTCCTTCTCACTACCTATGAGGACATCTTCAGTTCTGAGGACTCCAATGCCCTCTTCTGACATCCTCAGGTACCAGGCATACACGGGATGCACAAATATCATGCATTTATGCAAAACAATAATACACGTAAAGTAAGATAAATCTAAAACAAATTTTGAAACATTTCCACAATTATTTTCAGTATTTAATGACATAAATAAAAACCAATTACAGATGCATGTTTAAATGTGGGCTACCTGTACTCAATGTTTTCTCAGCTAACTTGGGGTACTAATGCAGGCCAGTATATTAACCCTGACCAATTTTAGGTGTTCTCCAGATGCTAATCTCCTTTCTTGGTGAAATGGGTATATTAAATAACTTTAAACAAAGCTACAGTAATTTAAGTTTGTCCACAAAAGACTTCTACAATCAGTACAGGAGGGAACACTTCTCTTAGGGACATTTTGAGGTGCACATCTTTCTTTATATTACTCCAGACTGCAAGTATTGCTGACTTTTGGAAACTAAAGTGAGGGACCCAACTGGTAGCTTTTTTCCCACTCAAAAATCGGTGTCCCTTCAAACTGGAGCCAAAACCATGCAAGAGAAATTTTGACTTGTTTCAAAGATATTTATAAAGCAGTGTCTCTCAACCTAAACCACACAGTCCTCTCGCAGCATACTCTCGAATCTGTGGAGACACCTGTGGTTATCACCAGTAGAAGAAGGCAGTGCTGTTGATTTCTAGAGAGATCGGGTATGAATACCGCCAAACATCCTACAATCTAACAAAGAATGATGCAGTCAAAACTGTCAATAGTGAGCTGGCGAGAGGCTCAGTGGAGAAGAGCACTTGCAGCACGAGGCTAAAGCTTGAATCCCCAGAACCCTAGTAATGTGGTGATTATGGCATAATGCCTCTAATCTGAGTACTGTGAAGGGTGGAAATAGAAGGATTTCTAGGATTAGCTGACCCCAGTCTAACTAATCCTAGATTCAGTAAGACATTCTGTCTCAAAACTCTACAGTAGAGAGTGATAGAGTGTGTACTTGAAGTCCTCTCCCAGCTTCTTCACACACATGCACCTTCACACATAAAACACACACACACACACACACACACACACACACACACACACACTAGTGGCAAAGTTATAAATCCCTGCTTTTCAACAAAAAGAGAGATTGGTTTATCAGGTCGCTTGGATTTAGAGATGTTGCCTCAAAACTGGTGATAAAAATAAGAGGAACCTGGTGTTTCTGCAAACCTCGTGTGGGGTGGCTTAAGCAGTCATGCTCCTTCCTGCCCGCCTCCTGCTACCCAGCCTCAATTTCGTATTTGGAAACCCCAAAGCATGCAGCTCAAAGGCTCTGCGAGTCTGGGTTTTCTGTTGCCTTCTCTCTGTCTCAGACGACTCCACATATAGAACCACTCTATGCCTTCAAGAAAGGTATTTTAAGCATTGGAACACATTGGGATAATTTCAGTAAGTAGATGTTTGTGCTATTACAAGGGAATGGGGATGGAAAGAGAAGGAATCCAAACCATATGCCAAAACCAATGTTTTAGAATGTAAAGAAACTAATGTCGTAGTCTTAAATGTCAGTTCCTCCAAGACAGACTTTCAGTCAGATTGGAAACAGTTTCTGGCGTCTTTCTTTCTTGTATCTAACTTTAATAAAATAAATACTATATGTATTCTCAACAGCACATTTATAAAACAATGTTGCCAGTGTGTCTTTGCTGACTTTTAAGTGTTACATTGGATGTCTCTGTTTCTCATTGCAGATGCCATTGGACCCTTTCTCAGGATGATCCTGATCTATCTCTGACTCTGTTCTCCTCCACCAGACCTCTTGATTCCATTTTGAAAGAAAACTGAAAATGGTAAGAACAGTTTATGGAGCCTAATTTTGTCATTGGTAATCCTTGTGTTAAGAACTGCAATCAGTGGACAAGAAAACTGTTTAGGAATCGTTCAGGGATGGAGATGCAACTCGGCAGTACAACACTTGCCTGGAGTCCCTGGGTCCCATCCCCAGAGTGTTGTTTCCTAGGGGAAACTGCTTAGAGATGTTTCACAACCAAAATGAATCAATATAGTATTTCATAATTTGAGATTAGTCATTGTTTGCTCTGTCCAACTTCCTACAAACTCAATACATACTGTAGTGTGCAAATGTAGATGTTTAATTGAAAATTTCAATTTTTTTAAAATTCTCCAGTTTGATCTTTAAGCAGTGCAGGTCCCTGATGTGACTTAATGTGTTTCCTAGTATATGTTCCTATCTGAGTGACTGTAGAGAAAGGATGGATTCAGGAGACATGTAGAACAGGGATTTGGGGGACTCCCCTTTCTACTGCTTTCAAAGATGCTCAGAGTTTATAATTAGATTAAATGGGGTTTTCAGGATGAGCATATCCAGGGTGGAGGCCTCAGGATGCATTTGAACTCAATTCCCAACACACACACACACACACACACACACACACACACACACACAAATAGGTTTTAAAACAAAAGGTGGGTAGCAGTCAGTGGATGGAAAAGTACTAAGAGGAAACTTCAGGCATGTGGTGGGGTGGGGTTCTAGCTAAAGTGGTCTGACAGAATTCTTGGAGGCAGGTCAGGATGCTGCAGCACTTCCTAGGGGAAGAAGGGGGTGAGAATGCTCAGATCCAGTGGAGGTTGGGGCATGGAAGATGTAGGGAGGTTGGGGGTGGGGGTGGTCATAAACCAAGGTCAGAATTTTAATAAAGTGACTTAGCAAGATCACTTTTTTTTTCTTTTGGTTTTTCGAGACAGGGTTTTTCTGTGTAGCCCTGGCTGTCCTGGAACTCACTCTGTAGACCAGGCTGGCCTTGAACTCAGAAATCCGCCTGCCTCTGCCTCCCAAGTGCTGGGATTACAGGCGTGTGCCACCACGCCCGGTGCAAGATCACTTCTTAAGTGCTAGGCAAAACCAAGAAGACACAAAGCCCCATACCAAGGTTTAGGGCTCCCAGAAGCCTGACTGAAATTCATTCAAGCTGGGTTGGATCATGCTGAGCTGGAAGACAATGTATATTTCAGCTCAGTCTTCTGGAAGTCATTTTCTTTGAGCATGTGGGCATTATGATGTCTTCTTGGTCATCTTACAGAGACACAGTGAAGCCTCATACATTGTTCAGAACATTTGCACGTGATCATCAGGCAGAACAAAACCAAATCAGAAAATGCTTCTGCTGAAATGATTTTTTTTTCACCCATGCCAGACTCAGTAAAAGGGTATTCATTAGCAGCACATTGTGATTTCCAGATCATCACGTTGGCCCCAAGCTCAATGTCTAAGGCCTAATGATGCATTACCCATGAGACCACACTACTGCAAAGGAAGCAACTGCTTTGAGTTTCATTTCCTAGAAACTCAGATGTCTATTTTAATTTGTGCCCATGACCACATCTGTCTTTGCCCCGCTATGGGTGGCATGCTAGAAAGACAGTGAAAAAGAGTTTAATTCACTGGCCACTTACCATAAGTCAAGGCTTTTGTTTTTGGCCTCAAAGCTGGTCTGAGGCACAGATAAAGAAACTGAGGCTTGAGAGTTTAAAGAGAAGACATGTTCCTTGTAACCCACATCTTGAAGCTGGGCCTCTAAGATTTCTCTGTTCTTCCACGTCCAAGCTTGACATGCACTTTCACCCAATGATAATCAGCATATGTGAGCTTCATCATGATATCATTCTACAGACTAAGGGAAAATTGGTGTACTTTTACAGGAAGAATCACAAAAACAATTTTCAAAAAGAAGTACTAGCAGCCCACACTAAGGGAAAATCTGTGCACTTGGACATGAAAACCCCTAGAAGCAATTTCAAAAGAAGTAGAAATGATCCAAAGGGGAAGAGAAAGCATCCAGTCTTGGCAATAGTCACATCATATGCTTTAATCTGGAAATTCCATTTCTAGAAACTCTAGTTAAAGTGTTTCTTGTGGGTGGTGAACTATTTACCAAAATAGTATAGGCAACAAGACAATGGAAACATGTCTCACCAGAGGAAAAGGTTTCACCACTGTGAGACACTTACTAAATGAAGTGTTATAGAGCTATTGAGTCATATTTTGAAAATTTTTGATTTAAAGACAAAGCAAAGTTAGGGGACAGTAAGGACAGTTGATTTTCTGATTTTTTAACGCACACACTAGACAAGTATTGGATGCCTACTCAACACTGGATAAAATTTATGGTTATGGTTTATACAAATAATGTGCTATATACCTTTGTTTTTCAAAACAACCATGAATTATAACCATTTTAAAGATATAACATTTTATTTAAGCATTATTAATTTATATGAATGACTCTGTATGGCTGTATGTGGATGTGTGTGTGTGCCTATGTGTGCATGTGTGTTTGGCTGTGTAAGTCTACGTGTACTACGTACATGTGGTTGCCTGAGCAAGCAAAAACCTCCTGTGGGACCTATGGGGCCTGAAGTTATAGGTAGTTGTGAGGCACCTGGTATGGGTACTGGGAAGGGAATGCTGCAGTAAGTTGTCTTAAAAGCTGAGCCATCTCTCCAGCTACCATTATAACTGATTTAACTGCCCAGTTATAGGTCAAGTGATATCTGAAAGCCAGAGTTCTTACATGGCAGACTAAAAATTTAAAACCAAATCTCCCTTCTGGCAAAGCACTCAATATTACTAATCTGTTCCTCGCTATGTGGAATCGATGGGAAATCGATCAACATTAGAAGAAAGAAATACCACATTAAATATAATTGTTTTTAAAAGTTGCAAGTTATCAGAATTAAAAGTTATCATTCCAGATTAATCAGGCAGCCTCTTTGAAACCCAAGAATAGATTATTTCTATCACATAATTTCACAAAAGTTTACGGATGAGTTTGGTTTGTTCATGCGAAGCAGAGGGAGGGCTATTCACTGGAAATGAATACAGTTAACCGGTGGAGTACGCGCCCGGCACGTGCAAGGCAGCAGGTCCAACCCTCAGTGCTGCGAAGCAAAGAAAGAAAGAAGTAATTGAAACGTATCAATGGGGACATTCCTGATCCATTGTACCGGAATGTTAAACTCAAATTTCCATCAAGCTCACCAGATAGTGCTCTTGCTTGTGTCTGCAGCTGCTTTTGGACTCTGATAGTCAGCTAGTCCATGAAGTGAATGTTGTCCAGAGCTGCATGACTTACAGAATCTAAAATGCTCTTTGTGGAAGTAGTTTTCCAGTCTGGGGTTTACAGAAATCAAGGAGATGCAAAGCTAGCTAAAGGTCACAAACAGTTTAATGTCTTGTGGTCCTTGATGACTATAATATATATATATACACACACACAATTGAGGAAGACCTATTTTTTTAAGAATGTATATTAATTTATTTTAGTTTCAAACCTGAAGCTGAAATGGTAGAAAGTCTATGGTTTTTTTTTAATAATGTGCTTTTTAAAAAGTGGGTTACATTCTTGGCCTTGGACTTCCCTTTTTGTAATGCAACAGGAGTTTGGTACCCAGGGACTCTACATGTTGCAGAGACTAGCATATGATCATAAATATTTCGAAATTTGTGAAAAGAAGCTCTTTTGTCATAAATCTATTCAGGAAATTTGTAGTAAACAGCAACTTCCATATTCACAGCTCTCGAGCTACCCCTAGAGCGATGCACTTATGACAGGTCACATTAACACACCATTCAGTGTTATCAGTTTAGCAAAGGCCCAGTTGAAGTTCAAGGGCTTCCAATAAGGTCTACTCACTCCTCCCGTCTCCCATGTGCCTCTCTGCTCCTCTCCAGCCAAGCTGATCACCTCTGGATCACCCAGGCCCATCTAGCCCCATGTTCCCCAGCAGGGTATAACTTCCCTGGAAATTCCTTCACTGAACTCCCTCCCTCCTTCACTCCTTCCATCTCTTTCCTTGCTTTCGCCATGCTCGCCTGAATGAGAATTCCAACACCTGCTTTGGACACAGGCAGTTTGGATTTGTTCCATGGTGGGAATGTGAAAGAAGGTTCCAGAAGTATCTGAAGGAGCACCATATTCTGAAGGTTGGGATCTGGAAGATACCCATTGTGCTGGCTTTTCATAAGTTGATTGAGTGGGTGGGTAAAAAGTGAAAGGGGAGACCAAGAAAAAAAGAAAGGAGGGAGGGTGGGAAGAAAGGGGAAGACAAAAAGAGAAGACTCATGAGTCTCAACATGGATTCTACTTTGTGATAGTTTCTGAAAATAATCACACTATCTAATCTATAATAGCTGTGGACACACACACACACACACACACAGAGAGAGAGAGAGAGAGAGAGAGAGAGAGAGAGAGAGAGAGAGAGAGAGAGAGAGAGAGAATACATGCATGGGTAATAAAGACTGGAATGAAGTTTACTACACTAAGATGTCAATTTTGAGTTGGGGGGGAGGTCCTTGGTGCTTCAAGTTGTTACAATATACCTCCTCCTCTGTTCAACTCGGGGTCTATTGGATAACTCTATGCTCTCTCCTTTTCTCCTCTCTCTCCAACCCCTGAGCATCTCATCTCCTAGCATATCACTCTTAGCTAATCACCTTGCCTCCCATTTCACTAATAGAAGAAAGCAATTACACGAACACTTCCCTACATATCCCTGCTGTGTACCTATCTAAAGCACCCTCACCCACAGGTCCTGTCTGACTGTTCCTTTACCTATTACTGAGCCATAGAATACCTCCAAATGTAAAGGCTTCAAACAATGACAATTCTACACTACTTCCTGCCATAGGTTGCCTGGATTTGGCTGAGCAATTCTCACACTGACTTTCTTCTACAGTGACAATTAGAGACTGTGGATCAAGCCACTTGGGAGCCTTGACAGTTTGGGGTCCAAAGCACTGGGGGCTCCTCAGGTATCTCTCGCCTTTTGATCTCTGTAATATGACAGTTGTAGAAGAGAAGGGCTTTTTACTAGACACCAGAGTGGGGATAAGGAGGGTGAGAAAGGCTGTGAGAAACAGAAAGAAAAAAAAAACACTACGTCCATGACTTTGTTCTTCTTAACAGGAAACCCCTATAAATGAATAATTCTATGAGTTCTTCAATGCCTCTCCTTATATTCCTCTAGGAACTTTGAAATCATCATACCTTCAAAGTACTCCTGGCAGGCAGCCAGTTCCCATTACTTCCATCACTGCCATCTTGGTCTTTTGCTTTCCCTTAAGAGCCTCTCACTGGTCTCCACATTTGCCCATTTGCTCTTTATCTTCTGTTCTCCACAACACTCTCCAAGAGAAAGATCTGCTTGCAGTCAGATGGAAAGCGTACAGTGGCTCTATATGTCACTCACAACAGAGACCAGCATTCCAACAATGGTAGGCATGTCCCTGCACGCTTGGGCTTTCCCTCTGACTTCATCTTCTACATTCCTTATACTCCTCCTTTGGCCATTGTGGGACTATTCCACAATGTCTCTACAGTGGGACGCTTGCAGAAGGTGCTTCCCTCTGTCTGAAATGCTTTTCCTTTGAATATCCACATGGACACCCTCTTTTTTTTCACAAATATTTATTTAAACGTTAAATTTCAATGTTACTTGTCTAGGTCACTATATTTATGGTCAAATCTCTATCACTACATTCCTGATCTCCTTTACTACAGCCTATAACCATAAAACTTACCATTTAACTTCCAGTATAACCTGGAACAGGTGAATTTTTTCCTGTGTCTAGCAAACCTCATCTCCAGAAGAGTAAAACTTACTTGTCTTGACCACCGTTACATCCCAAGCCCCAAGAAGAGCTCTTGGAGAGTATCAGTAAATGCTTAATGCTTCAGGAGTCTGAGGCATGATGACTACCAAAAGTTTGAGATCAGTCTGGACTATATAGCTATTTCCAAGCAAGTCTAAACTACAGAGTGAGACCCTATCTCAAACAGTGACATGCAAAAAAAAAAATAGTCTATTTTTAAGTTTCCAACGGTTATTGTTGGGTTTTAATTGTTCCTCTGTAATAAAAACAACAACAAAAAAACAATAACACATTCTGGTAAAGAAAATCCCAAAATGTTTGACATGAAGTTAGTTATAAGTCTTCTCGATCCAGTTCCATGGCTCAGCAGATGTAAAGGCACTTGCTGAGCCAGCAGGGCAACCGGAGTTCCACCTCGAGGATCCTAGTCAAGCTAGAAGGAGAGCGCTGACTCTAAAAAGCTATTTTCTGACCACCACACACATACCATAGCATAGTATAAATACATGCACAGAGAGATGGGGGGAGAGGGATGGAGAGGGAGAGGGAGGGGAGGGAGAGAGAAATATCTTCATAGTAAAGGATACTTTTATACCACTGCTCAGAAAAAATGATGTGACCTTTGATGTCTTCCACATTTTTCTCTGAAAATAAAATACATATTCACCTATTTGTCACAAACTAAGCAAATGTTAGAGTCATTCTGATCCTACCTTTAAAATCTACTTAAAAAAAAAAGACAAGATCTCTGTAATTCTATCAGAGGCTGCCTCCTCTGGCCTCAGGCTACTGAGGGCTGGAGTATTTTTCTTACTTAATTTCAGATTTTTCAATAGCAATATCTGTACCTCTCCCACATGCTATTAAAAGAATATTTGGTAGTCCATTACTAGTGGTTTCCTATTTTTAACAATTCTAACAAATTGATAGATATTTATTTGGTTCTTATAATATCAGAGTGGTCAATCAAACTAATAAAAAAAGTTTACTATGTGGACATGGACTGCTTGATAAATTTTTTTGAGATCGCATTAGTTCATAGCCCCATGTAATCATTTAAGAAATTATTATGGTGGTTTAAAGTCTTCTTTTCTTTTCTTCCTTCCTTCCTTCCTTCCTTCCTTCCTTCCTTCCTTCCTTCCTTCCTTTCTTCCTTCCTTCCTTCCTTCCTTCCTTTCTACCTGCTTTCTTTCTTTGTTTCTTTGTTTCTTTCTTTCTACCTGCTTGCTTTCTTTGTTTCTTTGTTTCTTTCTTTGTTTCTTTGTTTCTTTCTTTCTTTGTTTTCCTTTGTAGCATTGCAAAGTAAACTAACTCAGGCCCTTAAATATAACTAGGCATGTGCTCTACCACTGAGTGACATCTACAGTCCCTGCTTAGACTAGAAAATCTTGAAACAGCAATTGCCTAAAGTTGCCTGAAGTTCTGGAGGGATACAAATGCCCCTCCCCCTGGCCCCCCACCCCCACCCCCACCCCAGCTGAGGACAGTTACTGGCAAATAAGTTTCAATGAGCTCAAAAGTCCCAGAAAAAATACAACGGAGAATGATTAGTTGACTTAACATTCACAAGGTGTTAACTCCTGGGACAAATAAACATGAGTAGAAGTCTCACAAACCCTGGCAGTACTGGAACTTGTCAGGAGACGCAAATCACTCAACTTCTTCACAATCCACCAGTTCCCAGTGACAAGCATCTCTTTCTCACACCTCAGACTCCAGCCACGCCTGCTCAGGAGCAATGTTTGGAAGATAAACGTTTGCAAAGCATGAAGTTGGGTACAGTTTGGAAACTGTGGCTTCCAATCATATATCTATGCTCACGAACACTGAGTGGGAATATAATGGTGATCCAGAATAAGGGGGATTTGGGTCTGAGTTCGAGGTTGAGTCCTACCACTGAAGCTATGTATCTGTTTTCTGTTCTCACCACTTTGACTAATTATTGCACCTCTGAACTGAATGCTTCCCACTGTAAACAGAAGCGTCTCTGACCTAAGTTGAGAGCAATAACAGTCTAAGAGTTGAAACAAAAACATTCGCAAGGCAATTTGGCAGCATGACCATCTAGGAAAATAAAAATAGCATCTTCTACACTAAGGATTAACCACTGAAGCCATGGGCTTTAGATCATGATTACAGTACCAGGCATGAAATTGCCTCATGTGGAGCTGGTCTCAATCCAATCAGAAAACAGTTATTGTATAACAGTTGTACCACTATTGCATATTTTACCTGGAATGGTTGGTATTGTGTCATGTAGAATACAGTGTTGGGTCAAATCCTTGAGGTTTTTCTCTTACAGCAGCTGACATAGCATATTCTGACTGTGCACATTTAGGCAGCACTAAGACAGTGGATTGTAAAAACTAAAAAAATAGTCATAACGAAGCCCATTATTATGAATCATTAATATATGCTTTAAAAAAAGGAAGGAAAGAAAGAAAACAGGTAGGCTTTGGGCAAGATGGCAATGGAGCCCTTTGCTTCCTACCTGGGTAGGGATGAGGACCTGACTCCTATTCTCCCTTCCAATGGTCTAGCACTGACCAGTTTACCAGTAGTGTTTGTTGGGTGATGACGTCATTAGAGATTCCTTCTAAGAAAGTGATCTTGAATTTACAAATTTATAAAATGCCTAGGGCAGCATTTGTAGGCAGAGGGTGAAATTCTTAAGAAACATTGAAGCCATTTAAAATTTATAATCTTTTCCTCGTCAACCCAGCCTCATCCAAAGCCCAAGAATACGTTTTATAATTTTTTTTGTTTTAATTTCTTTATGGTACCAAGGGTTGAACCCAGGACCTCACCCATGCTAGGCAAGCTCTCCTCTAGATGCAGATCCCCAGCTTTCTGCTTTATATTCTGTTTTGAGCCAGGGTCTTGCTAAGTGTGCATGGCTGGATTTGAACTTGCCACTTTCCTTCCTCTCCCTCCCAAGCAGTGGGCTTACAGCCCTGCACTACCTGACTTGAATATTTTTCTAATACTTGGAAATTGTACTTATGAAAATGTCTCACCCTCTTCTACCCCTAAACAATATTAAATAGAAAAGCCCAAGACATTAGAGTACCAGGAGTCATTGAATCCGAAAGGAAATTAACCAAAATTAAAAAAAAAATGCAAACACAAGCTGTACTGTTTGTTTACTGTGACTCCATGAGGCAACGAACAGGTGATCTATCATAACTGAATTTGCATCTTAGGTTGCAATGGCCTCTCAGTTCTGCACTTCTTCCTCAGTAAAACAAACATATTTATGTGCTATTTCAACTTCAGTGTGAAGAGTTAGTGATGTTATCCAAATGGTATGTCTGTTTTAACAACTGGCACACACTAAGAATAAAAGGCAGCCATTAGACAGAGCGTTTGCATACACACACCAAGGATTCATGGCAGCGCCACATGAATTCTGCATTTTCCATTTTAGCAAATGAGGTGATTTACTGAGAGAATAGAAACACCTGTGCATAGAAAATTGCACATTTCCATTTTGACCATAATTACTTCAGTAATTAAGCATCCAAATTTACCCAGCACATTTGCATGTGTAATTAGCTTTGATTCATTATCAAAGCCAGGCCTTTGTCATGGGGTACTACACCATTTTATAAATCAAATTACTGAAAGAAGCATATCTTTAGGCACTCACTGTTTCCCCCTCCCCAAACCAAGGAAAACAAAATAATGTGAATGATTTGTACCTCTCTCTCTCTCTCTCTCTCTCTCTCTCTCTCTCTCTCTCACACACACACACCCACACACACCCACACACACACACCGGGGAGGGAGGGTGGGAAGGAGGGAGAGAGAGGGAGAGAGAGAGATGGATTTACATTTTAAAATTGAAATTAACATATTTTTAAACTTTAAGAACCTCCCAGTGTTTTTTTAAAAAGGAAAATTTCTAATAGAATAAAGGAATATTTTTCTATTTTCTAAACCATGCTTTCCAGACAATCTTTTGAATTGGGCAGCTTCGGGAAGGCATGTTTTCCCTTTACTAACAAATTTAGGAAGACTCTATCCAGACAATGCATTTCTGGTCCTCAGCTGCTCGCTCAGAGCCCAACTTTCACACTGCAATTCAGGTTCCTCCTGGCAGGAGTCTCAGTGCAAACTTTGCAGGTTTCTTCAAGTTCGAGGTTCGCAGTGCAGCCTGCATGGGAAGGCCAGAGAAGTTTCAGATGCTTTATAATCTTCTAAGGGTCAGCTCCGCCTGAGCTCATCCACTGGTCATAGGACATGTGAGCTGGTAACCTTCTTTTGGCTGTATCTGTTCCCAACTGACACGGATGAACTCTGTGCTCTCACTGGAGATACGGCTAGAAGCAAGGATAATAATAGAGTCTTAATAAAGATTCACTCTGTGCCCTTCCCATGACACTTCTGAGCTACACATTAACTCCTTCCTTTAGAGATCCAACTCCTTCTTAGTCTCTCCTTGTACCCTTGATAGAATCTGATCTTCAATCTGTACAAACATAGGCCAATAAATATTCCCTCCTGGAGAGAGAATGGGTTCATGAACCCTACCTCCTACCCTGGGGATTGATAGGCACTTAGTAGACACTGGGGGAAGGAGAGACCTTTTCCTCAATGGTATAGACTCTTAAGTTGCCAATTCTCTTGTTAACCCCTTACCCAAGCTCAGTATGCAACCCAATGAAACGCATTGGGTCACCACCCCACACACAAAAAATCTGATGTTGAGGGCAAAAATTTTACTAGCTATGATAATAGAATATGGGCTTCTGGAGGATTTTTCAAAAAGTTTAAGGCTTTGATTCCCTTAGCACATCTTTCCCTGTACTCAACTATGTAGCTGGGGATGGCATCATAAAAATGGATTATAGGTAAAGGCAAACAGAGTTTGGGGGCTTAAATGTGTTTGTTCTCTGCCAATATAGGGAGAGAGGAATAGTAGAGGTAAGCAGCTAGGAGAGCGAGAGCTGGGCCTTGGTTACCCTGGGTCCCACCTTCTTTTTTTTTTTAATTTTTATTTTCTATATTTTATGTTTACATTCCAAAGGCTTTCCCCTTTCCCAGTCCCCCCCCACTATACGTCCCATAATTCCTCTCCCCCCCAACTATTCCCCAATCATTCCCCCTCCCCCCACGGTTTCTCTACAAAACTGGATCCAATCTTTACAGGCCCAGGGTCCTCTCCTTTCTTCTTCTTGGGAATCATTTGACTTGCTAATTGTGCCTTGGGTATTTAGGGATTCTGGGCTCATTAATATCCACTTATCAGTGATTGCATTTCATGTGCATTCTTTTGTGATTGGGTTAGCTCACTCAGGATGATATTTTCCAAGTCTAACCATTTACCTACAAATTGCATGAGTTCATTATTTTTAATTGCTGAGTAGTATTCCATTGTATAAATATACCATATTTTCTGTATCCATTCCTCCTTTGAGGGATATTTGGGCTCCTTCCAATTTCTGGCTATTATAAACAAGGCTGCTATAAACATAGTGGAGCATGGGTCCCACCTTCTTTACCTTACAGCATGTTTGCTTTTTCACTTTCTTCCTCAGAAATGAATCCATTCCTTAGAATTGAAAGGTATACATCATTTTGAAATCAGCCGCATGATTAGATTTACAGGTTTTGCCAGAGATATGATTTCTTTTTATTCTTGCTGAACTTGAATTTAAATGTGCTTAGAGTTAATGCCATGCACAACTGAAGATTTTGTCTAGATTTAATCTAGAGGTCTGCAGGTTATGACCCATAGGTTCAGCTGTTTTTGTTATCACTGGACCTTGTAATTCTCATCTGTTATGTGCTACATGTTTCTTTTGAGTACCTACATAGTTATAAGAATATTGTCAAGTATTTATTCTTGCATGTGTTCCTTTGAGACAAGGTCTTACACTATATACCCTAGGTTGATTCAGAAGTCACAAAAAAATTGCTTTTATGTAAAAAAATCCGCCAACTCCTGATCTATATCAATGTCTCATAGAACCTTCTGTAATGATGAAGATGTCTTGAATCTATGTCCTTGAATACTGTAGCCATAGCCTGGTAGGGCTTTGGAGGCACTTCAATTACAGTTAGTGTGACTGTGCAACTGAATTTTAATCAACTTAAAATGGCATAGCCACAAAGTGACTCGTGGCTATCACATTAGAGCAGTTCCAGACCGTTTGCAGCCTAAGGACTCCATGTCCTTTCTTTTCTGTATTTTGTGTTCCTCTTTCAAATGGATATCAGTCCTGAGGCTGTGTGAGTCAAAGGAAGACAAAATTCCTAATCAGATTTCTGTCCTGACCTGCCTTTCATTGTCTCCTAGCAAATGCTTAATGGAAAGCACTTGAAAACAATGCAGGTCGGCAGAAGGCTATTTCCTCCAAGGCGCTACTTTCTCTACCTATTATGTCTGCTTTTCTTTGTGGATTTTCCAAATTAAAGAAAGTCTTAATCAACTTTGCACTCCAGGCTGCAGACAGACAACAATCTCTCTGCACAAAGCTCTATTTCTTTCCAGCCCTCTTGAAGACTAGCAGACTTCTCTTTTAGTTCGTTTCACTCACAAGACTGGTAAACCACAGGAAGGAGTGTCCAGCACACGCTGTCTTTGTGAACACTGCTGAACCATTTCCCATAACAGTAAACTGGGTCCGTACATAGTCTTCCTTTCAATGCAGCACAGACTGCTCTTCTATTAAGTATCCATGCATGGCAGGAGAAAGCTAGCCACCAGCTTTTCAGCCTCCTATATCTGAGTCTTTCTTGTGGGTAGCCTGACAAGATCAGCATCATACAATTTAAGCCTTCCCATGTTTGGCAACCCATGTACAAATTCTATAGTTTAAAATTAGGTTTTTGCGTGTGCAAAGAAAACTCAATGAACAGGTTTAGCATAACAGTGTTTTAAGTTCTCATAAATATCCAGAAACCACTAACTCAGAGCCATTGTATGAGCTCTACTCAATGAGGTTACAATCCGGATGGATTTAGATGTTCTGGATTATTCAGTCTGTTGTCATACAACCCAAACACATTTTCCTCCTTTGTGCCATCAAAGAAGGCTGCGAGCAACACTGTCCATATTAAAAGAAGCCCCGTGGACATCCATAGAAAGGAAGGGGGAATATCTTCACTGCTTGAGAAAAGATTTCACAAGTTGAGTGTCTGCCTTCCTTTCACATCCTGTTTGCAAGAGCTTGGTCACATGGTCACACATCTCTGCAACAGAGCATGGGAATGCAAACATTTTTCAAAGCGGTATTTGCTCAGTGCAAAAAAAAATAGAGATTTTTGTCACTGTCAGATGAGGAAAAGTGGGGAAAGATGTCTTCAGACTCTAGAGTAATTGAAGTAATTGACAGTATGAAAAAAATCTACAGAACAGGAACAGTATATATTTAAACTAGATCTAATAAAAGAGTGAGCGTTTCGTTTGGAAGAAACTATTGGAGTTTTACATTGTATTTTAGATTTATAAAGTTTTCCCCACCCATTATACTTTGAGGTCCTTAAGTGCACAAACTATGTATTTTTTATGTAACTAATACATAACCACCAGTGAAAGAATGCATGTGAATAAACGGATATTGTATTTTGGGTATGAATTGCTTATCTCAAGTTCATGGGTTTGAACACTTGGGCTCCAGTTGCTGATGTTGTTTTGGAGGTTGTACAACCTGGAAGAGGTAGAGTCTCACTGGAGGAAGTAAGTCACAGAGGAGGTGGACTTTGAGATTTTGTAGAGCCCACCTCCACTTCTTGTCTCCTCTATTTGCTTCCGGCAGACACAGTGTGGCAAATGGCCTCATGCTGCAACCAATATGGACAGAGATGGTTTCAGTGCTGTGATAAACTGACATCTGCTGGCACGAAAGGACAAAACAAACCCACCCTCCCTTCAGTTGCCTCAGTCGGGTTTTTTTGTCACTGATTTTAAGTAATTAATAAAGCAGAATTCTGTATTTGCTCATATTATTTTTTTTCTCTCACTGAGTACTTGGTGCAATCACTACCTACGGAAGAGTTGGAGCACAGCATACTCTATGTTTGTTGTCATGGACCATGTCATGTCCATCAGTCATGGGATGTAGACTGGATACATATGTGCACTACATTGTTTCTGCATCTGTCATTTTCCTGTGGGAGCTCTCCAAAGCAAAGGATCTGGCTTAGAGATAGGTAGTGAACATCCAAACCAGTACTGGGAGCCAGCCAGTTCTTCTTGTTCGTAATCCAGCAATCCCTCTCCAGCTCCACATAGAATCCTCCTGTCCTGTACTGTAGGACATGAGAGGATGAATTTGAATTGGGCATTTTGAAAGCAGAACCTCTTAACCCTTATCCACAAGGAAGCCTTGGGCAGATAGAAGAAAGAAAAGGAGATGTATGTATATAGATGTATATAGCCTGAAGAACTTCCCTAAGGAGATACCCTTTTCTATATTTTTATTTCATTTGCAGAGATGTTTTGTCTGCATGTATGCCTGTGCAGCATATACCCACCTGGTTCAGAGAAACGTGTAGGAATTCCTGGAATGAGAGTTACAGATAACTGAGAGTTGCCATGTTTCCAGCTTTCCAACACCAGGGAGTATGACTTGTAAAGCATTTTTGTTTACTTTGAGATTCATTCATTCATTTAATCACGTGTTCATTGTTTCACTTGTGTATTTAGCGACCCAATGGAGTACTAGTTAAGTGCAAGGAAATCTCATTATGCTAAGTGCTATTAAGTCTAATACAGAACAAATTCCTCTCTGTGTCTCAGTTGATTTATCCATAAAATAGTTCGAAATGTCAAATTGCTTCCTCCTAATCTAGTTGATAGCAATTCAACACAACTGAATGTGTGTGAAGGAGAATCTTGACCTAAACTAGAAAGCTACTTGTTTTTTGTTTGTTTAAATCCCACCCAGAATAGAAAACCCTGTGTACGGTAGCAGAAATGTTTGTGTGTTAAATTAGAAATTACTGCTCCTGGGACTCAGTGGGTATCATGCAATACCAGGTGTATTCATGTTACTTTCTGAAGTCTTAATCTTTCTACTCTCAGGGACTTTTAATAAAAGAGTGAAAACTTGTAGATCTCCATCCTTAGCTGACACTGTAAAAATGTAAACACTTAGACGCTGTGTGCCCTATGCTAAGTACTGTGTAACTTTACTTGTACTAGATGCATCCCTATTACGATGTGGGAGGTTTAAAGATTGTTGGTCAGGGAAGCCCTCCCTCTCTGAAAATGTATCACTTGAGCTGATACTGAGCAGTCGAAATGACCTCCCCACAGGAAGAGGAGAAAGACAATGTCAGGAAGAGGAAACATCAGGTGGCAAGAGTGACATGGTCATTAGCTTGGTTTGAATGCGGAACAGAAAGCAGGCCAGATGGCTGGTATGTGGGGAGAGGGGAGAGATGATTTAAGGTCACGCAAGGCAATTCGAGTCAGGCCCTGCACAATGGAAACAACAAAAAGACTTTGTATTTTAGTCAATGGGTAGGTAGAAACCACTCTAGTTGATCAGGTTCATGTTGAATGCTCTGATGCTGCTTGATAAATGAATCCTAGAGAACAGGGGAAGCTGGAAGATGCGTTTGGCAGCATTGCAGAGTCCACATGAGAGCAAATGACTAATTGGAAGAGAGAAGATAGTAGTAGACTAGGAGAAAAGTGGGCAGCTGCTAGAGAGAATTGAGAAACCAGGAGTGGGGGTGTGTGTGTAAGGCTTTCTGATTAAATTCGCCTTTGAATTTGTAGTATGTCAGTGTGCAAAATGTCACATTTCATAGTCATCGTCTGGGTGAGCTAAGCCCAGTGACATGCTAGAGTCAACAAATACTGGGTCACAGGAGAAATTCTATGCACCTATCCCCAATTGATCACTCATGACATCACCCTCGTATCTCAAAATTGGCCAAGTGGCAACATTTACACAATTGAAATTTAGAAATTCTTGGCTGGAGAAATGACTCAGCAGTTAAGAGTCTTCCAGAGGACCAGGGTTCAGATCACAGCACCCATATGGCAGTTGTCAACTGTAATGCCTGTAATGTCTGTAATGCCACTTCCAGGGGTCCAACACCATCTGCTGACTTCTATAGACATTGCACACATGTGCTACCCTACACATAAAAACAAAAATAAATAAATAAATGTTTTAAAAGAAATTGAAAATGGTAATGACTCAAGACAACAAGAGAGGGAGCTTGTTTGGGACGAGCTGGTTATTAAACATCAGCCCACCACTAGTTAAATTCTGACTTCATTTGTCTATGATCAAGTTTCCCTAGAGTCTTCATTTTCTTTTTTCAAAATCTATTTAATTGCACTAGACCTATACCACTTCTTCCTCCTTTCCTCACCTCAGCCCCTCCCAGCTACCTTCCCCCAAACCCTTCCCACGCTCCTCCACTCTCAAGTTGGCAACTACTTTTTCTTTGGTTATATTTGCTGTGTACACATGCATGTACGTATACATAGCCTGTTGAGTCCATTTTTGTTCTTTGGGTATATCTGGTTTGAAGGCTGATGACTTTGCATTAAACAATCAATAAGAGGGCTCATCCCTGGATGGGATAATTCTCATTCTCCCAGTAATCAATAGCTGCCTGTAGACTTTGTCAAGGTGAAGCCTGTGAGAGGGTCCCTCTTCTACATTAACATGGACATTGATATTACCATTGATCTGCTCTTTTGTATGTAGCCATTTTTAGGGGAGGCTATTTCTTTTTTTTAAGATTTATTTATGTATTGTATGTAAGTACACTGTAGCTGTGTTTTTTCTGAGAATTGAACTCAGGACTTTTGGAAGAGCAGTGTTCTTAACAACTGAGCCATCTCTCCAGCTCAGGGGAGACTATTTCATAGCAGACTTCCCAGTATTCTTACTTTCACATTCTTTCATCCCTCTCTTCTGAAGTGTTCCTTGAGCCATAGATGCTGGAGCTGGCGTGTAGGTACATCAGTTTGGGCTGGGGTCCCCGGGATCAGTTGGTCTCTTGCATTGTTTCCAGTTTGGGTTTTCTGTGATGGTCTCAATTTGATGTAAAGAGGGGTGATAGTTACAATCATCTGATATTTAAGGATATAAGATCTAAGATTTAAAATATAATAAGAAATTGTGCTGGTCTAGCAAAGTGGTAGTAGTTATAGATTCTTTTCTAAGATCCATGATTTCACTATCCCTGGGGAAGCGGGCTAGGTTTCTAGCACCAGGCATGATTTCCCTCCTGTTGAGTGGGCAATAAGTCTAATTGGATGACTGTTGGTTGCCAGTAAGAGGTGATTGCCATTTATTGCACCTTTATGCATATCTTGCCGAGCTGGTCACTGTCACAGTTCATAGGCATCACAGCTGGATAGGGATGTTTGTTCCCCCTCCTTGGCACTTTGCATAGGATTTCCTGGTCCTTTGGAAGCTAGGCTGCAGAAAGGGGACTTTCCTGTCAGATCCAGCTGTAGTCACCTAAGCTATGTGCCCAAAGTAGGTGATGTCTTCAGCAATAGGGCCCCCTTAAGCCCCTGAGAGGTGACTTAGGGCAACATCAATAACTTATTGGACTATCCTAACCAGCATTTAGAAAAAAGGTTTCTTGTATGTGGTACTGGGAAATTTTTGTACTTATGGGAGCATTGTCAACCAAAGTAACTTAACATTTTTAAAAATGTATGTGTGTCTGCATCTGTATACATTTATATATGTATACACACATACATATATATTACATATATACATAATATAAATAATTATACACGATATATTCTGTACTGGCCTCCCTCTTTCCATGTTGGAGTCGCCTCCTCATTATTTCATTTGTCACTTTATATCACCTGTATCTTGCTATTTTCCTCCCACTCACTCCCAGCAATGTCGCTTTATAATTCCTAATTTCTGTTGTGTACTCACATCTGAAGATTTGGAGCTATGAACTTCAGATGAGAGAGGACATGTGGCCTTTGTCATTCTGGGTCTGGATTATGTCACTCGGTGTAATCTTTCTAGATTCACCCATGTACTTACAAAGTTCCTTATTTACCTTTTCTTTGCAGCCAAATACTATTTCGTTGTGTATATGTTCATTTCCTGGCCATTGTGAGTGAGATGACAATGAACGCGGCAGAGTTCTGTGCAGTAAGACATGTTGAGTCCATATGCCAGTGGTGGAGGATGACTTCAAGGAAACAGCTTCTCAGACATAGCAGGGATGATGTGCACACAAGCTCACAGTGGTTGTAACAGCATGTACAAGTCCTAAGGTAGCTCATGACAGACAAAATCCTACCACGGAAAGGGGAGGCAGGTGTGGAATCCACCACTCACTGAGGAGTGATTAGCATTTGATAGCTGCTGGGAAATCGCATTCCTGGGCAGGCTCCACTACCACGAATAGTCAGGCAACAAAAATCCGACTCAGTAGAAGAGAGAAAGAAGAAAGAAACTCAAAGTAGCGTGGGGAGAGAGGTGAGGGTAGAGGATGGATAAGGGAGAGATGGAGAGAGGGAAATATGATTGAAGCACACTACATAAAATTCTCAAAGTATGCAGTAAGATATTTATTTAAAGAATCAGTAAAATTCTGGTTGGTAACTAAAATAGGGGAAAGGCTGGAAAATGCCTCAGCTTTCTGTTCTTTCAAGGGACAGGGGGTCATTACCCAGCATTTGTGTCAAGAGGTTCCCCCCTGCTTGCCACAGCTCCAAGGAATCTGATGCCTTCTTCTGGCCTCTGATGCTACTTGAACAGACATGGAATTCACACACAGACACACACAGATCTCTCTCCCTCCCTCCCTCTCTCTCCCTCCCTTCTTCCTTCTCCCTCCCTCTAGAAATAAAAAAAAATTAATCTATACAGGCAAGATTTGGCTTCAAAATAAAATTTTAAATTCATTGTCTAGAAAAGAAAACCCTTCAAAGCACTCTGTAGTAGGACAATGACTGAAGGTTAGAAAGCTTCTTGGATAATGTGCGATTGAAGCATGGGATCCAAGGGACAAAATTTTGGCATAGTCACAGCTGGTATTGTGTCAACAAACAATGGGAAAGCATGGACTGGACAGATGGCTTAGTGGTTAAGAACACTGGCTGCTCTTCCAGAGGACCCAGGTTAAATTCCCAGCACCTATATGGTGATTCACAACTGTTGTGTCTCTCCAGATTTTTTCAGACACCATAGTGTTACAGACGCTTATGCAGATAAAACACCCATATGCATATAATTGTAAAAAAGGTAGAAAATAAAAAAGTGTTGAAAAAGACAATGACGCCCTTCAGACTCACTAAATGTGTGTGTGTGTGTGTGTGTGTGTGTGTGTGTGTGTGTGTACACTTGTCCATGAACAGGCACACATGTGTTTCTGTGCATGTCAAGGCCAGAGGTCAACACTGTCTTCCTCTGTCACTCTCCATATTACTTATTGAAAGGCAGTCTCTTGTTAAGTCCAGAACTCACTGATTGACTAGACTGACTGGCTGGTCAGTGAGCTCCAAGGACCAGCATTTCTCCTGAGCTCTGGTCCTCATGATGATACTACCATCAAGCAAGCCTTTCATCAATGGAGCCATCTCCCAAGACCTTCAACTAATGGTTGAATACTGATGGGGAAGAAAACAGAGGGCAGAAAAGGAGAACAGGGAAAACATCATTTGGCATAAACTTTAGCTATGTAAAGATTAGTAAAAACAAAACAAATGAAAAAAACCTGTCACCACCACCACCATGACAACTAAAAAGCCCTATGAAATCATTAAGAGCTATCTTGTACAGTGGTCCTCAACTTACCTAATGCTGAGATCCTTTCATACAGTTCTTCATGCTGTGATGACTCCCAACCATAGTTATTTTGTCGCTACTTTAAAACTGTAAGTTGGCTACTGCTATGAAAGGTAATATAAATATCTGCTTTGCAGGATATCCAATATGTGAACCCACAAAAGGGCTGTGACCCACAGGCTGACAAGCTCTGATGTTGTGTTAGGGAAGAGAAAGCTGGAGAAAATTTTATGGCTTGCTTATCCCTTATTAGAAGAATTAATGGATGTAAACATTTGGTTTATTAGACAATACTAATAATAGACTGTCTCTCAGACTTAGTCGATGGCAGGAAAAAAATCTGTAGTTGGACTAAAAGTCTGCCATAAAAATGGGTTGCTATGTGCTCCCAGGGTCTAAACCACCAAGCAAAGAGTACACATGGAGCGGCCCATGTCTCCAGCTGCATATACAGCAGAGGATGGCCTTGTTGGACATCATAGGGAGGAGAGGCCCTTGGTCCTGAGAAGGCTAGATGCCCCAATGTAGGGGAATGCCAGGACAGGGAAGCAGGAGTGGGTGGATGGGTGAGGGAGCGCCCGCATAGAAGCAGGGGCAGGGGGAATGGGTTAGGGGATTTTTCAGGGGGGAAACCAGGAAAGGGGATAACATTTAAAATGTAAATAAAGAAAATATCCAATTAAAAAATTTTTTTTTAAAAACTGGGTTGCATCATCCCATGTACAAGTACTAGTGAAACTGAAAGAGGATTCTGGAGGAGACTCCTAACAGACTCCTAAAAACCAAGAGCAAGCCCATGCTTTAACTCACTCTGCATTGGTGCCAGTGGATAAACAGTGCTCTTCAGTGTCTCCCAGTTAGTACTGGAAAACCTCCTATGCTAAACTTGGATGCTTACAGGTATTACCTTTGATTATATATATACATATATATGTATATATACATATATACATATATACATACATACACACACACACACACACACACACACACACACACACACATATCACATATCACATTTTCCTTGAGAGCCTAAGTTTAGTCTAGCACAATGATTAAATAGGGTTTCCTTCAGTCCTATGACCATCAATTATACCACTTGTGCCGCTGATGTGAGGCTGGCTCACCCAGGCAGGGCTATGATGTTGCTAAAACTTGTTAGACGGTGCACCCTCCAGGTGCATTCTCTTTCTGAATCAGCCCAGCCACAGTAGAAAAGCTGGCAGGCCACACCCAGCTGCATCCTTTCTCCTGTCACGGTTCTCTCCTCTTCAGCTTCCTGGAGATGGGAGCTTCCTAGGAATGGGCTCTTCCAGATAGAAAGCCCTGAACGGAGTCTGGCTAACGGACAGGAAAAGGAAAAGTGACTTCCAGATACATCACCTACTAACTAGACCCACTGTTCTTCCAGAAGCTCTTTATCCAAGAATGTCCTTGAGAATTTTCAAACATTCTCCTCAGAAACATCCTCTTTTTTTTTCTTCAAAAGAAAGAAATAAGAGTAATAAATAAGGCAGTGGAACTACTCATTAGTAGCCTTTTAAAGATAAGCTATCAGGTCCGCCCTTTCTCCCTTCTTGATTCCAGCGAAGATCATTTTTGTTCCAGGGATGTACTTTTGGGGATTCTCCAAATACTCCATCAGGGTATCCTCTCCCCAGGTGACGCCTTTGTTCTTGTTGGCATCTGTGTAAGAGAAGGAATTTATATGGTTTAAATATATCAAATAAAGAGTATTTAACACTTCTTTATAGTTGATCTACAAGTTAAAATGCTTTTCAGAACAAGCAAGTTAGGCCTTTTAAATTCTCTATTATCTAAGACTAAGTTGTAATTCTGTCCTTAAATACCCATTCAGAAATGCACATAACTGGAATTTCTGTTTATGTGTTGGTACTCTTTGCCAACTTACTAGATGGAAAGATGAAAATAAAGGAGATAGTTTGTAAGTTATCAACAGTAAGAAGACAATTAAAAACAATCACAGATAAAAAAGAAAAAGAAATAAGAGGGTGTTTCTAATCTAATATGGCGATATCAGTCAGCTTTGCACTTATTTTCCAATGGCACAGCGTCTTCCTGTCTCCTTACGCTCTCACCAAGAACCTTCAAAACCAGGCTTCTCTCTCCCCAAGCAGAATCATGCTTTCCTTCAAATCTTGATGCCTTGTCAACTCTAAGAAACCCTCTGTCTGAAGGTTGATCTGACTCTCTGTCTCTCCCTCTAACTAGGTGCCTCAGATCCTGAAACCAAACAAAACCCAGTGTGCAGGGAAAGTACAACAAATCATCTTAGAAGTGATTTCTGCAGTGACTTCCAATTACAATCAAACAAGAGACCCAGATTACAGAATGGCAGAAGCAGATGTTTAAGAATCAAATGCCATTTAGAAAACCAGTTCCTATTGCTGAGCCATGCCTTAATTCGAAATGGAGGGAGAAGGGATCTTTTTTTAAAAAAATTTATCCTTACAATATTATAGGACTCAACAATCATGAAAGATTTTTACATGTGTTCCAGAAAAAGGCTTAGCAAGAAAACATTAATTATACTGAAGCCTTAATGCATTATTCATCTCAAGTGTCTGTATATTTTAGCATTCCTTACCCCCACCCCCAAATTCCACAGTTTGATGCCTCTCTGTTACAGCATTTATGCAGCAACTAATATGCAATGCTGCTTCTGCATCTTAAAAACTGTTTGGGGCAGCAAGGGAGATGGCTCAGTGGGTAAGTATGGTGATGTAAATGAAAATGACCCCATGGACTCATGCTTGAATACTTGGTTCCCAGTTAGAGGAACTTTTGGGAAGGATTAAGAGTGTGGCTTTGTTGGAAGAGTTGTGCCACTGGGGGTAGGCTGTGAGGATTCAAAAGTTCATGCCCATCCCGGTCTCATTCCTTCTCTGCCTGCAATCTGCAGATAACATGTGAGCTCTCAGCAACTGCTCTAGTGTCTTGCCTACCTGTCTGCTACCATGCTTCCTGTCATGATATCATAAACTAACCCTCTAAAACTATAGACAAGAACTAGACCAAATGCTTTGTTTTCTAAGGTGTTGTGGTCATAGTGTTTCATCACAGCAATAGAAACAGTGACTGAGACAGTAAGTGTACTTGTGGACAAGACTGATGACCTGAGTTTGATCTGCAGGATCCACAAGGTGGAAGGAGATAACAGACTCTCACAAGTTGTCCTCTGACCTCCACAATTACGTCATGGTATGTGCTCACTCACAGACATATACATATGCATACTCACACAAGATAAATAAATAATGTAAAAAAATTCTTTAAGTCAGTTTGTTAGAAAGCTAAGATGATACAAACAAAACATAAAACCATTATCAAAAACTTCAGTGGTTGATAAAAACAGTCACAGGTCCAGAGGTGCTGTTTATACTATTACAGAAAAGGACCTGTGTTTTTAGGGTCTTCTTTTTCGAGATGGGGTTTCTCTGTGTAGCCCTGGCTGTCCTGGATTTCACCCCATAGACCAGGCTGGCCTCGAACTCAGAAATCTGCCTGCCTCTGCCTCCCAAGTGCTGGGATTAAAGGCATGAGCCACCACTGCCCAGCCTGTGTTGTTTAGTTTTAATAATGTACCAAAAGAAAGGTAATAAATGGGACTTCTGAATTGTACCTTGGTATATTTTATAACAATAATTTGTTCTGTCTTTTATTCTCAGGTATTTCCAATGTGGACACTGAAGAGACAAGTTTTTATCTTTTTAAATATGATCTTAGTTTCTAGAGTCCTTGGGTTTCGGTGGTTTCCTAAAACTCTTCCTTGTGATGTTGAACTCGATATCGCAAAGACCCACGTGATTGTGGATTGCACAGACAAGCATTTGACAGAAATCCCTGAGGGTATTCCCACTAATACCACCAACCTCACCCTTACCATCAACCACATACCAAGCATCTCTCCAGATTCCTTCCGTAGGCTGAACCATCTGGAAGAAATCGATTTAAGATGCAACTGTGTACCTATTCTACTGGGGTCCAAAGCCAATGTGTGTACCAAGAGGCTACAGATTAGACCTGGAAGCTTTAGTGGACTCTCTGACTTAAAATCCCTTTACCTGGATGGAAATCAACTTCTAGAAATTCCACAGGATCTGCCATCCAGCTTACAACTTCTGAGTCTTGAGGCTAACAATATCTTCTCCATCACGAAGGAGAATCTAACACAACTGGTCAACATTGAAACACTCTACCTGGGTCAAAACTGTTATTATCGAAATCCTTGCAATGTTTCCTATTCTATTGAAAAAGATGCTTTTCTAGTTATGAGAAATTTGAAGGTTCTCTCACTAAAAGATAACAATGTCACTGCTGTTCCCACCATTTTGCCACCTACTTTACAAGAACTCTATCTTTATAACAACATCATTAAGAAAATCCAAGAAGATGATTTTAATAACCTCAACCAGTTGCAAGTTCTTGACCTAAGTGGAAATTGCCCTCGATGTTATAATGTTCCATATCCATGTATACCATGTGAAAATAATTCTCCCTTACAGATACATGACAATGCTTTTAATTCATTGACAGAATTAAAAGTTTTACGTTTGCACAGTAACTCTCTTCAGCATGTGTCCCCAAAATGGTTTAAAAACATGAGAAACCTCCAGGAACTAGACCTCTCACAAAACTACTTAGCCAGAGAAATTGAGGAGGCCAAATTTTTGACTTCTCTCCCCAACCTTGTCCAGTTGGATCTGTCTTTCAATTATGAGCTGCAGGTCTACCATGCATCTATAACTTTACCACATTCACTCTCTTCATTGAAATACTTGAAAATTCTTCGTGTCAAGGGGTATGTCTTTAAAGAGCTGAAAAACTCCAGCCTTTCTGTATTACACAAGATTCCCAATCTGGAAGTTCTTGACCTTGGCACTAACTTCATAAAAATTGCTGACCTCAACATATTCAAACAGTTTGAAAACCTCAAACTCATAGACCTTTCAGTGAATAAGATATCCCCTTCGGAAGAGTCAAGAGAAGTTGGCTTCTGTCCTAATGCTCAAACTTCTGTAGACCGGCACGGGCCCCAGGTCCTTGAAACCTTACACTATTTCAGATATGATGAATATGCAAGGAGCTGCAGATTCAAAAACAAAGAACCACCTTCTTTCTTGCCTTTGAATGCAGACTGCCACACATATGGGCAGACCTTAGATTTAAGTAGAAATAACATATTTTTTATTAAACCCTCTGATTTTCAGCATCTTTCATTCCTCAAATGCCTCAACTTGTCAGGAAACACCATTGGCCAAACTCTTAATGGCAGTGAACTCCGGCCTTTGAGAGAGCTGCGGTACTTAGACTTCTCCAACAACCGGCTTGATTTACTCTACTCAACAGCCTTTGAAGAGCTCCAGAGTCTAGAAGTTCTGGATTTAAGTAGTAACAGCCACTATTTTCAAGCAGAAGGAATTACTCACATGCTAAACTTTACCAAGAAATTACCGCGTCTGGAGAAACTCATGATGAATGATAATGACATCTCTACCTCAGCCAGCAGGACCATGGAAAGTGACTCTCTTCGAATTCTGGAATTCAGAGGCAACCATTTAGATGTTCTGTGGAGAGATGGTGATAACAGATACTTGGACTTCTTCAAGAATCTGTTCAACTTAGAGGAATTAGACATCTCCAGGAATTCTCTGAATTCCTTGCCTTCTGGGGTTTTTGAGGGTATGCCACCAAATCTAAAGAATCTCTCCTTGGCCAGAAATGGGTTCAGATCTTTCTCTTGGGACAAACTCCAGTTACTGAAACATTTGGAAATTTTGGACCTCAGCCACAACCAGCTGACAAAAGTCCCTGAGAGATTGGCCAACTGTTCCAAAAGTCTCACAAACCTGATTCTTAAGCATAATCAAATCAGGCAGTTGACAAAATATTTTCTAGAAGATGCTTTGCAATTGCGCTATCTAGACATCAGTTCCAATAAGATCCAGGTCATTCAGAAGACTAGCTTCCCAGAAAATGTCCTGAACAATCTGAAGATATTGCTTTTACATCACAATCGCTTTCTTTGCAACTGTGACGCTGTGTGGTTTGTCTGGTGGGTTAATCATACAGATGTTACTATTCCATACCTGGCCACTGAAGTGACTTGTGCAGGGCCAGGAGCACACAAAGGTCAAAGTGTCGTATCCCTGGATCTGTATACATGTGAGTTAGATCTCACAAACCTGATTCTGTTCTCAGTCTCCATATCGTCAGTCCTCTTTCTTATGGTAGTTATGACAACAAGTCACCTCTTTTTCTGGGATATGTGGTACATTTATTATTTCTGGAAAGCCAAGATAAAGGGGTATCAACATCTGCAATCCATGGAGTCTTGTTATGATGCTTTTATTGTGTATGACACTAAAAACTCAGCCGTGACAGAATGGGTTTTGCAGGAGCTGGTGGCAAAATTGGAAGATCCAAGAGAGAAACACTTCAATTTGTGTTTAGAAGAAAGAGACTGGCTACCAGGCCAGCCAGTTCTAGAAAACCTTTCCCAGAGCATACAGCTCAGCAGGAAGACAGTGTTTGTGATGACACAAAAGTATGCGAAGACTGAAAGTTTTAAGATGGCGTTTTATTTGTCTCATCAGAGGCTTCTGGATGAAAAAGTGGATGTGATTATCTTGATCTTCTTGGAAAAGCCTCTTCAGAAGTCTAAGTTTCTTCAGCTCCGGAAGAGGCTCTGCGGGAGCTCTGTCCTTGAGTGGCCTGCAAATCCACAGGCTCACCCATACTTCTGGCAGTGCCTGAAAAATGCCCTGACCACAGACAATCATGTGGCCTATAGTCAAATGTTCAAGGAAACAGTCTAGCTCTCTGAAGAATGTCACCATCTAGGACATGCCTGAGTACCTGAAGTTTTCATAAAGGTTTCGGTAAACGAAGGTCTGAATTTTTCCTAACAGCTGTCAGGGCTCAGATTGGTGAGAAATCGTCAGTATGCGGCTAAGAAATTAAGAAGGGGAGACTGATAGAAAATAGCTTCTTTCTTCTTTCTTCATGCTGCCATGCTCATTTAAATATCTCCCCCCAGCTCAACTGTGAAATACTGGTGCCTAGGAGGAAACACAAGGCTTTGATTTATCTGCATACAATTGAGAAGAGCCACATGTCTGCCCTTAAGAAGTACTAGTATTTTCAGTAGTAGGGTAATAATTATGCAAGCTCTGTCTCTCTGATACTGAACTGTACCAGAGTTCAATGAAATAAAAGCCCAGAGAGCTTCTCAGTCAATTGTGTTTCTATCATGTATCCACCTTGCAGTACGCCACAAAGCAGTTACTGGCACAAGACAGTTGGTAGCTGCTTCAGTGCCTCTTACGCATTTTCTTGGGGCCCACTGATGGATTCTCTGGAGAAATAGGGAAACATTTTTTTTTTTTGTCATCCATGAACATGGTCAACTTATAAGTGGAGAAAATGGAAATATTGTCTTTTCAAGCAAAGATTTCTTTGCATTTGATGATAATTTACCTGCTGAAATATTCTATGTGCATGGCCACAAGACTGTTTCCAAAGTAAAATGATATTTAAAATAACTTCATTAATTGATGTTAGTTTGAGAACTAGTGCCAATATTTTTACGCATCTGTAACCATGGTGCATCACTATTAGGTGGTTTTCATAATAAGCCCAAAAGGGGATGGAAAGAATATGTATTTAGGGTTATTGGGGACAAGAAAATAGATGGATGGCAATTGCAAAAGTTTATTTCAGTTTTGAGAAGATAGAGGAAGACATGAGGGTTGAAAGAGTTTAACATTGGGAAATCATGGTTTTTTGTTTGGTTTGTTTTTATTTTGACTTTGGTATGTGCATGTGTGTGTGTGTGTGTGTGTGTGTGTGTGTGTGTGTGTTTGTGTATCTAGAAGACATTATTGGGAATGATACAGACTTCCTTCAAGACAACTCCTATTAACCTGGAACTCAACAATTAAGCTGGATTATCTGACTGGCAATCCCCAGACATATGCCTGTCATTGCCTCTTTAGAGTTTAGAGTATCTGCCACCAAATCTGGCATTTTTACATAGGTTGTGAGAATCCAACTCCTGCAAATAAAGTGCTTTACTTACTAACCATATCTCCAACCTGAAAGCATCAATTTTTTGTTATTATTTTAATTTATTTACATTCCAAGTGTTATCCCCTTACTGAGTTTCACCCTCTCCTGGAAACCCCCTATCCCCCCCTGCTTCTATGTGGGTGTTCCTCCACCCACCCACCCACTCCCACCTCCCCGCCCTCAATTCCTCTATACTGGGGCATCTATGGAGCCTTCATCGGACCAAGGGCCTCTCCTCCCATTGATGCCTGACAAGGCCATCCTCTGCTACATATGCAGCTGTGTATTCCTTGCCATGTGTACTCCTTGGCTGATGGCTTAGTCCCTGGCAGCTCTGGGGGTCTGGTTGGTTGATACTGTGGTTCTTCCTATAGTGTTGCAAACCCCCTCAGCTCCTTCAGTCCTTTCTCTAACTCCACCATTGGGGACCCTTCTCTCAGTACTATGGTTGGCTGAAAGCATCAAAGTTTGCAGGTTCCTTCAGCAAGCATTTCTTAGCATCCACAATAGTGTCAGAGTTTGGTGACTGTATCTGGGATGAATGCCCAGGTGAGACAGTCTCTGGATGGCCTGTCCTTCAGTCTCTGCTCTGCACTTTGTCTCCATAGTTACTCCAGTGAGTATTTTATCCCCTTTATTTTTTTATTCTCTTTTTATTGAATATAATCTTCATTGACATTTCAAATGCTAAAACCTTTCCCCGTTTCCCACCTCCCCGAAAACCCCCAACCCCTCCTCCCACCCCCTGCCTCCAAGTATATGCCCCTCCACCCGATCCACTCCTACCTCCCCCACCCCCACCCACCCCCGATTTCCCTTTGTTGGGGCATCTATTGCCACAACATCTTCACAGGACAAAGGACCATTCCTCCCACTGATGCCCGACAAGGCATTGCTCTGCCACAATTTTGGCTGGAACTGTGTGTACCCCTTGGTTGATGGTTTAGTCCCTGGGAATCCTGGGGTGTCTGAGTAGTCAAAATTATTGTTCTTCCCATGGGACTGTAAACCCCTTCAGCTCCTCCAGTCCCAGTCTGCCCTCCAACTCCTCCTTTTGGGACCACATGCCCAGTCCAATGATTGGATGCTAGCATCTGCCTCTGTATGTGTAAGGCTCTGGCAGTGCCCCTCCGGAGACAACCATAACAGGCTCCTTTTGGTATGCACTCCTCATCCATAATAGTGTTGGGGTTTGGAGATGGTTTATAGGATGAATCTCCAGGTAGGGCAGTCTCTGGGTGGCCTTTCCTTCAGTCTCTGCTCCACACATTGTCTCCATTATTGCTCCTGTGAGTATTTTGTTCCCTTTCTCAGAGGAACCTGAGCACGCCCACTTCAGTGGGCAAAGGACAGAGTCAATAGGACAAAATGGCAACCAACAAATTGGAAAAGATCCTTACCAATCCTACATCTGATAGAGGGCTAATATCCAATGTATATAAAGAACTCAAGAAATTAGACTCCAGAGAGTCAAATAACCCTATTAAAAAATAGGGTACAGAGCTAAACAGGGAATTCTCAACTGAGGAAACTCAAATGGCCCTGTAGCACCTAAAGAAATGTTCAGCATCCTTAGTTATCAGGGAAATGCAAATCAAAACAACACTGAGACTCCACCTCACACCAGTCAGAATGGCTAAGATGAAAAACTCAGGGGACAGCAGATGCTGGAGAGGATGTGAGGAAAGAGGAACACTTCTCTGTTGTTGGTGGGATTGTAAGCTGGTATAACCACTCTGGAAATCAGTCTGGTGGTTCCTCAGAAAAATAGATATAGTACTACCTGAGGACGCAGCTATACCTCTCCTGGGCATATACCCAGAAGATGCTCCAACATGTATCAAGGACACATGCTCCACTATGTTCATAGTGGCCTTATTTATAATAGCCAAGAGCTAGAAAGAACCCAGATGTTCTTCAACAGAGGAATGGATACAGAAATTGTGGTATATATACACAATGGAATCCTATTCAGCTATTAAAAACAATGAATTCAGGAAATTCTTAGGCAAATGGAGGGAACTAGAAAGTGTCATCCTGAGTGAGGTAACCCAATCACAAAAGAACACACATGGTATGCACTCACTGATAAGTGGATGTTAGCCCAAAAGCTCAAAATAAACATGTTACAATTCACAGACCACAGGAAGCTTTGTTCCCCTTTATAAAAAGGATAGAAGCACCCACAATTTGGTCCTCCTCCTTCTTGAGCTTCTTGTAGTGTGTGAATTGTATCTTGAGTATTCTGAACTTTTGGGCTAATATCCACTTATCATTGAGTACATGCCATGTGTGTTCTTTTGTGATTGGGTTCCCTCACTCAGGATGATATTTTCTAGTTCCACCCATTTGCCGAAGAATTTCATGAATTTATCGTTTTTTAAAAGCTGACCAGTACTCCATTGTGTAAATGTGCCACATTTCTTCTGTTGAAGGACATCTGGGTTCTTTCCAGCTTCTGGCTATTAAAATAAGGGTGCTATGAACATAGAGGAGCATGTGTCATTGTAATACATTGGAGCATCTTTTGGGTATATGCCTAGGAGTAGAATAGCCTAGTCCATAGGAGTACTATGTCCAATTTTCTGAGGAACCACCAAACTGATTTCCAGAGTGGTTGCAGCTTGCAATCCAACCAGCAGTGGAGGAGTGTTCCTCTTTCTCCACATCCTTGCCAGCATCTGCTGTCACCTGAGTTTTTGATCTTAGCCATTCTGACTGGTGTGAGGTGGAATATCAGGGTTGTTTTGATTTGCATTTCCCTAATGACTAATGATGTTGAACATTTCTTTAAGTGTTTCTCAGCCCTTCGAGGTTCCTCAGTTGAGAATTCTCTGTTTAGCTTAGTTCCCCATTTTTAATAGGGTTATTTGGTCCTCTGGAGTCTAACTTCTTGAGTTCTTTGTATGTGTTTAGCCCTCTATAGGCTATAGGATTGATAAAGATCTTTTCCTAGTATGTTGGTTGCTGTTTTGTCCTATTGACAACATCAATTTTAATTTCAACTTTCATAATCAAAGGTAACAAAAAGAACTCAGATATTATCAAGATAAACTGGGTATAAATTTATATGAGTACAAAGTTTGAAATATGACCAACTTGACATTTGGAGAATAATATGTATAGGTTTCAAGACCTGAAAAGTTAGTTTAGGGGACATGTATTTCCCTCATATGTGAAAATATCAAAAGTTTTACTTCAAGTTTATCTTGAAAGAAATAGTCTAGAAATTGTTTCCAAATGACACAACTAAGAAAGTTTGCAAATTTCCAAACTAACCTCTGGAACAGCAGAGAAGTAAAGTTACTAGAGTCAGTTACTTACAGTTTCTCTGAGCCTCGTTGTGTTTAATAGATTCCTTGCCTCTTTGGTGAAAATACAGATAATGTCACCAAAACAAAATCAGCTCTTGGCCACTACATATCTTCTCCTACCAACACATATAAGTTCATAAGATTTAAACTATCTTGATGATTTATAAAGCATAAATTACTTTGAGTCAACTTAGGTCTCTTCTGAATTGCATTAAGAAGAAAAGAAACAAAAGAATGCCACAGCATCTTCCTCGTATTTCCTCCTGAAGTTAAATACAGAGGTTTGATGTCGGGAAAACAGCTCAGAATGCACCAAAAGATGTTTATGGTTGAATACCTTTATTACCATGATGAGTCGCTCTTAGTGATCTTAGGCCTCTCCATAGAGGTCCATAGTAGAGGAGTTGTCTACTGAGTGTGAGGTGGCAGATCAAATCTACCACCTCACACTACCAGGAGAAATTTACTCCCTGTTTCCAAAGAAAACTCTGATCTGATGGCTCCATCTCAGGAGGAACTTGACGATTCTTCATAAATCTCACCCCATCATCAATTTTTGGCTTCTTCCTTCTTGCAGCCCTGCACCTGGTAAGGGTATGGTTTATGACCTAGGATAGATATTATACCTTGGTACGATCTGAATTTTTATGATCCAAGCTACTGGACATTTGCAGAACGCATGATAACAGCAGAGAAAAAGGACAAAATGAACATCTTCAGTTTGTAGAGGAGAGAAAAGATGAATGTGATGTGGCACACTATCCCTGACTCGGGTTCTCTGGGTCCAGAACACTACATACTTTCAGTTATATTTATCTGAACCATTGTAGGTCTCCTTAAGGTAGTCAAGGAATATGGAGTACATAAATGAATGCAGTGGCCTGAGAATGTGGGCAACTTGAATCATTTCCAAAGACACTATGATGAGAAAGATGAGGACAAACACTTCTTTGGTAAAACCTGTTCCTCAATCTTAAGACAACCCTTTTCAACTAGAGAGAGGGTTAAGAGTCATTGAAAGTACTGGCTGCTCTTCCAGAGAACCGTAGTTCAATTCCAGAGAATCAGCCACAAGTGATTCACAGCCATTCTTTATTACTTACAGTTCTAAGGGATCTGATACTCTCTTCTGGCCACACTGGTACGGCACCACCTTGGAACACGGACATACATCCAGAAAAAGAACCCATATACATAAAACAGTATTAAGAAACAAAACAAATCCTGTTTAAAGATTAAAATATAATTATATTATTGTCCTCTTTCCTTTCCTCCCTCTAATACAGTGGCTCTCAACCTACGGGTCATGATACCTTTAGGGACTGTATATCATATATCCTGCATGTCAGATATTTGCATTATGATGCATAACAGTAGCAAACTGATAATTATGAAGTAACAACAGAAATTAATTTTGTGGTTGTGGGTCACCACAACATAAGAACTATACTAAAAGGTCACAGCATTAAAAAATTTAGACGCACTGCTCTAAACCCTCCTGTGTATCCCTCCTTGCTCCCTCTAGAATTCAGAGCTACTTTTTCTTTAATTATTATTGCTTTACACACACACACACACACACACACACACACACACACACACACACAAACATACAGACCTGCTCAGACCATTTAGTGATAACTGTGCATACATGACTTCAAATTTCAGAGATGATCACTTGGTGCTGGACAACCAACTAGGGGGCTCATTTCAGGGGAAGAAAAACTATTTCTCCAACTTTCAGGATTCCTTAGTTGACTGCAGATCCTTTCCTAAGGGTGGAGTTCTGTGAGATATTCCACTTCTGTGTCACCATGTCTATTGGTGTTGTACTCTGTTTGGGTCCTCTTTAGGCAACCATATTGTGGAGGTATCATGGGTAAAGCTTCATTTCTGTCATTTCTAGGAAACAAAATCTCAGAATGTATTCCATGGTCCTCTGTCTTTTTTTTTCTGAGACATGGTTTTTCTGTGTAGCCTTGGCTGTCCTGGAACTCACTCTGTATACCACGCTGGCCTTGAACTCAGAAATCCGCCTGCCTCTGCCTCCCAAGTGCTGGGATTAAAGGTGTGTGTCCTCTGTCTTTTTACAATATTTCTACCTCCTCTTCCAAGGTGTTCCCTGAGCCTTAGATGTCTTATAAATGTATTCTTAGTCTTATAAATGTATCAATTAGTATCCAGCATCCCACAATCACATGTTCTCTCCATTATGACTAGTTGTACTTTTCTGTAATGGTCCGTTGTCTGTTGCAAAGAGAAATGACTTTAATGAGGGGGTGAGAGATATACTCATCTGTGGGTGCAAGAATAAATAATTACATTGCAGTCAGTAGTTTTGCTGGTTTAGTAGTAAACTTTCTTCTAAGATCTATGATCTCACTAGTTCTGGATAGTGGACTAGGTTTCTAGTACCAGGCAGGATTTCCCTCATGCTAAGTGGGCTATTGGTCCAATGGAGAACGAGTTTACCACGAGGATATGACTGCCACTACCCCATCGTTAAGACAGCTGCCCCGTGCTGCTCAGTGTTGTCATTCATAGGCACTCAGCTGACGAAGGTTACTCTTTGTTTCTTCCCCTTGGACCTTTACATACCACCTTCTTTTTTCAAATGTTTAAAAACAAGACATTTTTCTTCTAACCAAGGAAAGTGAGAGAACTGGGTTACTGTAATTCGTGGTCCTACTTTAACAATTTCAGTGAAGCCAAAGTTGGGGTTTTTCTCTTGCCTCTTCTCTATGTATTCAGCACAGAACACTGTTTATAAGAAAGACTAGTTAGCAGAGCTGTGAAAACTCATCTCTTCTTAGAGCTTTGAGTTGTCAAACTCTAGGGTGTTGTTAGTAATTATGTGATACAGTGCCACTTGCATCCGATGAAAAGTTTAGCCCTTGACCCTAATGAATGCTGGGAACTTATTTGTACAAACTAAAGGCTAAATTTCGAGTGGTGTAACAAGGACACAACCAGAGTTAATGTAATGAAGATTATATGATACCAGCCACCATAGAGAAGGGGGAAGGTCAAAAGAAGATAAACTCTCAAATTCCTAATAAAATAACATGGTTACCTTTGGTGATCACAGGAACCCGGGGTTCTTGTAAGATCAAACTTACAACAGGACAGTTTCATATCTTAATTTGTGCCCTGATCTGCATGGTTTGGGGATTGACCAAACTGTGGCAATGGGGAATGAAAAAAAAAAAAACAAAACCAGACACAGACACAGAAAAGCTGTGATTTCCTGGGCTGTGCATCCTAATGGAGACACACCAACAGCAGAGAAACTCCGATTCAATTTATTATATATAGCACAAAGGAGGAAGAGATGGCTTAGCTAGTTCCAGATGGGGGTTTCTTTAGGGGAGCAATTTCAATCTGCAGTCATCCAAGAGGAGGAAGCTTCGTTTGATACTTTTTGCACATACCACAAACATATTTCTACCTTCCCATGGGGCACTGGGGTCCTTGACATGGCCATCACCTGCCGATAACACATTCACTTGGGACTTCTTTCTCTTCTCACAGTTTTCTTTCTTTCCCTGTTTTCTTCAAATATTTATCCCTTCCTCTCAGATTCCTTTTGATTCTAGAAGTTTATAGCAAGTCTCTGGGAATTCTTGAGAAAGAGAGGAAAGGACCAGGGTTGTAGGTAGAAGAACTCATTTGTCCATTATCCATGTGGCAACTATGGGCATCAAACCCATTTTACATACCTACCTACTATTTTTTGTTGTTAGTTAGAGTCTTTATTTTTCTTTTCTTATTCAATATATTCTTTATTTACATTTCAGATGATTTCCCCTTTCCTGGCTCCCTGCTCCCCAAAAGTCCCATATGCCCTTTTCCCTTCCCCTGTGCCTCCACCCACCCCTTCCCACTTCCCTTTTCTGGTATTCCCCTACAGTGATGCATTGAGCCTTTCCAGAACCAGGGGCCATTCCTCCCTTCTTCTTCTTCTTGGACATCATTTGGTATGTGGATTGTCAAAACAACCCTGAGGTTTCACCTCACACCAGTCAGAATGGCTAAGATTAAAAACTCAGGAGACAGCAGGTGTTGGCGAGGATGTGGAGAAGGAGGAACACTCCTCCACTACTGGTGGGATTGCAAGCTGGTACAACCACTCTGGAAATCAGTCTGGTGTGTCCTCAAAAAACTGGGCATGACACTTCTGGAGGACCCTACTATACTACTCCTGGGCTTATACCCAGAGGATTCCCCAACATGCAATAAGGATACATGCTCCACTATGTTCATAGCAGCCTTATTTATAATAGCCAGAAGCTGGAAAGAACCCAGATGTCCCTCAACAGAGGAATGGATACAAAAAATGTGGTATATATACACAATGGAATACTATTCAGCCATTAGAAACAATGAATTCATGAAATTCTTAGAGAAATGGATGGAGCTGGAGAACATCACACTAAGTGAGGTAACCCAGTCTCAAAAGAATACCCATGGTATGCACTCACCGATAAGTGGATATTCACCTAGAATCTTGGAACACATACCTACCTACTTTGATAAGCGTAATCACCTATAATTGGCTTAATGACATCTTCCCTGGGAAACACTGGCTAGATATTCTGTACATTCAAAAGCAGGGTTTTTTTTGTTTTTGTTTTTGTTTTTTGTTTTTCGTTTGTTTGTTTGTTTGTTTGTTTGTTTTTTCTTCTCATCTCCACTTTCAACCATGGCATTAAACTGAATGTGACCGCGTGCTGTGCCTTAAAGTTTACCTGATTTTCAGATAGTAATTCATTTCCAACATAGTTCTATGGCATTTTAGTGACTGCATTTCTTTGCAAGGTCATCTCTGCTCCTTCTTGATGGTTGATATTAGTTTAAACTTTGGGAAAAGCTCACAAACTTCAAATGGCTGAAGAGCTTTGAGCCGCAGTGCGTCAAAATGAATGCTCTCCAGAAAGCCTCTGCGAGGCTCTGTGAGGTTCTGGAGGGCCATCCCTCAAACCTAACAGCTGGCATTGGGAATCAGGTGGTTACTTCCACAGATGGAAAAGAACTTTGAATGTTATTCCAGTTGGATGTAACTCCCAGCTAGGCGGGGATGCAGAGCGAGGACACTGTCTTGCCTTTGTCAGACAAACGTAAGTGTATGATACTACTATCAGAGGCAAAGCAGTGGAACGAACATTCCAGAGACTTAAGTAGTAGCAAACTGTAAGCGTTCACATCTCCTGGGGGGAAGGGAGGAAGAGGAAAAAAGAAATAAAGAAGGTATTGACAGCTACACGAGTCCATATCTGTGGCCCATTACCCAGGAAGACCACTCTGGTATGAAAATCCTCTGAGTTATGTGACTAATGGAGACTTGGTTGCTCTCCTGAAGTCACAGTGAATAACATCTTTGGTTAAGGTCCAGACGGAGATACACCATACAGAGTGTACGGTGGTGGTTTGAATGAGAATGTCACCACGAAGACTCACATATGTGAATGTTTCGTTCCCACTTGGTGGACTGTTTGGGAAGGACTAGAAGTCATGGCCTTGTTGGAGGGGGTGTGTCACTAGGGATGAGCTTTGAGGATTCAAAAGCCCATGCCTGGCCCAACCTCTTGTTCTCCGCCTCCAACGTTCTAACCACCTACTGCTTCAGTGTTATGTCTAACTGCCAGCTGCCATGCTCCCAACCATGGTGGTCATGGCTTAACACTTCTGAAACTATAAGCAAACCCTCAATTAAATGCTTTCTTTTCTAAATTGCCTTGGTCATTGGGTTTCTACACAACAATATAACAGTAACAAGACAGGTTACCCAGCATGATACTTATTAAATAAGACAGATTAAAATCTGTGTCTCTTATTCTTAAGCCTGCATTTGCCACAGTGTAGTTGCCCTTAGATTGGGACTGCATAGCTGTAATTCCTGGGTAACATAACTTGTAAGTGACTGTTTTAACACATTACTCCTGTTTGTTGACAGATCATGACACAATCTTTGAGAAGATTGCAACTATCTAGGTCAGGCTAACTCATGGATGAAGAAGATGCATTTTCTTGGGGACAGGGGTTTGAGGTTTTGTTTTTATGAGATAATGTACTGCTATGTAGCCCAGGCTGGCCTTGAGTTTGCAGTAATCCTTCTTCCTCTGCTTCCTATGCTCTGGGATTACAGGTGTCTGTCATCATGCTTGCTCCTTGGAGAATATGTTTTAAAGTTCTCTCTTCTTTTGTTCTTGTTTATGAGCGGGGCCATTGGCTTGACATACAAAGAGCAAGGGATGAGGATTTGAGGAAGAAGACTATACAAGATCAAGTCACTGGTGCCCCAACACTGTTCTCTATTGCCAGGATAGAGGAGGGAGGAAGAAGTTGTACAGATTAAGCAGCATATACAAACTACCTGCTTCATTTATTCCATTAAATCATCATAGCAGGTCCATGAGACCAGTGCTAATGGTTTTGTTTTAAAGATGACAGGAGAGATCAGAAGTGAAGGAGTGATCAGAGGTGTTCTGCAGGCTACTGCCCAGAGTTACAGAGGAAGCAACCGACTCATCTGAAACTGAACTGTCTCTATCGAACACATCCACTCAATTGTTTTCATTTTATCTGGGGATGGATCCTCCCAAAGAGCTCCAAAACAATGTGTATTCCAGGCCATTACCAGATCAGAAATTCAGATCCATAGGGCCCAGGAAGCTGACCCACAGAGAAGTTTGGGAAACGCATCTTCTTCTGGGGCACCAGTGGCTGTTCATATACAGATCATTTTTGCAAATAAAGCTTGAGCCCCCAAGGATGCAAAAGCTCCTTCTCTTCGGTGTATGACCCTTGATGCTCTCATTCCACTACCAGGGACTAGAACTGTACTTAAACCCACAAATAGAGCTCCCTGCTAGGTACTATTTGGGGTGGGGATATACTTTATAGAGAAGTATCAGTTCTGCTCAAGGCTAAGATAGAAAGTCAATTGGAATGAGAACATTGGGACAAATTTAAGCTAATAGAATCTCAGCCTTGCAAGGGCTGGTCAATAGAACTGCTATTTAAAGTGAATGTACAGGTTGGAGTGCGGTGGGGGTTAGATATGTTTACTCTAATATTCCTAATGTCTTCCGGAATACATAAGTAGCAACTGCAGTTCCATATGTAGGACAGAGAGTGCCATCTAGTGGAGTGTGAGATTCCTCCTGGGTGCTAATGCCCCATTTATGAGCTCCTTACCTAGGTCTCCAAAATGGGAAGAAAGTACCATATAAAAACAAATGCATTCATCTCTTAAAAACATATATTTGTGGTTATTTTTATGTGCCCAGTGTATTAATTCATCAATGTGTCTAATGTGTATTAAGCATTGTTTACTGATAGAATAACGGTGGCTCCATAACATGGGGACACCGAGTGTCAAATCTGCTCCCACCACTGTATAGGTTACCTTTTCAATTGCTGTCACAAAATACCTAATAGGAAGGAAGGGAGGGAGAGAGGAAGAGAGGGAGGGAGGGATGGAGGGAGGGGAAAAGAGTGAGGAAGGAAAGAGGGAAGGAAGGGGAGAGGGAGGGAGGAAGGAAGGAAAGAGGAAGGGAAGGAGAGACAGAGGGAAGGAAGAAGAGAGTGAGAGTGAGAGGGTGTATTTTGGTTAGCAGAGTCAGAGAACAGTCCATTGTTGTGAAGTCACTGAAGAAGCAGCTCAAAGGTCATATGGCATATAGCCTTTTTTAAAAAAGACCCTATATGGTACCCACATTTAGTGTGTGTCATCTCCCCTTACTTAACCCAATTTAAAAATTGCTTCATGGACATGTCCAGAAAAAAAGCAGCTAGATGATTCTGGTTGCTGCCAAATTGGCAATCAATATAAACATCACAATCATTTATGTCCATTGTTTTTTTTTTCCTAATAGCTCAAGATGAGGCTAGTTATACATGACCTTTTGGGTACATCTGTGCACATGAGTAGCTCCGAGGTAGCTAGCTGAGCTTGCTTCTTTCATTGTAATAGTCTCCCGTTGTCATAGAATGAACCCCCTATTTGAATAGTAATGGGACCCAACCTGTTCCTCACCTCTCACTCATTTGCTTTGTATCTCTCGTCTGTCTGAACAACCTAACCAATAGCCTTCCTCTCCTACCACTACATTACCCACAGTCTACAAATGGTACCTTTGAAACTTGCTGAGACTTCATAGTTTGAGAATTAGTCATCGTTTCCACTTGCTTGGCTGTCAGTTCATAAAACATGTTGCTGAATGGGTTGATGCTTGGATGTTCCATGCCACCTTTCCAAAGAGGTAATTGAGTCAAAGATGATGCCACACACACACACACACACACACACACACACACACACACACTGTGTGACTACACATATGCCTTCCCATGTATGCTTGTGTGTATATGTACACTGTTTACGTGTTATAAATACTGATAATGCCAACCTACCTTGTACTTATTTTTTAAATAATGATAAAGGTTTATTTTTATTTTTGCTTTTATTTTGAATTAGATATTTTACTTATTTACATATCAAATGTTATCCTCTTTCCTGGTTTTCCCTCTGCAAACCCCCCATCCCATCCTCAGTAACCTGCTTCTATGAGGTTGCTCCCCCACCCACCTACCCATTCTTGCCTCACCCACCATTCTAGCCTTCTTCTATGCTGAGGCATCAAGACTTCATAGGATCAAGGGCCTTCCCTCCCATTGATGCCAGATAAGGCCTCTTCAGCTCCTTCAGTCCTTCCCCTAAATCCTCCATTGGGGTCCCTGTGCTCAGTCCAATGGTTGTCTGAGCCTCCACATTTGTATTGGTCAGGATCTGGCAGAGCCTCTCAGGAGACAGCTATATCATACTCCTGTCAGCAAGCACTTGTGGGCATCTGCAATAGTTTCTGGTTTAGTGTCTGCACATGGGATGGATCCACAGGTGGGTCAGTCTCTGCATGACCTTTCCTTCACTCTCTTCTCTACTCTTTTCCCCTGTATTTCCTTTAGACAGGAGAAATTCTGGGTTGAAATTTTGGAGACTGGTGGGTGGACCCATCTCTAAACTGGGGGGCTATGCCTAACCTCTGGATATGGTCACTACAGGATCTACCTATCCTTTGTGGGGTATTTCATCTAATGTCATCCCCAGGGGGGCCTTGGAGGCTCATGCTTTCCTGGCATCTTGGACTAATTTCTTGAGTTCTTTGTATACAATGGATATTAGCCCTCTGTCCAATGTAGGGTTGGTAAAGATCTTTTCCCAATTTGTTGATTGCTGTTTTGTCCTATTGACAGTGTCCTTTTCCTTACAGAAACTTTTATCTAATGAAATGACCATGTGGTTTATTTTCTTTGAGTTTGTTTATATAGTGGACTATATTGATGTATTTCCATATATTAAATCATCCCTGCATCCCTGTATGATGCCTACTTGATCGTGGTGAATGATCATTTTGATGTGTTCTTGGATTCAGTTAGCAAGAATTTTATTGAGTATTTTTACATCAATATTCATAAGGGAAATTGGTCTGAAGTTTTCTTTCTTTGTTGGATCTTTGTATGGTTTTGGTATCAGCGAAATTGTGGCTTCATAGAATGAGGTAGTGTTCCTTCTGTTTCTAATTTGTAGTATAGTTTGAAGAGTATTGGTGTTAGGTCTTCCTTGTAGGTCTGATAGAATTCTGCACTAAAACCATCTGGTCCTGTGCTTTTATTGGTTGGGAAACTTTCAATGACCACTTCCATTTCTTTAGGGGTCATGGGACCATTTAGATGGTCTATCTGATCCTGATTTAACTTTGGTATTTGGTATCTGTCAAGAAAATTGTCCATTTCATCCAGATTTTCCAGTTGTGTTGAGTATAGACTTTTGTAGTAGGATTTGTTTTTTTCAATTTCCTCAGTTTCTTTTGTTATTTGTCCCTTTTCATTATTAATTTTGTTAATTTGAATACTGTCTCTGTGCCCTCTGGTTAGTCTGACTAAAGGTTTATCTATCTTGTTGATTTTCTCAAAGAACCAGCTCCTGGTTTTGTTGATTCTTTGTATAGTTCTTTTTGTTTCTACTTGGTTGATTTCAGCCCTAAGTTTGATGATTTCCTGTCTTCTACTCCTCCTGGGTGAATTAGCTTCTTTTTGTTCCAGGGCTTTCAGGTGTGCTGTTAAGCTGCTAGTGTATGCTCTCTCCAGTTTCTTTTTGGATACACTCAGAACTATGAGTTTTCCTCTTAGCACCGCTTTCATTGTGTCCCATAAATTTGGATATGTTGTGCCTTCATTTTCATTAAATTCTAAAAAGTCTCTGATTTCTTTCCTTATTTCTTCCTTGACCATTTTTATAGCATTGTTCAGCTTCCATGTGTATGTGGGCTTTCTGTTGTTTTTGTTGCTATTGAAGACCACCCTTACTCCATAGTGATCTGATAGGAGGCATGGGATTAGTTCAATCTTATATCTGTTGAGGTCTGTTTTGTGACCAATTATATAGTCAGTTTTGGAGAAGGTAGCATGAGGTGTTGAAAAGAAGGTATATTCTTTTGATTTAGGATGAAATGTTCTATAGATATCTGTTAAATCAATTTGGTCCAAAACTTCTGTTACTTTCACCAAGTTTCTGTTCAGTTTCTGTTCCCATGATCAGTCAGTCCATTGAGGAGAGTGGAGTGTTGAAGTCACCCACAATTAATTTTTTCAAGGCAACAGAAATATTTATGGAGCACTAAATATTAGGTTTTGTCTGTTTTACCAAACACACAGTGCTTGGGACCTTAGGTCTCACCCTTAATACATAGATATCCACAAAAAAATCATCATGGTTCTCTGAACTCTGCAATAATTAAGAAAACTTTAATGATTAGAAATGTAACAATATTTACTCCTGGGGAGATGTTGTAATCTAACAATTTGCTTCTCTTTATACATCTGAACTATGATGTTATATCAGAACTGCGATCTTAAGTAACTTATTTTTCATGTGTGCTACTGTACATTTCCATATTTTCTTATATTTTTATTGGATATATTCTTTATTTATATTTTATTTCCCTTTTCCTGGTTCCCCACCCCCCAAAGGTCCCATATGCCCCTTTCCCTCCCCCTGTTCCTCCATCCACCCCTTCCCACTTCTCTGTTCTGGTATTCCCCTACACTGATGCATTGAGCCTTTCCAGAACCAGGGTCCACTCCTTCTTCTTCTCGGACATCATTTGGTATGTGGATTGTGTCTTTGGTGTTCCAAAATTCTAGTCTAATATCCACTTATCGGTGAGTGCATACCATGGGTATTCTTTTGAGATTGGGTTACCTCACTTAGTATGATGTTCTCCAGCTCCATCCATTTGTCTAAGAATTTCAATTCATTGTTTCTAATGGCTGAATAGTACTCCATTGTGTATATATACCACATTTTTTGTATCTGTTCCTCCGTTGAGGGACATCTGGGTTCTTTCCAGCTTCTGGCTATTTTAAATAAGGCTGCTATGAACATAGTGGAGCATGTATCCTTATTACATGCTGGGGAATCTTCTGGGTATATATGCCCAGGAGTGGTATGGCTGGGTCCTCCGAAAGTATCTTGTCCAGTTTTCTGAGGAAACACCAGACTGATTTCCAGAGTGGTTGTAGCAGCTTGCAATCCCACCAGCAGTGGAGGAGTGTTCCTCTTTCTACACATCCTTGCCAACACCTGCTGTTTCCTGAGTTTTTAATCTTAGCCATTCTGAAGTCACCCACAATTATTGTGTGAGGTACAATGTGTGCTTTGAGCCTTAGTAAAGTTTCTTTCACGAATGAGAGTTCCCTTGCATTTCGAGAGTAGATGTTCAGAATTGAAAGTTCTTCTTGGTAGATATTTCCTGTGATGAGTATGAAGTGTCCTTCCATGTCTTTTAGATGACTTTTGGTTGAATGTCAATTTTATTCAATATTAGAATGGCTACTCTAGCTTGGTTCCTGGCACCATTTGCTTGGAAAATTGTTTTCCAACCTTTTACTCTGAGGTAGTGTTTGTCCTTGACACTGAGATGTGTTTCCTGTATGCATCAAATTGCTGGGTCCTGTTTACATATCCAGTCTGTTAGTCTATGTCTTTTTATTGGGGAATTGAGTCCATTGATGTTAAAAGATATTAAGGAATAATAATTGTTGTTTCCTGTCATTTTTGATGTTATTTTTATGTTCGTGTGGTTATCTTCTTTTGGGTTTGTTGAAAGACTCTTGCTTTTTCTAGTGTGTAGTTTCCCTCATTTTGTTGGTGTTTTCCATTCATCATCCTTTGAAGGGCAGGATTTGTGGAAAGATATTGTATAAATTTGTTTTTGTCATGAAATTCCTTGGTTTCTCCATCTATGGTAATTGAGAGATTTGCTGGGTATAGCAGCCTGGGTTGGCATTTGTGTTCCATTAGTGTCTGTATGACATCTGCCCAGGCTCTTTTGGTTTTCATAGTCTCTGGTAAGAAATCTGGTGTAATTTTGATAGGTCTACCTTTACATGTTACATGACCTTTTCCCCTTACTGCTTTTGATATTCTTTCTTTGTTTAGTGCATTTATCATATTAATTATTATGTGACTGGAGGAATTTAATTTCTGGTCAAATCTATTTGGAATTCTGTAGGCCTCTTGTATGTTCATGGGCATCTCTTTCTTTAGGTTAGAGAAGTTTTCTTCTATAATTTTGTTGAAGACATTTACTGGCCCTTTAAGTTGGAAATCTTCACTCTTTTCTTTATGTCTAATCCTTAGGTTTGGTCTTCTCATTTTGTCCTGTATTTCCTGGATGTTTTGGGTCAGGAGCTTTTTGCATTTTGCATTTTCTTTGACTGTTGTATCAATGCTTTCTATGGTATCTTCTGCCTCTGAGATTCTCTCTTCTATCTCTTGTATTCTGTTGTTGATGCTTGCATCCATGGACTCCTGACTTCTTTCCTAGGTTTTCTATGTCCAGAGTTGTTTCCCTTTGTAACTTCTTTATTGTGTCTACCTCTGTTTTTAGATCCTGGATGGTTTTGTTCAATTCCTTCACCTGTTTGGTTGTGCTTTCCTATAATTCTTTAAGGGCTTCTACCTGTTTGCCTGTGTCCTCCTGTATTTCTTTAAGGGAGTTATTTATGTCCTTCTTGATGCCCTCTATCAGCATCATGAGCTGTGATTTTAAATCCAAATCTTGCTTTTTCTGGTGTGTTGGGTTATCCAGGACTTCTGGTTGTGGGAGAATTGAGTTCAGATAGTGCCATGTTGTCTTGATTTCTGTTAGTAATGTTCCTATGATTGCCTTTTGCCATCTGGTTATGTCTGTTGTTAGTTGGTCCTGCTGTCTCTGGCTGGTGCTTGGCCCTCCTGTGTGCCTGCAAGCCTATCTCAGCACCCCTGGGTGACCAGCTCTCTCCTGGCACAGAGTACTGTGGGGCTGCCTAGCTCCTGGGTGCAGGTAGGGCCCTCGTGGACTGAGTCCCACCTGATCTGACACTGGGTTGTTCCCTGTGTTCCTGACTATAAGAGCCCACTCAGTAGCAGGAGTGAAGATGGTGGCCTGTACCTTGTACTTATGTTAGTTGTAAGGCAAAGTGAGATAATCTATCAAAACTATTCAGCACAGAGTTTAATTATCTATCAAATGCTTTTTTATGTGTACCTATTAATTTATCCTATTCCATTGAGTTTATGATCAAATTAGTCATCTCACAAGATAAATTTGATATTCCCCATAAAATAAATTTTGAATTTTGTTTTTCTTTTAGGAAATAGTACTTGGAAAGATTTTTTTTTTACTAATAATCTCTACTGTGTATAAAATGCTATATATTAGTATATTGATACATTATATAAATTCTAAATTTATATTTTTGAGATTTTGTTTTTATTTTATGTGTATGGGTGTTCTCCTGTATGGATGTCTGTGTACTGCATGAGCACAGTGCTCTGAGCAGCCAGAACTGGATATCCGATCCCCTGGAACTGCAGTTACAGAATCAAACTCTTGTCCTCCGCAAAAACAGAAGGTATTATTTTTAATTGCTGAGACATCTCTCCAGCCCCTAAATTCTAAATTTTAAATTACAACAATTACCTGACTCTTCTGTGCAATATATACTGATTTTTGATGCTGTTTTGTTTTTAAGGCACAGTGAAACTGTGTAACTCTGGCTGGCCTAAACTCTCTATGTAAACCAGATTGCCATTGAACTCAGAGATCTGTCTTCTTTTGCCTTCCAAGTGAACAATGTATGTGGCATTATACGTCTTACTACTACTACTACTACTACTACTACTACTACTACTACTACTACAGCCTCCTCCTCCCCCTCCATCTCCCCCTCCTCCTCCCCTCCCCTCCCCCTTCCCTTCCTCCTCCTCCTACCCTTCCCTCTCCCCTCCCCCTCCTCCTCCCCTTCCTCCTCCTCCTCCTCCCCTTCCTCCTCCTCTTCCTCCTCCTCCTCCTCTTCCTCTACTTCTTCTTCTTCTTCTTCTTCTTCTTCTTCTTCTTCTTCTTCTTCTTCTTCTGCCAAGACAGTATTTCTCCTTCTAGCCTTGGCTGTCCTGAAGCTCACTTTGTACGCATGGGTGGCCTCTAACTCACAAAGATCTGCCTGCCTCTGGCACCCAAGTGATGGGATTAAAGGTATGTACTACTACACCAGGCTCTCAACACATATTCTTAAGCATGGTTTGGTCAGTCATGCTTTTTATTTATACTTTTAATTCTATCATTTTTTAAAGAAATATCTCAGATACCCGGAGGTTATCTCTGTAAACGTTTTTTTCTTAAATATGTTTTTCATTTTCCATAATCTTTCCTCTACATTAAGAATGCCAACCATTTCCTACTGAAGGCTTATCTTAGGAAAGTCCCTTTTACTTTATTCAAGTTCCAGATTTCTCTCATTCTTTTGCTTCCTGTGACTCTACTAAAAATAAGGGGAAGGGGTGAGAAAAGGGGGAAAAGGAGGAGGAAGATGCAAAAGTATGAATTAGTTCCAAATGTTGGTTTGCATGAAGCACTTTGATGATTCCTTCCTCCTAAGTGAGAAATGACTGTCCTAGTCTTCATTTGCTCTCCCAGTTCCTGATATTCACTCTGATTCTGGATAGCAGTGGTCTTCTTCATTACCATGCTTGTGTTTACTTCCAGGAATGTGATTTCTTCTAGGAATGTGAGGGGCAGGCTTTGCCTCCAAGGCTTCTGCCACATTTAGTCTCAATGAAGCTTATTTGGGACTTTAGAATTCTATTTAGCAAGACTGGGGGTTTGGCATTGTTGGGGTTTGAAGCTCTGTTTACTCATCTCTCTCTCTCTCTCTAGATGAACAATTCATGCTGCCAGTAGGTAAAGAGAGTATGTTTTGAATACCCTTCTTGGTCAAGAGAAGAGAATCTCTGGCTTGGGTGCAGACCTAACTTGGTCCAATGGGACCAGATTAAACTTCTGGCCAAGAAACCATCTCTAAAAGGAATGCTCACATGAAACCATACCAATGAACTAGAATCATTAATTCCTTTACTGAGCCAATTATTGTTCTCCACAATTGCAGTGTCTTACTCCAAGCTGAGACAAAAAGAAGAAGGAGGAGGAGGAGGGGAGGGGAGGAGGAGAGGGGAGGAGACGGAGAGGGGAGGAGGGAGAGGGAGGGGGATGGTGAAGAGCGGGAGGGGAGAGGGAGAACAAGAACAAGAACAAGAAGAAGAGGAAGAAGAAGAAGCCTGACTTAAGACTTCCTAATGAGCTTGAAGAAAAGAATGTGTGTTAGTAATATTAAATTTGGGAGCCCTCAAAGAGCCAAACTGAAGACACTGCTTTAGTCATTTCTGGTGGTCTATCAAGGCCAAGCAGAGGAATTGAGTTAGAGGGAGGCTTTGGGGATCTCCCGTGACAATGGTGGTGATATCTGTGCTTGGTGGCAGGGCCTAGCTATTCAAACTTGAATCAGAAAAATTGACATTTGCTGGAGGCTTGTTAGAGATACAGCCTCTAGAGCTGAAGAGGTGAACAAGTTGATAAAAACAACTGTCTCACAAGTATAAGAAATGGGCTCCAGCCGCATATGAAGCAGAGGATGGGAACCAATGGGAGGAGAGGCCCTTGGTCCTGTGAAGGCTCAGTGCCCCATTGTAGGGGAATACCAGGACAGGGAAGCAGGAGTGGGTGGGTAGGTGGGGGGAACACCCTCATAGAAGCAGGAGGAGGGGGAATAGGAAAGGGGGATTTCATGGCGGGGGGGGGACATGGAAAGGGGATAACATTTGAAATGTAAATAAAGAAAATGTCAAAATTTTTAAAAAGGAAAAATAAAAAAGAAATGGGATTTGATACCCAGAACCCGCATTTTAAGAAAGGTGGACATAGTGGAATGCTCACATAATTCTAGGAAGGCAAGAAGGAGGGAAGTAAGTAGAGAAAGGTGGATTTCTGAGGCTTGCCAGCTACTCAGCCAAATAAATAAGCTCCAGGCAGTCAGAGACCCTGTCTCAAAAAAGGGTGAATGATTTTGGATGACATCTGAGGTTGTCCTTCTGCTTACACACACACACACACACACACACACATATATATATATATATATATATATATACACACACTCTCACACACATGCACACACACAGAGACACACAGGGTAGAGTAAGGTGAGCTGGGATTGAGGGATACAGTATCTACCATAGATCAGCTATATTAGAATCTAAAATTTAACGTCCTCTCTAGGATCTAGGAAGTAGCTCCATAACACATTATAGGATTTCTTTCTCTGTTGTCAGAATAGTCATTGTTCAGATGGGAGAAGAACTTTTGTGCATTTGGTGATAGCAGCATTTCTCCCTCATCAAATTTTGACAACTCAGAATGTTCCCAGACAATGTTAAATGTCTCTAGGGATTACTATACAACTTTCTCTGAGATCTGTCAATGACTGGTTAGGCACGTAGTAGTGAATCCAGAGGGGAAAATGATAAGAACTGAGCTTTGAGTCATTCTCATCTTCCATGGCTTGTGGATGAGCTTGGAAAAGAAGATAAAAAGACAGACAGGAGGATGAAGGAATCCCAGGAGAACAGCAGCTAGGAGATCAAAGAGGTACATACTGATAGGTGTTGCTAATCAAGATGTGAACTATAACATGCTCATTTTATCTAGATAAATGAAAGCTACCAATGACCCAAAATAAAATAAGCTTACTCTGTTCACAGTGTTATGTGTGTGGGTGTGTGTGCATATGCGTGTGCACACGTGTGTGTGTGTGTGTGTGTGTGTGTGTGTGTAGGGGATGGCAATCAAAGACCAGTTGAAGAATGAATAGGAGGTATGGAAACTGCCGCCGGGTGTTAGTTCTTTGGAATTTAATAGTTTCCCAGAAAGCAGTATCCGAATTTAGAAAGAGTCCCAAACCTAGGGAGTCCCAATCTGATCCTGAAGAAGAGCCCAGAAGTTACCAGATGATTCTGAAATACATGAGATGTTGGGAAACTTGACTAATGGGTGAGTTTTATATCTGGTTAGTTGAAGGGAGGAAAGAAGCTGACCTTATACCTTATACAATGGGTTTGCTATATGGGCGTGTCTTAAATACACTACTCTCCTCAGATTTGAAAAACCCACATACTGTTGAACATCTTGGTTCTGTAGAAAGGAAAATGTGTGATCTACAAACTCAGAAATCAGAACTCTAATAGCATTCCTACTTTTCAGCGGCTAGCTAGATGTAATTTTAAAAAATAATTTTATCAAAATCTTAAAGATACTTAATTGATAACTTTCATCCAGACAAGGAATGCCTGTGAACAAATGCAAACCCATGGGACATTGTCACTATCTCATTGCAGTCTCCTCTTGGTGTGTGTAAAGTCAATAAACATAACAAGGAGATAAAAGAATGGACAAAGGGCAAGAGAATACTGGTATCATTCCTTGATAGTGGAAGCACCAGGATCTTATTCAGGAAGCATAAACATATTCATCTAAGAAAGCACTTTCGGACCAGCACCTTCCTGAGAATGCTCAGGATAAGATGTACATGGCTAAGCACGCTTGGTTTAAGCTCATAGTTCAAGATATAAAGAGGATAGGCATATTCCTGGGTATGTTTGGTTTAAGATCATGGGGAAAGAAAATAACTGTGTACACATTCAAATGGTGAAAGAAAAATGAAGGCAATAAACCTTCTGGGCATGGTTAGTTATGTTATAGAAAGGGTAGCTAGAATTACGTTTGGGCATGTTCATCCTCCCTTTTCCAAAGAAAAATTCTAGTTAAAAACAAGTGGAAGGATACACGGTCCGAAAGTACAGTAACTTACAAGTTAGCCCCTACAAAGGATTCTCCCTCACCTAGTCACTGACAACTAGTTGACATTCACGAAAACGGAATATTGAGCCTGACATAGTGGCACAACCTGGCAAGCAAAGGCAGGGGGATGACGATTTCCTTACCAGGCAAGATCCTGTTTCATAGAAGGGGGGGGAGGGAAGGAGAAGGGTAGTAATTGTAGCTTATTGTATGTACATATAGTTTTTTTTTTGCATTCTTATTTTAAGTGTATGGGTGTTTGGTTACGGGTGTGTATATATGGTTTGTGTGTGCCTCATACCCTCAGAGGTCAGCGGAGGGCATTGGATCCCCTGGAACTGTAGTTATAGATAGTTGTTAGCTTCTACGTGGAAACCAAACCTTGGTCCTCTGCATGGTCAACAAAGTACACTTAACAGCTGAGACATCTCTCCAGTTTCTTGTATATCTAATCTAAATTCATCATTTTATCTACGGTTCCATACAGCAGTGGGGATGCAGTTGGCCTGAGTTGTTCTGACTGTGTAGCTTTCAACTTCTTTTTTTATTATTATTATTTTAGGTAAGATAGGCAGTTTATTGTGTCTTGGTTGTAGTAGGATACACAACCCCTCCACATGTACAACTGTTTTGATGCTTTATTGTTGCTTTTTGGGATACCACAGTATGATGTCTTAGGTCTGCAGTCTTTTCTCTGTTAACCTGATCAGTGGTCCACCTATTTTACAATTCAAGTTAGAAGAAAGTCACGGAACTCTGGCTGGGACATCCTAAATCGAGGGCTACAAGACTTACAACCCAGTTGTGTAAAGTGCTTATGTTCAGTGCAAACATACACAGCCTGGAGAGTAAGCAGGCCCCAGGCAGTGGGGGCCCCTGGGAGCTGTGGCGTGTTCTATGCATCAGGAGGGAAAGACCCCTTAAGGGAGCTAGGGCTCTGCCTCAACTTCTTTAAAACCCAAGTAAGCACCCATGTGGCCGAGAACGTTGTCCCACCAATAACAAAGGTCACAACTACAGAGAATTTTAGGGGGTGGATAAAACAATAACATTCAAGTCAGGGGCATTTCTTTATTGGGAGAATCCCAGTAAAACTCAGACAATAATTCCCTTACTTTTTACGCTAACTCTTAGGTTTGCCTGCAACTTGAAATTACCCCGGACAGCTAAAAAAGGAACAATTGACCAAACAGGAAAGCAAAGCATGCCGGGAGTTATGCGCTCTGTGGGCTCTGGTTTAATTGGTTAGAGCTAAAGCTTCAGCTTTGGATTTCAAACCTTTAGGTGGATCCCTAGCGGCAAGCGAAGAGGAGAAGAAACCAATCCAAATAATCTTATTGCGGCAGGTTTTCAAACTTGAACAGCCACCAAAATCACCCGAGAGGCCTAGGGATCCAGATACACAACATGAAAAGCGCAAGGTCCTGGTTTTGACCCTCAGCATCTGATCTGCTTGGGAACGAAGTCCAAACTATTGGGTGGAGGGCGCCATCTCGTGGCCGAAGGATTATTAGTTCTTCAGCAGTTGGCAGGATTTTCCAGTCATTTCTGACTCCAAAAGTGCGTGCTGCGCTTCCGGAATTATAAACTTAAAAAGGAGAACTAGAAGGAAAGAGGACAGAAAAACGTGTTGAAAGAAGGGGAGCAGGCTTCCTGGAACTTGTGAGGCCTTAAGTAAAGTAAAAGCTCGAAGAGAACGAAAACTTACAGAAACGCCTCCTTTTCAAATCCTTATCTCCACATCAAGCCTCAGGTCTCAAACCTAACTGCTCTGGCGCTTTTCAGACTGTGAATTTGAAATCACTCACTGGCCCCAGGATCGTCCCTCCCATCTTCAGTTTCTGGCACCGGCCTTTCCTTTCTGGCTAAACAGCCTTTCCCGGATTACAAAAGCACTTCCTCAAATCACAGACCCACAACCACCACTGCAAAATGTCTCCTATCACCAAATCTCCTCATCATCTGACAGAAAACAATCCTCCCACACCCCCCACCCCCACCACCTTTCCTTCCCAACCCTGGAGAAGAGACAGTTCTCCACTATCTAAGTTGAAAGGGCCTCCGAACCCGCTCCATGCTCTATCTCACGCGGGTAACTGGCTCATTAGCTTTACTGAATCTGTTGTAGAATTGCTGCTGCCTTTCGCTCACACCTGGTGTCCGATTTCAAAAACTGGAGAGTAGCTGTTAATGTTAGTCAATAGAAATAAAATGTTGCGCCACATCAATGCATCATTCTAAACTGATTATTTTTTAAAATCAGACAATGACCCCAGCACTCAATAAATGAGGATTGAGTTTGAGGTCAGCCTAGCCTCTAGATCTTGTTTCAAAACAAAACCAAAATCACTGCCCCCCCAAAAGGCCACTCCAACTAAATTAATTAAATTAAAAAATAAAAATCAGAAAACAGAAAACATCTATATACAAATCAGAACTGTTAGGCACAGGAAAAGGTTAGAAAATAGCACATTTTAAAACATTAATTTATTTTTTGTTGTGGAGGGAGTCAGTTCTCTCCTTCCACTGTGTGGGTTCTGGGCATCTGACTGAAGTTGTTACACTTGACAGAAAGTTCCTTTACAGGACAGGGAAGCAGAAGGGGGTGGATGGGGGAACAGCGGGAGGGGGGAGGGCTTAAGGGACTTTCGGGAGGGGGAAACCAGGAAAGGGGAAATCATTTGAAATGTAAATAAAGAATGTATCTAATAAAAAAACTACTTTTATCGATTAAGTCACATCTTTGACCCCTGTGATGTCATTTTTATAAAAGAACTTTGTATGTACTTATATCACAATATACATATAGGAAAATCCCTGAAGAACAAACATTAATTCTTGTATTTAAATGTTTGGCACCACGTAGGAATAATATTATAATACATATGCATAATATAAGCACACAAAACTGGCCTGGATGCATACAATATTCTTTGGTCTTAAAAACTTTACAGTCTTGCTGGACATGGTGAGAAACACACACCTATAACCCCAGCACTCAGGAGGCTGGGGCATGAGGACTGAAAATTTGAGGTCAGTCAGGACTGTAAAGTGAGTTTAAGGCCAGCCTGCCTGTAAAGAGACTTTATCTCAAAGTAAAAATAAAATAGCTGTGTATGCGTGTGGTTTGTGAGTGTGCCTGTTCATGTACACACTCTGTAGTGGATGCCAGAAGTCAACCTTGGGGTTTTTTTCGCCCTAGAATCATCCGCTTTGTTTGTGGAGATAGGGTCCCTCAGTGGCCTGGAGCTCGCCGAGGACGTTAGGACGGTTGGCCGGAGAACCTCAAGGACCTGCCAGTCACTGCCCCAGTGCAGGACGTTACGAGGGCACACCAAGGTGCCCAGCTTTGTAAATGGGTCCTGGGGATAAACTTGGTCCTGATGCTGGCACTTACTTTTTTGACCCATTTCTTCAGCCTTCCAAAAACATTGGTATGCTAAAGAATGTCTAGAGCAGACCGTGAAAAGTACAAGAGAGTGTTCGATCCCAATTCCAGCTTTGCAACAAAATGTCAGTAAATGGCTGATTCTCCACATTATTCTGAAAATGGGATTCTAATAAAAACGTATGTGAGCTGTGGGGGAGAAGAGTCACAGATGGCTGTTTGGGTGCAATGGACGCACCATTTATCTGGACCTGGGATCAGCGAGGGATCCACAGACACTTGGGGACAGAACTCGGAAAGTTTACATCTTCTAGAAGACGATAGTAAAATGGATGGAACTAAGATAGGCTGTGTTCCAAATGCTCAGTGCTAGGGACGCTCAGCAGATCACACAGGGAGAGCCTCGTGATTTAACTGGAAGCCTCCAGTGACCTGTCAAGGAAATATGAGTCCAGCCGTGGGGAGTTCTTTAGGAGTACAGGTAGCCACATGAACTGAGAGTTTGGAGTATTGTGAGAGGCGGTTGGGAAGGATTCGCTCTCCTTTGCAGAGAAAGCTAACTACTAGCTCAGCAGTCCATTCATAGGGCAGTGTGTGAGTTGCAAGGCTAGCACAATGGGCAATATCTTGGGCAGATCAATCGGAGGTACTATGTGATGGGTGGTGGTAACTAGAAAGGGCTACCAAGGGCTGTTAGGTTCCACTCTGATTTAACCTTCCACAGCCAGGCTGGAGATTCTAGCCCCACGCTACCAAAACTACTCTCTTGACTGTCATAGGGAAACTTCTCTTTGCCAAATTAGGCAACTTCTGCAGTCTCTTGTACTGCTTGGCATTATTGCACTAGTATATGGTGGTTAAGAGCACGAACTCAGGAGCCAGGGTAATCCAGTTTTTCTTTACATCAGTTTTCCCTTTGAGAAGAGGAAATGGCCATAAGTATCCATCGCTGGGTTTTTTTTTTCTCTTTTGTTCCTCTTTCTATTCTAGAAATATCTACTGAGCTTCTATTCTACAGCCCCCAGGGCTGAGTACAATGTGTTAAAAGGACAGTCTTGCCATCATGGAGAAACTTGTCCGGAGTGCTTTCACACTGCTTGATCAGCGAGTGATAAAGCGTTCGAAAGGCAGAAGTAGACCCTTGAAATCCTAAAACAGGAGGCTCAATTGGTTGAGGAGTGAGGCTAGTCAAGGCAAGGCATGGCATCATGGAGCAGTCATGAAACACAGCTACATCACTGTGCTCAGTGCTGGTTCGTCCTCTTCCCTGGGTTACTCTGTTTGGGTCCTTTGACATCCCCATTCTCATAACTTTGATTCAACAACAGGACAGGGACTGTAGCTCAGTTGGTAATGTTAAGTTTCAAGCATATCAAAGCAGGTGCTAGCTGCTAGGTTCTCCTGGCATCTCTCAGCCCCTACCTGTTACAGAGCCGTCCTGGCTGGCACAACCAACCCCCTACACCGAACTCTCTAGGCCAGGAGGCTGGGAGACTCTTCCCTATATAATCCAACCATTTTTGTTGCCTGCCCTTTTTGTATCTTTGGGCCTCCTGATGGCTGTACCTAGTTCTCCTCTTCCTTGGCCCCTCCCAATATGGCACATTTCAGACTGTTCATGTCCACTCTGGACTCTCCCAGATGTCCCTAACTCTGACTAAATGCTTTCCCAACATATCTATAATAAACTTTTACCTCCATCATAACTAGAAGCAGCCATGTTTCCGTCTTTTATTATTTTTTTTTTATTTTCATTCAGGTAGAACACTTGCATATCATCCATGAAAGTGTTGGATTTGATTTCCTGCACTGTATAAACCAGGAGTAGTGGCTCATGCCGACATCCAGGCACTTGGGCAGTGAAAGTGATCAGAAGGTCAACTGCGACACATAATGAACCTGAAGTCAGACTGAGCTTCCTGAGGAGACACCCAGGCAATCTGTGGGGCTGGAGATTTACCTCAGCAATAGAGCATTTACCTAGCAAGGGCCAGGCCTTCATCTCTTGGTGAGGGAGGCTCATTTTGGACTGGATAGATAGCTCAGTGGTTAAGAGCATTTGTTTGCCTTTCAGAGAGAATCCAGGTTTTGTTCCCAGCACCTACATGGTAGCTCACAACCACATAAAATTCTAGTTCTAGGGGATCTGACCTCTGAGGGCCCCAGGCACACATGTGGTACCCATGTATGCATGTAGTCCAAATACTGAAACTCATAAAAAATAAGGTAAATAAATAAATAATAGTAACAGGTTCGTTTTCAAGCAAGACCCCAGGCAAAGAACCGGGACTATGCCAAGAATGGGGAGGCGCTGCCCTTTTCTGAACATTGTTTTTTCAACATGCTACCTGTCACCTTACTTTTTACCTTTGTGACTGTGAAAAAAGCTGTCTCCTTTTTATGTTGTCACTTTTTGGTTTAGTTTGCTTTGTTTTGTGTTGTTGTTGTTGTTGTTGTTGTTTTATTTTCTATATTCTTTGTTTATATTCCAAATGATTTTCCCTTTCCCAGTTCCCTCCTCCCCCTAAGTCCCATAAGCCCTTTTCCCTCCGCCCATTCCCCAATCAACCCCTCCCACTCCTCTGTCCTGGCAATCCCCTACAATGCTGCATCAAGCCTTTCCAGGACCAGGGCCCTCTCCTTCTTCTTCTTGGGAATGATTTGATATGTGAATTGTGTCTTGGATATTCAGAGCTTCTGGGATAATATCTACTTATCAGTGACTGCATTCCATATGTGTTCTTTTGTGAATGAGTTACCTCACTTAGGATGATGTTCTCCAGTTCCAACCATTTGCCTAAGAATTTCATGAATTCATTATTTTTAATTGCTGAGTAGTATTCCATTGTGTATATATACCACATTTTCTGTATCCATTCCTCTGTTGAGGGATATCTGGGTTTTTTCCAGCTTCTGCCTATTATAAATAGGGCTGCTATGAACATAGTAGAGCATGTGTTCTTATTGCATGCCAGGGAATCCTCTGGGTATATTCTCAGGAGTGGTATGACAGGGTCCTCCAGAAGTGTCATGCACAGTTTTCTGAGGAACCACCAGACTGATTTCCAGAGCAGTTGTACTATCTTGCAATCCCACCAACAGTGTAGGAGTGTTCCTCTTTCTCCACATCCTCGCCAGCACCTGTTGTCTCCTGAGATTTTAATCTTAGCCATTCTGACTGGTGTGAGGTGAAATCTCAGGGTTGTTTTGATTTGCATTTCCCTAATGATTAATGATGTTGAACATTTCTTAAGGTGTTTTTTATTAGATATATTATTTATTTACATTTCAAATGTTGTCCCCTTTCCTGGTTTTCCCCTACCAAAATCCTGTAATCCCTTCCCCCTCCCCCTGCTCACCAATTCACCCAGTCCTGCTTGTCACCCAGATTGGCCTTAAACTCACCATGTAGCCAAGGATGAGCATGGACTTCTGATCCTCCTTCCTCTACCTTCCAAGTCCATGAGTGCAGGTGTGCACCCCTGTACCTTGCTCATATGATATTTTTTTGTTATTGTTGCTGTTATTTGTTGCAAGCATGGACATTCACATTTTATTATACATATGCTTGCATATACATACACAAATCAGGAATGACTACCTTCCTCTCTTTATAAGGTCATATCTTTTATTTTGTTGTTACTCTTAAAAGATTTACTTTAGCTTCAATTATGTGTCTGTGTCCGGGTATGGACAAGTGAGTGTGCGTAACCCTGGAGGCCAGAGGTGTCAGATGCCGTGAAGCTGAAGTTACAGGCAGTTGTGAATCAGTAGGTGCTAGACAGTGAACTCAGATCCTCTCAAGGGCAGTAGGAACTCTTAACTGCTGAGCCATATCTCAGTCCCCATCCATTATACTCTTGGAGGTAGAGAGTGGGAGGATGGGTTGGGGGTTTTCAGGGAGGGGGGGAAACCGGGAAGGTGTATAACATTTGAAATGTAAATGAAAATATATTCAATAATAAACAAATAAATAAATACCTATGCAGACATCTAGTTTTTCTTACTGTTAATATCTTACATTACTATGAAAAATTAATCACAATTAATGAACCGATATTTATATCGTTTCACTGATTACACATCACAGTTTATTCAGGTTGCAGTAGCTTATGTGTAATGTCCTGTATATATTACATTTCAGTGCTCATTCCATCTCCTTAGGCTCCGATGGCAGTTGCTAAGCTTTTAGTTATTTTTGATGACCTTGATTTTGAGGAATACTGGTAAGGTGATCTGTAAAATGTGCCTTAATTTGGTTTTGCCTAATGAATTGTCTTGTAGTACCAGGGAGGAGTTGGTGACCCGCTGCCCCACCTCCCAAACAAAAACTCATAGCAGGGTCTTTATTCTATTGGAGCTAGCTCAGGCCCCTCAGCTTACACACAAGATGGTTTTGGAGAGAGGAGCCCCAGATATCTAACAGGGCAAGCCTTTATAGAAGGCTACGAGCAGCAGGGGCTGAGTGCGTAAGCATCTAATTGGAGAGTTATTGTGATGGTTTGTATATACTTGTGGCACTATTAGAAGGTGTGGCCTTGTTGGAGGAAGTGAGTCACTGGGGGGATGGGCTTGGAGATCTTCCTCCTAGATGCTTAAGGATGGCCAGTCTCTTCCTGGCTTCCTCTGGATAAAAATGTAGAACCCTCAGCTCTTCATGCAGCAGGCTTGCCTGTATGCTTGAAAACAATGGACTGAACCTCTTAACGTGTAAGCCAGCACCAATTAAATGTATTTTTTATAAAACTTGCATTGGTCATGGTGTCTGTTCACAGCAGTAAAACCCTAACTAAGATAGAAATTGGTACCAGAGACTGGGGTGTAGTGTTAAATAATTATAAAAGAATTCCACCCTTTCCTCTCTGCCATAGACTCTGTAAACGGTGGGAGTCCCATGCTTCTGCCTAGCACCCACTCCTTCCAAGTACCCGGTAAAGCATGACTCTTAAACTTGAATAGTCAACCAAATATATTTATGTATAAGAAACTCTCAATTTCATAATACCAGTTTACAGTGGTAAAGTCTTATCCCGATATTTCTAACCTCTCCAAAACACCAGAAATATGTCTGAAGCCATCTGGATATCCGTGTCTCCCTCTCTGCTCTGCTAGTGCAGTCTTCTGTGCCTCCCCTTCTCTCTCTGTTCCAGCTGTCCTCTGGACCTCTCTTTCCCCGTAGCTCCTCCTCCTCTTTCCCCTCCAATCACTGGCCTTTCACTGCCTCAATGTGAATGGAGGATAGGAAATATCTTGCAACACTGGGGTATTGCTGTGATAGGCCTGACCATGCTTTTGTTTGGAAGAATGTGGATTTGGGGACTTTGGATTTGGAAAGCCACGAAATGCTTTAAGTGGGGCTTAATGAGTCAGCCTAGTAGGAATATGGAAGACAGTGGTGCTGAGAGTCATTTGAACTGTGTAGGCCTGCTGGCCCAAGAGGTTTCAGTGGAGATGAACTTTAATATGTGGCTGACTGTTTTTGTGATATTTTGATGGAGAACACAGCTGCTTTTTGCCATTGTCTGAAGAGACTGCCTAGAGCTATGGTAAAGAGATTTACATTAATTGCATTGACAAAGGAAGTCTCAAAAAGTCCAACAGAGACTTTGTTCTCTGGTTAAGTTGATAAAGAGCATTTTGAACAAACATAGCAAGCTGAGAAAGGAAAAATACAAAGTAAATAGTTTGAGTATTAAAAGGGCTCCAGGAAGTGAAATGGAGCTGAATTCAAGGATATTAAATTGAATTAAGGGAGTGGTGTCCTTGGGGCGAGATTCCACTCAGCTAAATTTGGGTCCAGGTAGGGTAGTACAAGCCTTTAATCCCAGGAAGCAAAGATATGAGTTCAAGGCCAGCCTAGAACAGACCAAATTCTAGGTGAAGAAAAACTTAAATCCAGGCTTGGTGGACAACACCTTTAATCCCAGTGCTTAGGGGACAGGCATGCAGATCTCTGAGTTCAAAGTCAGTCTAAGGAGCAAGATCCAGGACAGCTAAGCTTAGGCAGTGAAGGAACTGGAAAAAAGGAAGCTAGTGATAATGTAATAGAACAAGGGAGGCCAATGTTCCAGCTCCTGCAAGCAGCAGAACTTAGCAGTTTTGGCCATGTGCCTCTGGCTTTATATTCAAGAGAAGACTACTGGGACAATTGATGCTGGTTAGCTGGAGCTAAGAAATTAGTAGTGACTAAGAAGAGACCAGCATCACTGAGGTGAAATCCTCTGGGAAGTGTTTTCTGAGAGCACAAAGAATCTTATTCCAGAGATAGCTAAGGTTGTACCTCATGCTGCAGCTATACTTGGTAATGTGTAATAATCACCCAGGCAGTGCTGGTTTTGAAGGCATAAAGACATCATGAAGAACAGCTGAGGCTTGGTACTGTGAGAGGCCATGGAAGGCCATTGGTGAAAGTGCAGCCTCAGTTGTAGTTAACAGCCCAGGACTGAAGGGATCATGCAAAGGAGTTGAGGCTTGGTACTGTGAAAAGAGCCTATGAGAGGCTTTAGTGAAGCCTAGTTGCCATGGAAGACCCCAGCATATTGAAGATGCCAGTACCATAGGATGCCAAGAACAGCAGCAGCAGTGGAGTGGATCAACCTAAACTTAGAGTGCTATAGAAGACAGAGCTGGAGAAGTGACACCAGCCCTTTGGAGAGGCACAGAAGATCATGTGTAGTTCCCAGACATGGGAACAAGAAGCTGTGAAGCTGAAGTTGACTTGGGGTACCCAAGATGTTAAAGATGCCAGAGCCACAGGATGCCTGCCAAGGAAAGCTGCCAACAGGAGAAACAACCTTGTTGCAGTCAACAAAGAAGAAAAAGAAGTTGAAGATCTGAAGACTGATTTGCCATCAGACATGGAGATGCAGAGTTTCAAGTTTGCCAAGCTGGTTTCCTGTCTTGCTTTGGGGTTATAGTTAAGTGATTGGATGAATCTTAGAAGAGAACTTGAACTTTGTACTTTTAACCTGCTGAGACTGCTATAGACTACAGGGACTTTTGAAGTTGGACTAAATATATTTTGCATTACACTATGTTTAGGTATGGCCCCCATAGACTAATGTTTGAACAAGCCTATGGGGGCCAGGGAGTGGAATGTGAGGGTTTGTATATGTTCATGGCACTATTAAAAGGTGTGGCCTTGTTGGAGGAAGTATGTCACTGTGGGTATGGGCTTGGAGATCTTCCTCCTAGATGCCTGAGCATGCCCAGTCTGTTCCCGGCTTCCTTTGGATAAAGATGTAGAACCCTCAGCTCCTCCTGCACCATACCTGCCTGGATGTTGCCATGCTTGATGACAATGAACTGAACCTCTGAACCTGTAAGCCAGCCCCAATTAAATGTTGTCTTTTATAAAACTTGCATTGGTCATGGTGTCTGTTCACAGCAGTGAAACCCAAACTAAGACAGTTATTATGGCCTTTAACATAATGGGCTGGCAGTGGGAGTCATATCTTAAACCTGGAGACTGGACTAGGCTCAGGTTTTGTTGGGGGTTGTAACTTGGAAACTAATGCTAGGTACGGGCTTTCTAGTTTACCTGAGTTCAAACTCAGGCCAAGTTCTCTAAAATGGAGTCTGAATTTAAAAGATTTGGCTTCTCAGTCTCATGATTAGGCTCAGGTCATGATTTTTTTTAAATGGTACACCCACGGATAGGTGAAACACCATTCACCACATGTCTTAATTAATATTCTACTGCTGTAAAGAGTTGTCATGACAAAGGCAACTTAGAAAAGGAAGTGTTTAACTGTGGGCTTGTTTATAGTTTCAGAGGGTGATTCTAGATGATCATGGTGGGGAACATGGTAGCAGGCAGGCAGGCATGACACTGGAGCAATAGTCAACAGTTTACTTCTTGAGACAACAATGACAAGTCTGTGACAGACTGGGCATGGAATGGGCCTTTGGAACCTCAAAGCTCATCCCTAGTGACACACCTTCTCCAAAAAGGCCACACCTAAAACAGGATTCACCAACTAAGCACCTAGCATTCAAATATAGAACACTATGTAGGCCAGTCTCATTCAAACCACCACAATACACATATCAGAAGTACCAGCTGCCAGCGGGATATGTCACGTTGTTGGGCACATGGCTGACTTAGAATTTCCAACTCTGAAAAAGCACCCTTGCTTCCATGATGTATTCTTTGAAAATGAACTGCAGCCCTTGTAAGAAGTAGACAGGTGGGTTGGGAATCTCCATGAACTCTTTGGGATTCTTTAAAACATGGAAGTTGTCTCTCTTCTCCCATGTGTTTAATTATTTATTCATATATGTATCTCTGTATGATATCCTGGCTATTTGCTTCATACATTGTGAGTGGTCAGGGCCATACATGGGTTCTAATCCCATATGTATAAATGTTTTTCCCTACTTCTAGCCATTGCAAGTTTATTCTGGTTAGGACAATTTTTTCTCCTTTTCTTTTCATTCATTCTTTGTTTTCTTTCAGATAGCAGGCTTTATTTCATCAAAAAATTTAAAAATAGACTGTGCAAAAGAATTAGAAGTCCCAACCTATCCCAGTATTCACATTCGCAAAGCTAATCATTAGAAAATGCTGTGCAAAGTCAAGTTCTTAGGACACACACCTTCCTTTGTGCCAAGATGCAAGTTTCCTTTTTCTCCGCATCCCTTCTTTTCTGATTTGTTATGGTAGGTGTATCAATGAGTATAGACAAGAATTTCAAATAGCCTAGGCAATGATGGCTGTATCATAGCCATGAGGAGCAACTGACAGGAATCAGCTGACAGGAAGAGTTTCTTTTCTCTGAAGATTTTTTAACCCAGTGCTCAATTTCATATGCACATGTTCATGAATGATGTCCTGTCCCTAAAGCCAACTTCCCATGTATGACCAACCTTCTGGAAACAGTTCTTCAGGTTGACCCCAATGTAGTATTCAAGTGACAGGCATAAAGCCACACATTTTAGTTCCCAGGGAACTCCTGAGTCAAGACAAGAGGTATCCTCTTATCTGTGTCATTTAGAATTTAGTGACATAGCAACAATCCCCCTTGAAATGTTTTGTGCCCTTAGCACACGAGTAACTGTGAGGGGTCAGGGCCATATAGTATAACCAGGGGGATGGCTTGGCTAATAGAATCAAGTGCAGACAAAAGGCCCTCAGAACTGCAAGGCCACACAGCCTCCTATTGCTGGAGCCCTGGCAATGGCCTGTGGCTAGCCACCAAGAGGCACCTGGGCTCCACTTGCAGTTGTTGCCTCTCAAATCTAGAAAGTCATTATTTCCCTTTAATCATTGATAATGAAGACTGGTGATGAAAATGTAAGGTTCTTCTTAGAAGGGGAAACAAAATACCCATGGGAGGAGATAGAGACAAAGTGTGGAGCAGAGACTGAGGGAAAGACCATCCAGAAACTGCCCCACCTGAGGATCCAACCCATATACAGTCACCAAACCCAGGCACTATTGTGGATGCCAACAAGTTCTTGCTGACAGGAATCTGATATAGCTGTCTCCTGACAGGCTCTGTCAGTACCTGACAAATACAGAGGTGGGTGCTCTCAGCCGAACATTAGACTGACCACAAGGTCCCCAATGGAGGAACTAGAGAAAGGACCCAAAGAGCTGAAGGAGCTTGCAGCCCCATGGGAGGAACAACAATATGAGCCACCCAGTACCCCCCCCCAGAGCTCCCAGGACTAAACCACCAACCAAAGAATATACATGGAGGGTCTCATGGCTCCAGCCGCATATGTAGCAGAGGACGGCCTTGTTGGACATCAATGAGAGGAGAGGCCCTTGTTCCTGAGAAGGCTCCATGTCCCAGTACAGGGGAATGCCAGGACAGGGAAGTGGGAGTAGGTGGGTTGTTGAGCAGGGAAGGGGGTGGGATAGGGGGTTTTCGGAGGGGAAACTAGGAAAGGGATAACGGAAATGCTATAAAACATTTCCATATGATGTCAGATTCAGCAACAATCCACAGAATGCTCTTGCTCCATCAAGCAACCTATTCACTGTGGCCCTCACTCTTTGCTCCCATCCACAGGTCCCCTGACCTCTGGATCTAGAATTCAATGGTTCAGCAAACTTTTACCCTAGCTCTGGAGTCTGTCCTCCCCGACTTCCATGATATTCTGGGATTAGAGCAAACCAGCAACTTTGGGCCTTCTCTGCTTCCACTCTGTGGTAGGGAGGAAAGTTCCAGATACTACCAACTCCCAGACTTAGATGGACTGTGAAGTAGCCATTTCCTCTTATTCTGGGTCTCACAACTTACCCAGGACTTCTAAATTCCCCCTGATCCCGAATTTCCAATCTGCAGCCCATCTCTCTGCTGAGAAACCCAATAGCCTCCTTCCCCGGTCTGTTTCTTGTTGCAGCTCATTTTCTCCAGAACAAATCCAATTCACCCCATCTCTGGAATGATACACTATTTCCTTATGTATATTTTTCATATAGCTTCTGCATTTGAAAACTGCTCACTTTTGTTTGAATGTGCAGAGTTTCACACATTACTCTCAACAGTAACTGTCTTACAGTCTATTTGTGGAGTTGGAGACTCCTTACAGTGGAGGGAATAGTTAGAGAGGCGGGGGAGGGAGGTACTGCCATGAATAGACTCCTAGAGTGTGTCTCTGATTCACAAATCCATTTAGATAGGGGATACCCACCCTTGCTTGATTTTGCATTGGTGGATCAGAAGGGGCAGAAATGATCACCAGAAAAATATTTAGTCCGTCTCTAGAGAAAGGACCTGGATGGATGTCATGAGGGCTGGAGGGAGTTTGGTGGGTAAAAGAACTTGCCCTGCCAACATGAGAAGCTGAGAGGAAACCACCAGAACTTATGGAAAAGCATGACATGGTGGCACGAATACTTTAATCTCAGACCTCCTACAAGGAGATGGGAGGTGGTAACAGTACAGTCTCCAGAAGCTTGTTGACTAGCTAGATTAAAGTCAAAGAAACTGTCCCAGACGAAGTGGAAAGTGAGGACTAAGATACAAGGTTATCTTCTGACCTCCACATATGCACTGTGACATGAATATAATTCACACACACATAAAATAATGAATATAATTTAAAAATATTAAAATATGTGTATACAAAGGCAGAGATATGATAAGAGTGTTATAAAAGAACTAGGAAGTAAGGACAGGACACTGGTTAAAATAGATGAAAAACTCATGACTAGCCTTTCCTCAAAACAGTGACAGAATACTTCAAGTCATCCAATTTTTCAATTGAGATATTAGTGAAGAGAGATATTGAAAATGCATCAGAGCAGAACTTGAGTGGTTAGAGTTGCGATACTGACTTTCCCTTGCTCTTTGGTCCCAGTTCCCTTACCCATAATATCTGATGACCCTTTGTAGCTTTTAACTGCTGTGGTTACATGTCATTTGGAAGAGTCTGACTTAAAAAATACAGAAAAAATGGGAACGGGGAGGAAGACCTGGGTCTCAGATAATTATTCTTTAACTCTAGAGGGACTCAAAAATGTATTTGCCAAGGACTGTGTTGGAATCTTGCATTCTCTTGTATCTGTGCAGTTATACTAACCATAGGAAAAAGAAAGGCCCCTTAATCACGGTCAAATGCAATATTGTACACAGTTGCAAAGATTATCCTCCACACAACTATACAGTCAAGTAAGTCTGTCATTTAGCACTCCTTCCTCTTACCTCGCTCTGTTCCCTGATTTGGAACTATATCAGCTCACATAGAAAAAGCTAAGTTGTTTACCTAAAAAGTATCATTCCTTTTTTAAAAAAATATTTTTATTGGTTATATTCTATATTTACATTTCATTTCACTTTTTCTGGTTCCCTGCCCCCCAAAGGTCTCACATGCCCTTTTCCCTCCCACGTGTTCCCCCGTCCACCCTTTCCCACTTTCTTGTTCTGGTATTCCCCAACACTGATGCTTTGAGCCTTTCCAGAACCAGGGTCCACTCCTTCCTTCTTCTCAGACATCATTTGGAATGTGGATTGTGTCTTTGGTGTCCCAAATTTCTAGGCTAATATCCACTTATCAGTGAGTGCATGCCATGGGTATTCTTTTGAGACTAAGTTACCTCACTTAGTATGATATTCTCCAGCTCTATCCATTTATCTAAGAATTTCATGAATTCATTGTTTCTAATGGCTGAATAGTACTCCATTGTGTATATATACCACATTTTTTGTATCCATTCTTCCGTTGAGGGACATCTGGGTTCTTTCCAGCTTCTGGCTATTATAAATAAGGCTGCTATGAACATAGTGGAGCATGTATCCTTATTAAATGCTGAGTAATCTTCTGGGTATATGTCCAGGAGTGGTATGGCTGGATCCTCCGGAAGTATCATGTCCAGTTTTCTGAGGAACCACCAGACTGATTTCCAGAGTGGTTGTAGCAGCTTGCAGTCCCACCAGCAGTGGAGGAGTGTTCCTCTTTCTCCACATCCTCACCAACACCTGCTGTTTCCTGAGTTTTTAATCTTAGCCATTCTGACTGGTGTGAGGTGAAATCTCAGGGTTGTTTTGATTTGCATTTCTCTAATGACTAATGATGTTGAACATTTTTTAAGGTGTTTCTCAGCCATCTGAATTTCTTCAGGTAAAAAGTCTTTGTTTAGCTCTGTACTCCATTTTTTGATAGGGTTACTTGGTTTTCTGGGGTCTAACTTCTTGAGTTCTTTGTATACATTGGATATTAGCCCTCTGTCAGATGTAGGGTTGGTGAAGATTTTTCCCAATTTGTTGGTTGCCGATTTGTCCTTTTGACAGTGTCTTTTGCCTTGCAGAAACTTTGTAATTTTATGAGGTCCCATTTGTCTATTCTTGATCTTAGAGCATAAGCTACTGGTGTTCTGTTCAGGAACTTTCCCCCTGAGCCAATGTCCTCAAGGGTCTTCCCCAGTTTCTTTTCTTTTAATTTTAGTGTGTCTGGTTTAATGTGGAGGTCCTTGATCCACTTGGAGTTGAGCTTAGTACAAGGAGATAAGAGTGGATCAATTCTCATTCTTCTGCATGTTGACCTCCAGTTGAGCCAGCACCATTTGTTGAAAAGGCTATCTTTTTTCCACTGGATGTTCTCAGCTCCTTTGTCGAAGATCAATTGGCCATAGATGTGTGGGTTAACTTCTGGGTCTTCAATCCTAATCCATTGATCCACCTCCCTGTCACTGTACCAATCCCAGGCAGTTTTTAACACTACTGCTCTGTAATATTGCTTGAGGTCCGGGATATTGATTACCCCAGAAGTTCTTTTACTGTTGATGATAGTTTCACTATCCTGGGTTTTTTGTTATTCCATATGAATTTGAGTATTGCTCTTTCTAACTCTATGAAGAACTGGATTGGGATTTTGATGGGGATTGCATTGAATCTGTATATTGCTTTTGGCAAGATTGCCATATTAACTATATTAATCTCATAGCCCTGAGTGCCTCAAAAAAGAAACAGGAGAGAGCATATAGTAGCAACTTAACAGCACACCTGAAAGCTCTGGAACAAAAAGAAGCTATTTCACCCAGGAAGAGTAGAAGACAGGAAATCATCAAACTCAGGGCTGAAATCAATCAAGTTGAAACAAAAAGAACCATACAAAGAATCAACGAAACCAGGAGCTGGTTCTTTGAGAAAATCAACAAGATAGATAAACCCTTAGGCAGACTTACCAAAGGGCACAGAGACAGTATTCAAATTAACAAAATTAGAAATGAAAAGGGAGATATAACAACATAAAATGAGGAAATTCAAAAAATCATCAGATCCTACTACAAAAGCCTATACTCAACACAACTGGAGAATCTGGAGGAAATGGACAATTTCCTAGACAGATACCAAATACCAAAATTAAATCAGGATCAAATAGATCATCTAAACAGTCCCATAACCCCCAAAGAAATAGAGGGGGTTATAGACAGTCTTCCAACCAAAAAAAGCACAGGACCAGACGGTTTTAGTGCAGACTTCTATCAGACCTTCAAAGAAGACCTAATACTAATACTCTTCAAATTATTCCACAAAATAGAAACAGAAGGAACACTACCCAAGTCATTCTACGAAGCCACAATTACCCTGATACCAAAACCACACAAAGATCCAACTAAGAAATAGAACTTCAGACCAATTTCCCTTATGAACATCGATGCAAAAATACTCAATAAAATTCTTGCCAACCGAATCCAAGAACACATCAAAACAATCATTCACCATGATCAAGTTGGCTTCATCCTAGGGATGCAGGGATGGTTCAATATATGGAAATCCATCAACATAATCCACTACATAAACAAACTCAAAGAAAAAAACCACACGGTCATCTCATTGGATGCTGAAAAAGCATTTGACAAAATTCAGCATCCTTTTATGCTAAAAGTCTTGGAAAGAACAGGAATTTAAGGCCCATACATAAACATAGTAAAAGCAATTTACAGCAGACCAATAGCCAACATCAAAGTAAATGGAGAGAAACTTGAAGCAATCCCACTAAAATCAGGGACTAGACAAGGCTGCCCCCTCTCACCATATCTCTTCAATATAGTACTTGAAGTTCTAGCGAGAGCAATTAGACAACATAAGGAAGTCAAAGGGATACAAATTGGAAAGGAAGAAGTCAAACTATCACTATTCGCAGATGATATGATAGTATACTTAAGTGACCCAAAAAACTCCACCAGAGAACTCCTACAGCTGATAAACAACTTCAGCAAAGTGGCTGGTTATAAAATCAACTCAAGCAAATCAGTAGCCTTCCTGTACTCAAAGGATAAGCAGGGTGAGAAAGAAATTAGGGAAATGACACCCTTCACAATAGCCACAAACAATATAAAGTATCTTGGGGTGACTCTAACCAAACAAGTGAAAGATTTGTATGACAAAAACTTCAGGTCTCTGAAGAAGGAAATGGAAGAAGATATCAGAAAATGGAAAAATCTTTCATGCTCGTGGGTTGGCAGAGCTATCCATTCCTAATGAACTCTGAGAAGTTGCTGGGGACAGCAAACAATGACAGGGACTGCCTGCAGTAGGCCGGGATGGAGACATCTCAGAAGCCCACCAGCAGCTGCTCCTTGTAGAAGATGATGGTGTTTGGGACCCTGAGAAACAGGACACATATCCCTCCAGGGACCCACCATCTGAATTAAGGGACTGCCTTCAGTAGCCCGTGGCAGCTCTTTGTAACAACAGTTGTTCCCATTTCTCCTAACCTTAGTCCTTGACAACAGCTGTATAGATTTCATTTGTGTGTGACTGTTTTTTAGTTGGCCTTGGTGTGCATAATTATTCTATTATATCTGACTTTCTTACTTCTTTCTCCTTCTGCTCTGGCGAGTTCTATGAAACTAGATGTTCCCTGATGTAATGATTCTTAAACAATTAAAAATTGGGGTATAAGCCACAGCACAGTCCTAATGGCCCAGGTGCATGCTGTGTGTTCTCATCTTAGAAACAATGCAATAACTGCACAATGGTAGTTCCAGATTAATGCTTGACTTGCAAAGAAAATTTGACAAAATTATTAGAAAATGAATTAGAGCCAACATTTGGACCCCAAAGACAGAAAAAACTATCAATGTTATGAAATAAGTTCTGCACAGCATTTGAGAGCATTTCCTGGATAAGCAAGTATAGAATATGTTAAATCTTAGATTAGTAAAACTAAGTCAAAACACTGGGACTCTTAGGAGAGTCATTGTGTGCAATGTGTAGAAGCAAAAAGCTAGGGGAACTATGGAGTTAAGGGCTAACTTGATTCTTTCTGGCCACTGCCTGGCAGCTTTGCCCATGTCATTTATCATTAGAGCTTTACAAGGAAATGCAAGTAGCTGGCCTTGGAGCTCTGAGCTCTGAAGTATTATAGCTAACGTTAAAGTTTAAATAATGATAAGTTTGCAATTATTATTATCTTGGCTATAGGCCTGGGAATAGGGAAGCTTGAAACTTTGGGGAACAATTGTAATTCTTGACTTTTTGTGGGACTTTTGAATTTGATTTGGCAATGATTATACAATGTCTTTTTCCCCTCTGCTTTGGCATATCAATAAAAGACTGGGGCAAGAAGAAGGCAAGAGAGAATGCAGAGTGAATGAGAAGACTGTAGAGAGAATGCAGAGTGAATGTAGTGAGAATGTAGAAAGCATGCAGAGAATGCAGAGAGAATGTATAGAGCATGTAGAGCGTGAGTAGTGAGCGTGTGAAGAGCAAGTGAGAGCGAATGCGGCGAGCATGAGAAGAGCTTGTGAAGAGCAAGTGAAGAGAGAATGTGAGGTGTGTGTAAAGAGTGGGTGTGTGAGTGAAAGGAGAGTGCCTGTGGGGTGTGTGTGTGTGTGTGTGTGTGTGTGTGTGTGTGTGTGTGTGAGAGAGAGAGAGAGAGAGAGAGAGAGAGAGAGAGAGAGAGAGAGAGAGGGAGATGTGTGTGAAGAGTGTGTGTGAGAGTGAAAGGGGAATACACAGAAGTGTGTATGAGCGAGAGAGTGCAAGAAAAGAAAAGCGCACAGGAGAAAAGCAGAGTGCACAGGAGAATGCAGAGTGTGTGCAGCCTCAAGCTGGGAGCAAATGAGTGAGAGAAAGAGAGCAAAGAGTGAGAGAGAAGAGAAGCTTTAAGCCTTGGAAAATTGCCTGTCAGCTTGTACCCAAAGGGTAGTCTGTGTACATTTATTATGCACCTTCCAGATATCCCTGCTTCCAGTTGAGAACTCTGATCCTGTGTCAAGGCTGGACCCCGGCAAGAATTTGTATAGTTGAACACTTTGAGCTTGGAGTTAGAGTGAGGAATGAATATGGAATGTAAAACAACCATTGAGGCTGTGAATGAGTAGGTGGTAAATGGCTCACTAGAGAAAAGGGAAAGATGCAATTAGGAGGTATCCAATAGCTTTATTCCTTGCAGGGCAGGGCAGGATAGGGAATGCAGAGCAATCCCAGCAATACTAACTCTCAGGCTTGGCCAGAGGGCAAGATAAGCTGACCACTCTGAGTGTTGTATGGCAGTCCTTTCCTTACAGGGTCCTACCTGCCCTATCAATTCTTTGTTCATTTTCATCATTGGTTGGGAACAATAATGATTTTTATGCACTTTCCTGGAAGATAAAAGCCTGTGTGAGTGTGGTTTGTGCTTGCATGAAATCATGTGCTTCTTCTTAATTGTTCTATAATTGGTTGGTATTTTGCACCTTTGAACCCAGACCACAAGAGTCAGATTCTTCTATCTAATCCAAGATACCCTGCTCAGCCATCTCACTACTTTTCTGTTTGTGCTGTCATTGTTGCTTACAGTGTTGAGTTTCTAAAATAGGATGTCAGCATGACTTGGAACTCACTATGGAGACCAGGCTGTCTTCAAATGCATGGAGATCCTCCTGCCTCTACCTTCCAAGTACTCAGACTACAGTGTGCACCATCATACTTGTTAGAACTTTCTTTTGAACAGTGTTCAGGAGAAACAAAAAAAGTGACAGGTGTCTAAATATAGCCTTTGATTTCTGAGGCCCTTCCCCCCCGCCAGGCCATGCCTTCCCTGTGGTAATGGATCATATTGATTCTTAAGCTGTAAGCCAAAATAAATCTTTCTTCTCTTATTTTTTGTTTTGTTTTGTTTTGTTTTGTTTTGTTTTGTTTTAAGATTTCTGGTTATGTCCCAAATGCCTAAGCTGTCTACTTTCCTTAATGACCCAGTTCCTAGAAAGGTCTCTCCAACCATGGCCCAATCTTGAATTCCTCAGGGACTAATCCTCAGAAGTCAGTCTAGGAAAGGTAACCCAAGGCATTCTGTGACTTCTGCAAGGCATTTTTCATAACCAGGCTATCTGTGGTTCACATATCTACAAATGACAAGCACTGTGATTACCTCTTAACTGGTAGGAGAGGGTTCTATAGGCCAGAGCACCTTACTCTGACTTACTCCTTTCTCCAGAGGCCAGCAAGGACTTTCTGTAAAATGTTGGATTTCGGGAACAAGGGGTGAATTTCTGATATCATGTATATCCTTACATGGTAACTGAAAAACAATGTCCCACAATTATTTCATTTATAAAATTCAAAACAGAATAATAGCTGAGGGCAGTATTATTGTACTATGTACGTGGTGATGAGAAAAAAATTAGAATTAGGTTTTGAGAGGGGTATTTTTATAATTAGAGATTGAAGCTAGTGCTTTTATTCAATGTGCCAAATTGCCAAATGTTCCTTAGTAAATTTTTGGGTTTTGGTTTGGTGTGTGTGTGTGTGTGTGTGTGTGTGTGTGTGTGTGTGTTTACTTGTAGGCCAGATTTTGCTCCTAGGTTCTTGGATTGTGGAGACCTTTCTAAGGGGAATGTGGTGAGGCCCTGGCCCTGGAAGCTTCAAGTCTAATTTTATCCAACCAAATCAGAAAAGGGGAAATCCCCAGCCTCTCCCATGTTCATCCAATCACTCATTCTCTCACTCAATGAGCAATTCTTTTATTTTTTAAATGATCATTTTTTGAAAAGCATGTTCTTTTATTGAAAAAAAGAAGTAAAAACGTTTTATGATAAAATTGGAGATTTAAATGGAAAATATTTCTGATAAAATAAAAGATATATAGAAAAACCCGTGAAAATTGACAATTTTCATGTAAAATTAGAGTAAAGTGGTAGACATAAAAAACATTACTAAATTAATTGAAAAAGGAAATAAAAACATTTTATGATAGAATTGAAGATTTGTGTGGAAAATATTTCTGATAAAATTGTAGAAAAATGTAGAGAAACATGTTAAAATTGAAGATTATCATGGAAATTTTTATATAGATCTAAAAATGGTAGGCATAAAAGTATTCCTAAGTTGATTGACAGCAGAATTATAAACATTTTCTGATAAAATTGAAGATTTACATGGAAAATATGTCTGATCAAATTGAAGAAATATATAGAAAAACATGTTAAATTGAAGATTATCCTGGAAAATTATACAGATAAAATGGTAGGCATAAAAATATTTCTATGTTGATTGAAGATGGAATTATAAACATTTTCAGGTAAAATTGAAGATTTCCATGGAAAATATTTCTGATAAAATTCAAAAGATATATAGAAAAACATGTTAAAATTGACTATTTCATGGAAAATTATATATATAATGGTAGGCATAAAAAAGCTTCCTAAATTAATTGAAGGTGGAATTAAAAACATTTTGTGCTAAAATTAGAGATTTACATTGAAAACATTACTAATAAAATAGAAAAAATATATAGATAAACATGTTAAAATTGAAGATTATCGTGAAAAATAATGCAAATAAAATGGTAGACATAAAAAATTACTAAATTAATTGAAAGAGGAATTACAAACATTTTCTGATAAAATTGAAGATTTACATGAAAAATATTTCTCCTAGTCTATGTCTTTTTATTGGGGAATTGAGTCCATTGATGTTAAGAGATATTAAGGAATAGTGATTGTTGCTTCCTGTTATTTTTGATGTCATTTTTATGTTTGTGTGGATATTTTCTTTTGGGTTTGTTGAAAGATTATTTTCTTGCTTTTTCTAGGGTACAGTTTTCCCCATTGTGTTGGCATTTTCCATCAATTATCCTTTGTAGGGCTGGATTTGTGGACAGATAGTGTGTAAATTTGGTTTTATCATGGAATATCTTGGTTTCTCCATGGTGATTGAGAGTTTTGCTGGGTATAGTAGCCTGGGCTGGCATTTGTGTTCTCTTAGGGTCTGTATGAGGTCTGCCCAGGATCTTCTAGCTTTCATCGTCTCTGGTGAGAAGTCTGGTGTGATTCTGATAGGTCTGACTTTATAAGTTACTTGCCCTTTTCCCCTTACTGCTTTTAATATTCTTTCTTTGTTTAGTGCATTTAGTGTTTTGATTATTATGTGACAGGAGGAATTTCTGGTCTGGTGCAGTCTGTTTTGAGTTCTGTAGGTTTCTTGTATGTTCATGGGCATCTCTTTCTTTAGGTTAGGGAAGTTTTCTTCTATAATTTTGTTGAAGATATTTACTGGCCTTTTAAGTTGGAAATCCTCACTGTCTTCTATACCTATAATCCTTAGGTTTGGTCTTCTCATTGTGTCTTGGATTTCCTGGATGTTTTGGGTTACAAGCTTTATGTATTTTGCATTTTCTTTGACTGTTGAGTCAATGTTTTCTATGGTATCTTCTATGGTTCTTTCTATGGTACCTGAGATTCTATCTTCTATCTCTTCTATCTCTTGCATTCTGTTGTTGATGCTTGCATCTATGACTCCTGAATTCGTTCCAAGGTTTTCTATCTCCAGAGATATCTCACTTTGTGATTTCTTCATTGTTTCTACTTCCACTTTTAGATCCTGGATGGTTTTAATCAGTTCCTTCACTTGATTGTTTGTGTTTTCCTGTAATTCTTTAAGGGATTTTTGTGTTTCCTCTTTAATGGCTTCTGCCTGTTGACCCATGATCTCCTGTATTTCTTTAATGGAGTTATTTAAGTCCTTCTTGAAGCCCTCTATCAGCATCATGAGATAGGATTATAAATCCAACTCTTGCTTTTCCGATGTGTTTGGGTATCTGGGACTTGCTGTGGTGGGAGAGCTTGGTTCTGATGTTGCCAATTAGCCTTGGTTTCTGTTGGTCTTGCTGTCTCTGGCTGGAGCTTGTCCTTCCTGTGGGCCTGTAAGCCTGTGTCCATACTCCTGGGAGACCAACTCTCTTCTGGCAGGGTCTGTGCACAGAAGGCTATGGAGCTGCCTGGCTCCCTGGTGCAAATGGCAGCCTCAAGACCTCTGTCCCAGCTGCTCCACTGATTTTATGCTCTCTGTGCTCCTAGCTGTTCCCCTCCAGAGAGAAGCTGGAGATCTCACCTCTGTGCTCAGAAATGAAAGCACTGCTGGGAGATCACTCTCTCCTGGTGTGCTGTGCACAGAAGCCCATGGGGCCACCTGGCTCCCTAATGCAAATGGCGGCAGGAAGACTTCCATTCCAGCTGCTCCACTGCTCGTATGCCCCATGTACTCCTAGCTGGTCTCCTCCAGAGAGAAGATCTTGAATGAACATTTATTGACCTTACATTGCATGCCAGGTGCTGCATGTAGAAGTGCCCCTGGTACAATTGGCGACCCCTAGCCACCTATGTGGTATGGCAGTCTTGAAAAGGCAGGAACAAAGCAGAAGTATGTGTGAGTTAAATATCTATAGATAACTTTCAGAAATCCCGAATTTGATATGAATTTATGGCAAATGTGTTTGCTTTTTAAAAACACATTTTTCCATTAAAATATTATTTTCTCCCCCATTTTATTGCCTGATCCCCCCATCATGGTCACCCAAACCCTACAGATATCCATACACGTAAATATATACCAACTCACAAAAGTATGCTGTGAGGGTTATATAAAAATAGTTGTGTAAATGACTTTTCCTCTGAATTCAGTTTCGAAATTTTTAAAGCACAGACAATAAGTGATTTGGCAACAATTAAGAAATCACAAGTTCCTGTCTTCCAAAATAAACTTCTGCAAATCCCATGCTAGATTCTGCTGATGCTAAAGCAACCAGATTTCAGAAGCTTACCGAAGTCTGCTCTCTGAACACCTACTGTCCACAGAGGACTGCATGCACTGCTACTACAAGCTATTGAAAGAGAACCTTGAGGGGATCTCAGCTGGAAAGAGGTAAGCTGTGCCTGAGCTTGTCTCAAAGATGTCCTGCAAAATATAATTTCCCATCTAAAGATCTGGGTTGGTGGTTACTGATGCAAACAAAGAAAGTACTAACTGGGCCAAGTAGTAGAAGAGGCCAGAGGAAACCAGCAGCACACATTGTATGCTGGGAGGACTGCCTGTCTGATGAGCTTTGTGAATGTTAAAATAAACTAATTAGAGAGGAAACTTTGAAAGCTGAATGCAATGATGATCTTATCATTCTGAACAGGAAAGCAAGACCCTTACAAGGAAGAATTTGAGTTGTTATATTATTTTCTGGCCCAGCTAAAGAGCATATGTTCTTCCAGAAAAGCAGAGTTGGAGGTTAAGAGAGAAACAAATGTTTTTACATTCCTTTGTCTATAGAACATGGTAAGTCCCGGTCCTCTAGACCTGTGGTTCTCAACCTTTCTAATGGTGTGACACTTTAATATAGTTCCTCATGTTGTGGTAACTTCCAACCACAAAAATATTTCATTGCTACTTCATTACAGGAATTTTGCTACTGTTAGATATTGTAATGTGAATATCTGTGTTTTCCTATTGACTTAGGCAACCCCTGTGAGAGGGTTCTTGGACCCCAAAGGGGTCATGGTCCACAAGTTTAGAACCATTGCTTTAGAAACATAGTTCAGTATCTGCAGCCTGGGCATAATTGGTCTTAACTACTAAAAGGTGGAATTTCTGTAGCAACAGCTACATTTCCTGTTTGGAGTTTTAAAATGCACATCTCACCACAGCTGCTGCTATTGCCTTACACTGTCTAGATACAGCAAGAGGTCTGTTTTTTATCATTGTCAAAAGGTATCAGATTGAAAAGCAAACTACAAATCTTTTTTCTTTCTTTTTAATTTTTTGATATATTCTTTATTTATATTTCAAGTGATTTTCCCTTTCCTGGATCCCCCCTCCCTGAAAGTCCCATAAGCCCTCCCCTCTCCCACTGTTCCCTAATCCACCCCTTCCCACTTCCCTGTCCTGGCATTCCCCTACACTGCTGCACAGAGCCTTTCCAGGGTCAGAACCAGGGTCCTCTCCTTCCTTCTTCCTGGGCTTTAATTGATACATGAATAGTGTCTTGGGTATTCCAAGCATCTAGGCTAATATCCACTTATCAGTGAGTGCATACCATGGGTATTATTTTGAGACTAAGTTACCTCACTTAGGATGATATTCTCCCGCTCCATCCATTTGTCTAAGAATTTCATGAATTCATTGTTTTTAATGGCTGAATAGTACTCCATTGTGTATATATATATACCACATTTTCTGTATCCATTCCTCTGTTGAGGGACATCTGGGTTCTTTCCAGCTTCTGGCTATTATAAATAGGGCTGCTATGAACATAGTGGAGCATGTATCCTTATTACATGCTGGGGAATCATCTGGGTATATGCTCAGAAGTGGTATAGCAGGGTCCTCCGGTAGTATCATGCCCAGTTTTCTAAAGAACCACCAGTCTGATTTCCAGAGTGGTTGGACCAGCTTGCAATTCCACCAGCAGTGGAGGAGTATTCTTCTTTCTCCACATCCTCCCCCAGCACCTGTTTTCTCCTGAGTTTTGTTCTTAACCATTCTGACTGGTGTGAAATTTCAGGGTTGTTTTGATTTGCTTTTCCGTGATGACTAAAGATGTTGAACATTTTTTAGGTGCTTCTCCACCATTCAATATTCCTCAGGTGAAAATTTTTTGTTTAGCTCTGTATCCCATTTTTAATAGGGTTATTTCGTTCTTTGGAGTCAACCTTCTTGAATTCTTTGCATATCTTGGATATAAGCCTTCTGTCAGATATGGGGTTGGTAAAGATCTTTTCCGAATTTGTTGATTGCCATTTTGTTCTTTTGACAATGTCCTTTGCCTTACAGAAACTCAGTAATTTTATGAGGTCTGATTTGTCAATTCTTGATCTTAGAGCATAAGCTATTGGTGTTCTGTTCAGGAATTTTTCCCCTGTGCCCATGTCCTCAAGGGTCTTCCCCAGTTTCTTTTCTATTAGTTTCAATGTGTCTGGTTTTATGTGGAGGCCCTGGAACCACTTGCACTTGAGCTTAGTACAAGGAGATAAGAATGGATCTATTTGCACTGTTCTGCATGCAGACCTCCAATTGAGCCAGCACCATTTGTTGAATAGGATATCTTTTTTCCACTGGATGTTTTCAGCTCCTTTGTCAAAGATCAATTGGCCATAGATGTGTGGGTTCAATTCTGGGTCTTCAATCCTATGCCATTAATTCACATCTCTGTCACTGTACCAATACCATGCAGTTTTTAACACTACTGCTCTGTAGTATTGCTTGAGGTCCTGGATACTGATTCCCCCAGAAGTTCTTTTACTGTTGATGATAGTTTTAGCTATCCTGGGTTTTTTGTTATTCCAGATGAATTTGAGAATTGCTCTTTCTAACTCTATGAAGAACTGAATTGGGATTTTGATGGGGATTGCATTGAATCTGTAGATTGCTTTTGGCAAGATGGCCATTTTTACTATATTAATCCTGCCAATCCTTGAGCATGGAAGATTTTTCCATCTTCTGAGGTCTTCTTGGATTTTTTTCTTCAAAGATTTGAAGTTCCCGTTATACAGATCTTTCACTTGTTTAGTTAGAGTCACACCAAGATACTTTATATTGTGAAGGGTGAAGGGTGTCATTTCACTAATTTCTTACCCAGCCTGTTTATCCTTTGAGTATAGGAAGGCTACTGATTTGCTTGAGTTGTTATTGTATCCAGCCACATTGCTCAAGTTGTTTATTAGCTGTAGGAGTTTTCTGGTGGAGTTTTTTGGATCGTTTAATTATACTATCATATCATCTGCGAATAGGGATATTTTGACTTCTTCCTTTCCAATTTGTATCTCTTTGACCTCCTTATGTTGTCTAATTGCTCTAGCCAGAACTTCAAGTACTATATTGAATAAATATGGAGAGAGAGGGCAGCCTTGTCTAGACTCTGATTTTAGTGGGATTGTTTCAAGTTCCTCTTCATTTAGTTTGATGTTGGCTACTGGTTTGCTGTATATTGCTTTTATTCTGTTTAGGTATGGGACTTGGATTCCTGTTCTTTCCAAGACCTTTAAAATGAAAGGATGCTGAATTTTGTCAAATGCATTTTCACCATATAATGAAATGGCCATGTAGATTTTTTTTTAGTTTGTTTATGTAGAGCATTACATTGACAGATTTCTACATATTGAACCATCCCTGCATCCCTGGGATGAAGCCTTCTTGGTCATGGTGAATGATCATTTTGATGTGTTCTTGGCTTCGGTTGGCAAGAACTTTATTGAGTATTTTTGCATTGATATTCATAAGGGAAATTGGTCTGAAGCTCTCTTTCATTGTTGGATCTTTGTGTGGTTTTGGTATCAGCAAAATTGTGGCTTTATAGAACAAGTTGTGTAATGTTCCTTCTGTTTCTATTTTGTAGAATAGTTTGAAGAGTATTGGTATTAAGTCTACTTTGAAAGTCTGACAGAATTCTGCACTAAAACTATTAAGTCCTGTGCTTTTTTGGTTAGAAGACTGTCAATGACTACTTCTATTTCTTTGGGAGTTATGGGACTGTTTAGATGATCTATCTGATCCTGATTAAACTTTGGTAGTTGGTATCTGTCAAGAAAATTGTCCATTTCATCCAGATTTTCCAGTTGTGTTGAGGATAGGCTTTTTAGTGGGTATGATAATTTTTTTAATTTCCTCGGTTTCTGTTGTTATTTCTTTCTCCCTTTTCATTTCTGATTTTGTTAATTTGGATACTGTCTCTGTGCCCTCTGGTTAGTCTGGCTAAAGGATTATCTATCTTGTTGATTTTCTCAAAGAACCAGCTCCTGGTTTTGTTGATTCTTTGTATAATTCTTTTTGTTTCTACTTGGTTGATTTCAGCCCTGAGTTTGACGATTTCCTGACTTCTGCTCCTCTTGGGTGTATTAGCTTCTTTCTGTTTTAAAGCTTTCAGGTGTGCTGTTAAGCTGCTAATTAGTGTATGCTCTCTCCAGCTTCTTTTTGGAGGCACTCAGAGCTATGAGTTTCCCTCTTAGCACTGCTTTCATTGTGTCCCATAAATTTGGGTATGTTGTGCCTTCATTTTCATTAAATTCTAAAAAGTCTTTGATTTCTTTCCTTATTTCTTCCTTGACCAAGGTATCATTGAGTAGAATATTGTTCACCCTCCATGTATATGTGGGCTTTCTGTTGTTTTTGTTGCTATTGAAGACCCCCCTTACTCCATAGTGATCTGATAATAGGCATGGGATTAGTTCGATCTTCTTATATCTGTTGAGGTCTGTTTTGTGGCAAATTATATGATCAGTTTTGGAGAACGTACCATGAGGTGCTGAGAGGGTATATTCTTTTTATTTAGGATGAAATGTTCTATAGATATCTATTAAATCCATTCGGTCCAAAAGGTCTGTTAGTTTCACTGTGTCTCTGTTTAGTTTGTGTTTCCCTGATCTGTCTATTGAGGAGAGTGGGGTGTTGAAGTCACTCACAATTATTGTGTGGGGTGTGATGTGTGCTTTAAGCTTTAGTAAAGTTTCTTTTACAAATGAGGGTGCCCTTGTATCTGGGGCATAGATGTTCAAAATTGAGAGTTCTTCTTGGTAGATTTTTTCCTTTGATGAGTATAAAGTGTCCTTCTGTGTCTTTTTTGATGACTTTTAGTTGAAAGTCTATTTTATTTGCTATTAGAATGGCTACTCCAGCTTGCTTCCTGGGACCATTTGCTTGAAAAACTGTTTTCCAGCCTTTTACTCTAAGGTAGTGTTTGTCTTTGACACTGAGATGCATTTCCTGTATGTAGCAAAATGTTGAATCTTGTTTATGAATCCAGTCTGTTAGTGTTATTTTATAGAAAATTCAGGGAAGTTTAAAGAGCAATTGGAAAATCTGACTTGAAAAGAATCTCACTTTAAATTGATCATGTATGTTTTCCCTAGCCATTTAGTGCATATTAAAGGCCATGGTGTGATTTTTTTTGACACAAATTTAATGTCTATTTAGCTTATTGGAAGTTAATTTTTATGCTAACTTAAGGTCCATTATGGATTTTGAATATCAATTCATTTCGCAGTAAAATTTTATGATCCTTACAAATGACTGCAGTGGTGGATATGGGATTGGTCCAAATAGACCAAAAGCACATATGACACTGCAATTGAAGTTGTCAAGTTTCTACTTGGTAAATTGCTATGATAGTCAAAATAGCTGTGTCATAAGAAAGGAGAGTATAGAACAGTAAGAAGATCAAAGTAAAGTTGTTAGAGGTCCTTGGCTTCCACCTGTCACCAGAGAGAAAGAGGTTACTTTGATTCTCTTACTGTTCTGTATTTTACTGTCTTATGATAAAGTTATGTTGACTATCATTTCATTTTCTTTCAATCACTACTTCTCATCCTATGTGATAATCCTAAATCCAGTAGAACTGATAAGAGAAAAGGCAGGCTATTAGGAAGCCCAGACTCAGAGAACACCGTACACGAGAACTCATTATCCATAGTGAGTTGGGTAATTTTTTCAGGTACATCTTAGTGACTCCCAGAGGCTCTATTCTGGGGAATCACCATTCAGAAGGAATGCCTTTCTAAGTCCTACTGTGATAGTGTGTGTGTGTGTGTGTGTGTGTGTGTGTGTGTGTGTGTGTTTCTGCGTGTGTCTGTGTCTGCAGATGCACACGTGCACATTCTTTAATGTTAAGACAGGGTTCCTTTCTTGGCTGGTACTTGCCAAATAAGCTATGTTGGGCGATGAGTGGTGCATCTGTCACCTGTCTACCCTTTCAGCCTTACACCTAGCTTTTCTTTTCCTTTTCTTCCTTCCTTCTTCTTTTTATGAATGTGGTTCTAAGAATTAAACTCAGTTCCTTAAGCTTTCAAAGCAAGTATTTTATCAACAGAGTGATATCCCCAGTCAGATATAATATTCTCAAACTAAGGACTCAAGTATATGCATATTTGGAGATATAAACAAAGAGGTGTTTTTTTTTTCAAAACAAAACAAAAACAAAGACAAAGACAAATCCTGTGGCTCTAGGTAGATATTAGTAAACCCAAGTTGTATGTCCTTTTTAGGTGTTTAGAGAACTGATCCTTGATGCCTACATCTAAACCCAGTACCTTTAGTGTCATCCTATAGAAAGTCAAAGGATCAGAAATGTCAGGGATGCTTGCTGTGGTGGCCTACTCAGCACAGAAAGGCAAAGTGGAATATCCGTCTCCAGTGTCTATATCCTGTAGGTTTGAAATGTATGGTTTATTACATTTTTTATTTGGTTGTTATGTGTTTGAGTATTTTGCATGCCTGTGTATATTGTCTAGTGCCTATAGATGTCAGAAAACGATGTCAGATTGTCTAGAACTGGAGTTACAGATAGTTGTGACGCAGTATATATGTACTGAGAAGAGAATCCAGGTTCTCTGTGAAAACAACAAACACTCTCCACTGCTGAGCCATCACTCAAGCCCCTATCTATGATACTTTTGCTCATTCCTGCAACCAGATCATTCTCAATTTATTCTTTAGATTCCAGCAGTAACTCATGAATTATTTGAGCATATCTATTCTCTGTTTCAGTTTGGCTGCTTACTATGGGAGTGACCTTGGGTAAAGTAACCTTTCAAAGCATCAGGGTCCAAGTCTGGGAAACAAGTTTTTGCTACCATCCACCTGAGCTGATTTGGATTAGGATGAAATAAATATATGGGTGCTTTGTTCTTGACTTACGGCAAATTCCTCTATGATCCAAAAAGCATACTTTTCACATATCTTTAGTTGTGCTGAATCAGGAGGCATCTCTTTAGCATCAAGTTCATTATGTTTCTCTTGCTCTCCAAAGCAGTTCATAAATCCATCAGATTTATGGTAGACAAAATAAAGCATCTACTATTAATTTCAACTGAGATGATAAATCATATCTGTATATTTTTTATAAAATATTTTTATTTTATGTATATGAGTGTTTGCCTGGGTATATATAACTGTAATGCATGCATGACTGGTGCCCTCAGAACAACATCAGAACCCTTGGAACTGGAGTTATGTATTGTTCTGAGCTGCTATATGGTACTATATGGTACTGAGCTACTATGTGGTCTCTGCAAGAACAAACAGTATGTACTCTTAGCTGCTGAGCCATCTCTCCAGCACCCTGTATATAGCTATTCCTTAATTAGTTAGCTGGTATCAGTTAATCAGTTAATCACTGTGGAAGCAGTGATCAACATCATCAAACAAAAACTAATATGAGACCATTAAAAGTAAGAAAGAACTCCAGGCTAGCAAATTTTCAGCTCTGCTTCCCACCCCCATGGTACTGGAATAGCTAAATGATTCCATTTGTCATGTATAACAACCAATAAGATTTCTGGATACTTTGGAGTTATCAGGTCTAAGGAAGAACATTTCCAGAGAGGGGTACAGCTTGTAAGAGGTAAATCATGCCATTTAAAGGGAAATCATTTTCTTACCTTGCTACTGGGAAGGCTTCAAGGCCTTTGCCATGCTAGGTGAGCACTCAAGTGCTAAGCTATACTACCAAATCCTTTTGCTGGTTTAGTTTGGTTTTGATTTGATTTGATTTGATTTGATTTTGAGACAGGATTTTACTAGATAGCTCAGGTTGGACTCGAACTCATGATTCCTTTGCCTCTGAGGCCAGCTTGTCTTGAAGGAAGCCTTAAAGAAAGAGAAGAACAGAGTTATCTGTGCAGATTGACTGCTTGAATCCTAAGAGCTCTATGCCCTCCTACCCGACTTGCACTGTGGATTGGGTGGCGTTCATTTTGGCCACATTGAGAGGTGCTGTGGTTCCAGTACTCATACATTTAAAATTTTCCTGTCCGAAAACAACTGGACTAATGTGTACAGAATGGCTCCAAGCCTACCCATAATCAGTTAGAGGGAGACTTTGGAGCTGTTCTTTTAATCACAATAATGTTTTCAAAGGGCTTATTAGGTGCCCATCGGGGTGGAGTTCCTTGAGTTGTTTAGTGTTCTCAGGAGAACTGAAGGATGAACCCATGGATGCAAGCAGTGTGCAGATCATGCACAGAAAAAAATAGGGCAAAGGCTGTGAATTGGCTACCAGAGTATGACAGCTGCTTTGGAATATGCAGAAAGGGAAGTTAAGCAGTTTTGCTTCCCGTTGTTAATTTTTTGGTTGGTGTTTATGATTCATAGGCTTCTTTTAAACAAATGAGTTTCGGTTTTCTCCAGTTGACCAAGGCAGCACCAGGTCAATTCTTTGGATCCTGCAGCTCCACTCTCTTCTTCGGGGATTTTCAGACTGTCAGCTCATGCAAATGTCTGTGCAGAGACCATTTTGAACCAATTGCCCTGGCAGTGGGATCCGATGAATCATGCTTGTTTATGTACTATTACTTTCAGTGTCACCAATGTGAGTGCTCAAACAGCAAAAATCTGTTCCTTCCCAGTTTTACAAGTCTAAAATCCATGTGATATAGGCAGACTTGAATCTTTTGTGGGTGCCCTGAATAAAACCTATGGAAGGTCAGGGGTACCAGGAAGCTTAGTATTCAAGATAAATAATCACTTTCTGCTATCATTAAAAACAAACCAAGAACTGGAGAGATTATTCAGCAGTTAAAACCATGCATTGTTTTTTATAAAGGATCTGAGTTCAGTTCTGAGCACCCAACTAGGGCAGCTCACAACCACCTGTAACTCCAGCTCTAGGAGATCTGATGTCTTGTTCTGACCTCCAGGGGCACTAGCACTCACGTACTCACCCCCCCCACACACACACAAGTATATTAAAAATAAGAATAAACTTAAAAAATCTTTTAAAAAATGTACAACTCAGGCCAGTTATGCATATGTAATCCTGGCATTCTGCAGGCCAAGGAAGATCATGAATTCTAAGCCTTTCTGGACTTCAGAGTGAGATACAATCTCAAAACAAAAAGATAATCAAAAAACTTGGCAAACCTCAGCCTTCAACCCTGTTTGTGTACAGAAAGTTATGTTGCAACTGGAGCCAGGCTGAGGGAAGCAAATGAGGTCCTGTATTAAAGATTCTTTTTTGATCATCATGGATTTTCATTGACCAAGTTCTGTTTTCATGGTCCTCTAAAACTTTGCAGTTATAGCATGTGTCTGCCTAGCCTCACCTTGATCAGGCCCTACTTCCCCAAAGTGAGTCCATCTAGCTTCCCATCTGGAATACTGAAGTAGATGTTCATAAGCAAGGTAGATGCTAGAGATCTCAGAACTGAGCCTGCGATGAGTATAGTGCCGTGTGCTCCACCAGCAGAGCATTCTTTAATCCTTCATCTCTCCTGTTTTCTCTCAGGATAGCTCATCCTGGCTCTGAATTGTGTCTAAAGATCTTAGATTTCATCATTCAAGACTGTAAATCTTGCCAGGGGATGGAACAAAAATAATTACACACACATACTTGCTTGTAGGACTGTCTATCACTTGCATTCAGTGCCTGTGGAAGCCCGAGGAGGATGTTGGATCCTCTGGAACTGGAGTTTAAAATAGTTATACACTACCAGGTGGGTGCTGGGTATATATTGCAGGTCTTCTTATAGAGAAGTCAGTGCTCTTAACCACTGAACCCTGACTCCTGTCACCAGTACTCTTATTGAGATTCTTAGTTGATCCACTGGCCTGCCTCCTTTGAGATTCCTTTGCCTCCCAACTCCAGAACCCTCACAGGATTTTATACTGCAAACTACTCCATGAATTCTCCACCCCAACCCCAATGTGTCTGTCTCTGTTTGTATGTACTGTCCCTATATATTTTATTTTCATTAATGCATTCCTGTAGTATACTTGAAACATTGCTGCTTCTCTAGTTTATTCTCAGTTTTCAGGTCTCATGTGTCCCAATTATTACACTACTATGAACACGAAGTTGTGATAGAGTGCTGAAGAACATGCCCTAGCATACACAAGGCCCTGTATCCCATCTCCAACATGTCAAGGAAGGGCATGGGTGGAAAAAGAGGAGAGAAGAGAAGAAGGGAATAAGGAAGAAGAGGGGAAGGAGGAGGAGTTTCTGGTTTCCATCTGTGCCCAGAACTGACACTGTGCCACAGTGATCCATACCCAAATCCCACTGTGAGAGAGGTGGTCTCCCTTGAGTGCTGACACATCTGAGAGGACAGGTGAGACCATCTTTTCTGCTCTGAGGGACATATCCAGAGCCCTCAGGGCATAGGAACCGAGGAGCAGCCTATGATAGGATCCTTCCTGGTTCCATTGGTGTCCAGAGCTGACCCTGTTCCACAGCAATCCATACCCAAATTTCACTGAGAGACAACTAGTCTCCCAAGAGCTCTGACAAACCTGAGATCACAGGTGAGACCACCACTTCTGCTCAAATTCCTGGCCCAAGAGGGTCCCACCACAGCCATCAGGACACAGGAACCAAGGAACAGCCTGGGACAGGATCCTTCCGGTTTCAGTCTGTGCCCTGGAGCTGACCCTCATACAGCTCTCCATACCCAAATTCTATCTGGCCAGAGCTGGTCTCCCAGGAGTACAGACACACAGGATTACAGAAGAAACAAACCACAGTCAGAAACAGCAAGAACAGCTAACATCACAGACAACCAGATGGCAAGAAGCAAGTGCAAGAACATAAGCAACAGAAACTAAGGCTACTAGGCATCACCAGAACCCAGTTCTCCCACCACAGCAAGCCCTAGATACCCCAACACACAGAAAAAGCAAGAATCTGATTTAAAATCACATCTCATGATGATGATTGAAGACTTTAAGAAGGATATAAATAACTCCCTTAAAGAAATACAGGAGAACACAGGTAGACAGGTAGAAACCCTTAAAGAGGAAACACAAAAATCCCTTGCAGAATTACAGGATAAAAAACAACCAAACAGGTGAAAGAAATAAACAAATCAATCCAGGATCAAAAAATGGAAATAGATGCAATAAAGAAATCACAAACAGACAACCCTGGAGATAGAAAACCTAGGAAAGAGACCAGGAGTCAAAGATGCAAGCATCACCAACAGAATACAATAGATAGAAGAGAGAATCTTAGGTGTAGAAGATACCAGAGAAAACATTGACATAACAGTCAAAGACAATGCAAAATGAAAAAGCTCCTAACCCAAAACATCCAGGAAATCAAGAACACAATGAGAAGACCAAACCTAAGGGTAATAGGTATAGAAAAGAGTGAAGTTTCCCAACTTAAAAGGCCAGTAAATATCTTCAACAAAATTATAGAAGAAAACGTCCCTAACCTAAAGAGATATCCATAAACATACAAGAAGTCTACATAACTCCAGATAGATTGGACTAGAAAAGAAATTCCTCCTGTCACATAATAGTCAAAACACCAAATGCACAAAACAAAGAAAGAATATTAAAAGCAGTAAGAGAAAAAGGTCAAGTAACATATAAAGGAAGACCTATCAGAATTACACCAGACTTCTCACCAGGGACCATGAAAGCTAGAAGATCCTGGGCAGATGTCATACAGACCCTAAGAGAACACACATAGCAGCCCAGGCTATTTCATCCAGCAAAACTCTCAATTACCATAGATGGAGAAACCAAGATATTCCGTGATAAAACCAAATTTACACATCTTTCCATAAGTACATCCCTACAAAGGATAATAGAAAACACTAACACAAGAAGGGAAACTATGCTCTATATAAAGCAAGAAAGTAATCTTTCAACAAACCCAAAAGAAGATAGCCACACAAACAATTCCACCTCTAACAATAGCAGGAAGCAACACTCACTATTCCTTAATATCTCAACATCAATGAACTCAATTCCCCAGTAAGAAGACATAGACTAACAGACTGGATATATAAACAGGACCTAGCATTTTGCTGCATACAGGAAACACACCTCAGTGACAAAGCAAGATACTACAATTTTCCAAGCAGGTGGTCCCAAGAAACAAGCTGGAGTAGCCATTCTAATATCAAATAAAATCAACTTTCAACCAAAAGTTATACAAAGCTCAAGTAAACTATGTAAACCACGTAAAACTAGATACACTGAATCTAATAGAAGAGAAAGTGGGAAAAAAACCTGGAACACATGGGCACAGGGGAAAATTTCCTGAACAGAACACCAATAGCTTATGCTTTAAGATCAAGAATTGACAAATTGGACCTCATAAAATTACAAAGCTTCTGTAAGGCAAAGAACACTTTCAATAGGACAAAACAGCAACTAACAGATTGGAAAAAGATCTTTACCAATCCTACATCCAATATATACAAAGAACTCAAGAAGTTAGACTCCAGAGAACCAAATAACCCTACTAAAAATGGGGAACAGAGCTAAACAAAGAATTCTCAACTGAGGACACTCGAATGGCTGAGAATCACCTAAAGAAATGTTCAACATCCTTGGTCATCAGGGAAATGCAAATCAAAACGACCCGGAGATTCCCTCACACCAGTCAGAGTGGCTAAGATCAACACTCAGGTGACAGCAGATGCTGGCAAGGATGTGGAGAAAAATGAACATTCTTCCACTGTTGATGGGATTGCAAGCTTGTACAACCACTCTGGAAATCAGTCTGGAGTTTCCTCAGAAAATTGGACATAGTACCACCTGAGGATCCAGCTATACCATTCCTGGGCATATACCCAAAAGATGCTTCAATGTATAACATGGACACATGCTCCACTATGTTCATAGCAGCCTTATTTATAATAGCCAGAAGTTGGAAACAACCCAGATGCCCCTCAACATCTGGGATAGATACAGAAAATATGGGATATTTATACTCAGCTATCAAAAACAATGACTTCATGCAATTCACAGGCAAATGAATGGATCTAGAAAATATCCTGAGTGAGGTAACTCAGTCGCCAAAGAACATATATGGTATGCACTCACTGATAAGTGGATATTAGGCAAAGAGCGTGGAATACCCATGATACAACTCATGAACCACATGAAGCTCAAGAGGAAGGAAGCCCAAAGAGTGGATGCTTCAGTCCTACCTAGAAGGGGGAACAAAATAATCAAGGAAGTAGAAGGTGGGAGGGGCTTGGGAGGAAGAGAGGAGGGGGAGAGCAAAAAGAGGGGCAGAATCGGGTATGGGTAGAGATGGAGAAGATGTACAGAGGGTCAGGAAATTTAACAGAGGTGGGTAGCAATGGGGGATGGAGAACTGGAGGTAGCAACCAGAAAGTCCCAGATGCCAGGAAAGAAAGATCCTTCCAGGACCCCACGGGGATGACATTAGCTAAAATACCCCACAAAGGTGAGGGAGAACCTATCAAGACCATATCCAGAGGTTAGGTATGGCCCCACAGTTGAGGGATGGGGCCACCCACCCATCTCCAAAATTTTAACCAAGAATTGCTCCTGTCTAAAGGAAGTACAGAGACAAGGAATGGAGCAGGGACTGAAGGAAAGGCCATCCAGAGACTGCTCCACCTGGGGATCCATCCCATATACACTCACCAAACCTGGATGCCATTGTGGATGCCAGGAAGTGCTTGCTGAAGGAACCTGATATAGCTGTCTCCTGTGCCAGTGCCTGACAAATACAGAGGAGGATGCTCACAGCCAACCATCAGATTGAGCAGAGGGACCCCAATAGAGGAGTTTAAAAAAAGGACTGAAGGAGCTGAAGGGTCCTTATCTGGCATTAATGGGAGGGGTGGCCCTTGGTCCTGTGAAGGCTTGATGCCCCAATGTAGAGTAATGCTAGGGTGGGGAGGCAGGAAAGGGTGGGTGTGTTGGGAACACCCTCATAGAAGCATGGTAAGGGGGAATGTAAGAAGGGGTTTGCAGAGGGGAAACTGGAAAAGTGGATAACATTGAAATGTAAATAAATAAAATATCCAATTTTAAAAAACGAAAGGAGAAAAAAGAAAGAGAAGGGAAAGAGGGAATGGGAGGAGTGAGCAAGAAGGAGGGAAAAAAGAGAAATAGGAAAAGGGAAATAAATTTTGGTCCATGTTCTTTTGGGTTGTGTTCATAAGAGGGCTCTACATATTAAGTGTGTATTAAATATAGAGGGTCAAATGAAATAGATCTAAGAGTCTAGAAAAGTCTAGAAAAGAGAAGAGGAAGAAGATGAAAGGAGGAGAGAGGGGAAAGGGAGACAAGGAAAAAGAAGTCTGCCTTACTTCATCTGGGATTCAGCTTTTGTTTGCTATCCTTTTGGTAAACCTTTATAGAAGAAATGTAGCTCTCTCTGTTTTTTGTTTTGTTTTGTTTTGTTTTTGTTTTTGGTGTCTAAGCTTCCTGCTGCTCTAAAATCCAAATGGATGTGCTATGATCAGCCAGGGAGTGTTTGATGACAGCTTAATACCTTGGGAAATGAGCATTAACAATTTTGGTGGTTTGAATAAGAATGACCTCCACCCCTACCTTGGGCTCATGTATTTAAATGTTTGGTTTCCAGTTGGTAGACCATTTAGGATTAGCAGGTGTGACCTTGTTGGAGGAGGTGTAGATGGACTTCGAGATTTCAACATTCCAAACCAGGATCAGTCTTGCCCTCTTTCTGCCTCCAACTTTTGTATTAGATATGAGCTCTCAGCTACTACAGGATCATTCCTGCCTGCCTGTCACCATGCTCCTCACTATGGACTAACCCTCTGAAACTCTAAGCAGGCCTCCAACTAAATGCTTTTTTCTATACCAGCTGATTTGGTAATAGTTTCTCTTGGCAGCAATAGACCAGTAACTAAGACAGAAATGCACAGAAATGCTGAGGACCCCTGTGGAGTATCAACTGATTACATCCTTCTTAGGATGCCCGTGTTAGAAACTTCGAGTTCTTCTCTCAGGTATATCTCAACATCTGTTCATTTCCTTGGCCCATAACTCCTACTGTTACTTTAGATTGTGTGAGAGACTGGTTTCATCCCAAAGAAACTTTGACTCTCAAAGTTTCCTCTTCTCATGAGAAGAGGTTCCTGGCGCTTTTCATACTGAATTGCTCTGCTTTGTATAAAATCCATAGTTGTATTTGAAACTAGATGCAGAAACCTTAGTTTGAGGAAGTGGGGCCACCATAGACACAGCCTGTTCTCTTGATTGACTAAGGAGGTCTTACCAACTAATAGCTCTATTAGCCTGCAAAGGAAAATGTCTGGAATCTGTTTTTACCAGGACACATGTTCCCCATAGCCTCCTTTACAAATTTATGGTTTTTAAGTGAAAAATTAAAATAGGAACCTTATCAATATGTACTCAGTGAGATGATCAAGGTCTGCATCAACTGGAAAAGTCATGTTGATAGCATATAGTCTTGGTCTTGCTAGAATGACATACTGTACCTATATCTCCTGAAACCAATAACCTCAGTCTAACAATAACATAATATCATGTAAGTCCAACACAAGGACTTACATAAACCTCCACCTTTCAGTTTTTACTCTCTTCCTATCTAATGTTCTAAATTTCTAATTTTTAGTGTGTGTGTGTGTGTGTGTATATATATATATATATATATATATATATATATCAGATAGGAAGTATTTTTGTATTTTTTTTCTAGTGCTGGGTTTGAAAACATTTCCTGAAATAAAATACATGCTCAATAAATATTTGCTCAATGAATAAAAAATTCTTATATTTTTCCATTACATTTCTACATGGTATTCTGTCATATGATTACAACCAGACCTTTATCCATAGATGTTGAGATTATTTTCAATCTTTTGCTATTGCTAAAATCCTTTGCTTAGAGCATCTTTCTATGTAGATATTGGCATGTGTGGCTGTCTTCAGGATCTCCTTCTGGAATTGAAATTGATGACTCCAAGTATACATTTCTAGTTTTGAAAGATGTTTCAAACTGTTGTCCATCTTAGAAGTACATTAGCTTTTATTTTTATCATCAAGAAATGAGCTATTTCATGATATGTCCAGCTGCACAGTACATTTATTTTAAAACTTGGATCAGTGTAATATACTGAGTGATATTGGAATAACTTTTTGTATGTTTAAGAAGTGTTCACAGGGGAAGAAGAGATGGCTCAGCAATTGAGAGCATTCGTTCAGAGCACTTATGTTCAATTCCCAGCACCCATACTGTGGCTCACAACCATCAGCAGTTCCAATTCCAGGACACCCAAGAGACTTTTCAGGCCTCTAAGGGTACCAGGCACACATTGATGCACAGACATACATGCACATAAACATCACTCACATTTCAGGGTTTTTTTTTTTGGATATATTCTTTATTTACATTTTGTTTCCCTTTTCCTGGTTCCCCACCCCCAAAGGTCCCACATGCCATTTTCCCTCCCCCTGTTTCCCCATCCACCCTTTCCCACTTCCCTGTTCTGGCATTCCCCTACACTGATGCATTGAGCCTTTCCAGAACCAGGGTCCACTCCTTCCTTCTTCTCAGACATCATTTGGTATGTGGATTGTGTCTTTTGTGTCCCAAGAGTCTAGGCTAATATCCACTTATCAGTGAGTACATACCATGGGTATTCCTTTGGGACTGTTCTCCAGGTCCATCCATTTCTCTAAGAATTTCATGAATTCATTGTTTCTAATGGCTGAATAGTACTCCATTGTGTATATATACCACATTTTTTGTATCCATTCCTCCATTGAGGGACATCTGGGTTCTTTCCAGCTTCTGGCTATTATAAATAAGGCTTCTATGAACATAGTGGAGCATGTATCCTTATTGCATGCTGGGGAATCTTCTGGGTATATGCCCAGAAGTGGTATGGCAAGGTCCTCCGGAAGTATCTTGTCTAGTTTTCTGAAGAACTGCCAGACTGATTTCCAGAGTGGTTGTACCAGCTTGCAATCCCATTAGCAATGGGATTCTCTACATCCTCGCCAACACCTGCTGTTTCCTGAGTTTTTAATCTTAGCCATTCTGACTGGTGTGAGATGAAATCTCAGGGTTGTTTTGATTTGCATTTCCCTAATGACTAATGATGTTGAACATTTCTTAAGGTGCTTCTCAGCCATGCGAAGTTTTTCAGGTGAAAATTCTTTGTTTAGCACTGTACCCCATTTTTAATAGGGTTATTTGGTTTTCTGGGGTCTAACTTCTTGAGTTCTTTGTACATATTGGGTATTAGCCCTCTGTCAGATGTAGGGTTGATGACGATCTTTTCCCAATTTGTTGGTTGCCGTTTTGTCCTTTTGACAGTGTCCTTTACTGTACAGAAACTTTGTAATTTAATGAGGTCCCATTTGTCAATTCTTGATCTTAGAGCATAAGCTATTGGTGTTCTGTTCAGGAACTACTTTCGCCCTGTGGGCATGTCCTCAAGGGTCTTCCCAGTTTCTTTTCTATTAGTTTTAGTGTGTCTGGTTTTATGTAGAGGTCCTTGATCCACAGAATATAAACAGAAGGAACACTACCCACCTCATTCTACGAAGCCACAATTGCCCTGATACCAAAACCACACAAAGATCCAACTAAGAAAGAGAACTTCAGACCAATTTCCCTTATGAACATTGATGCAAAAATACTAAATAAAATTCTTGCCAACTGACTCCAAGAGCACATCAAAATGATCATTCACCATGATCAAGTAGGGTCCATCCCAGGGATGCAGGGATGGTTCAATATACGGAAATCCATCAATGTAATCCACTACATAAACAAACTCAAAGAAAAAAACACATGGGCATCTCATTGGATGCTTAAAAAGCATTTGACAAAATTCAGCATCCTTTCATGCTAAAAGTCTTGGAAAGAACAGAAATTCAAGGCCCATACCTAAACATAGTAAAAGCAATTTACAGCAGACCAATAGCCAACATCAAAGTAAATGGAGAGAAACTTGAAGCAATCCCACTAAAATCAGGGACTAGACAAGGCTGCCCCTCTCACCATATCTTTTCAATATAATACTTGAAGTTCTAGCTAGAGCAATTAGACAACATACGGAAATCAATGGGATACAAATTGGAAAGGAAAAAGTCAAACTATCACTATTCGCAGATGATATGATAGTATACTTAAGTGACCCAAAAAAACTCCACCAGAGAACTCTTTCAGCTGATAAACAACTTCAGCAAAGTGGCTGGTTATAAAATCAACTCAAGCAAATCAGTAGCCTTCCTATACTCAAAGGATAAGCAGGCTGAGAAAGAAATTAGGGAAATGACACCCTTCACAATAGCCACAAACAATATAAAGTATTTTGGTGTGACTCTAACCAAACAAGTGAAAGATTTGTATGACAAAAACTTCAGGTCTCTAAAGAAGGAAATGGAAGAAGACCTCAGAAAATGGAAAAATCTTCCATGCTTGTGGATTGGTAGGATTAATATAGTTAAAATGGCAATCTTGCCAAAAGCAATATACAGATTCAATGCAATCCCCATCAAAATCCCAACTCAGTTCTTCATAGGGTTAGAAAGAGCAATTCTCAAATTCATCTGGAATAACAAAAAACCCAGGATAGCTAAAACTATTATCAACAGTAAAAGAACTTCTGGGGGAATCAGTATCTCAGACCTCAAGCAATACTACAGAGCAGTAGTGTTAAAAACTGCATGGTATTGGTACAGTGACAGGGAGGTGGATCAATGGAATAGGATTGAAGACCCAGAATTGAACCCACACATCTATGGCCAATTGATCTTCGACAAAGGAGCTGAAACCATCCAGTGGAAAAAAGATAGCCTATTCAACAAATGGTGCTGGCTCAAGTGGAGGTCAACATGCAGAAGAATGAGAATTGATCCACTCTTATCTCCTTGTACTAAGCTCAACTCCAAGTGGATCAAGGACCTCCACATTAAACCAGACACATTGAAATTAAAAGAAAAGAAACTGGGGAAGACCCTTGAGGACATGGGCACAGGGGGAAAGTTCCTGAACAGAACACCAATAGCTTATGCTCTAAGATCAAGAATTGACAAATGGGATCTCATAAAATTGCAAAGTTTCTGTAAGGCAAAAGACACTGTCAAAAGGACTAATCAGCAACCAACAAATTGGGAAAAGATCTTCACCAACCCTACATCTGACAGAGGGCTAATATCCAATGTATACAAAGAACTCAAGAAGTTAGACCCCAGAAAACCAAGTAACCCTATCAAAAAATGGGGTACAGAGCTAAACAAAGACTTTTCATCTGAAGAACTTAGAATGGCTCAGGACTTTTTTTTAAAAAAAAGATTTATTTATTATGTACAGTGTTCTGCCTGCACATGTGCCTCCATAACAGTAGAGGGCACCAGATCTCATTATAGATGGTAGCCACACAAGTAGTTGTTGGCAAGTGAACTCAGGTTCTCTGGAAGAGTAGTCAGTGTTCTCAACCTCTGAGCCATTTCTCTAGTTCCACATTTCATTTTTTATTCTTAATATATTTTGGTCCCGCTGGGTGGTGGCAGCGCACGCCTGTAATCCCAGCACTCTGGGAGGCAGAGGCAGGTGGAGTTCTGAGTTCCAGGACAGCCAGGTCTACAGAGTGAGTTCCAGGACAGCCAGGGCTATACAGAGAAACCCTGTCTCAAAAAAAAAACAAATCCAAATCAAAAAACCAAATACACACACACACACACACACACACACACACACACATATACATGTATATATATATATATATATATATATATGTATGTATGTATGTATGTATATATATATATATATAGGTCCAGTTTCTATTGGATTGTGCTCATAAGATTCTACATAATAAGAACCTATTAAATATAAATAAACAGATGAAACAGATGAAGGAGTTTAGAAATGAATCCAAATATACCAGAAAGTTGGACATGCATTAGCATTATCAAAGCAGGGATCTGGTTATTCCACAGATGATAGAAACACCTGGGTCTATACTGAGAAAAGAACAATTTGGGTTTACTTCTCCTACAGTTCAGGTTGGGTAAAATATTTTAATGTGAAAAAATGAAACCATAAATTTAATAGGCAAAATGTTAGGAAAATTGTTGTTTCTAGAATTGAAGTGTGGAAGCCATTCCTAGACACTACAAATAAGTCAAATGCCCTTATTGAGTTGCTTATAGCATCAAGTAATTTTTTAAATTACAGGTAAAATCTTGTAATATTATTGTATGTGACTCATGTTTAATCTACCCAGAAGACTATAAAATAACCAATAAAATGGAGTTCCCAGGCCGTTTGCTACTGACATGTGCATGAAACTATATAAATTGACCTTCAGACCTGACAGTGTTCAGATTGGAATACATATAGACTTAGATATGCATAGGGCCCTAGATAAATATATTTCCCACAGTATCTTCCAAGTTGTTCACATTCCTTTGAGTCTACAATGCTTTATGTTCTCAAGCACTATCTTATGATACTGTTTTAATCTAGGGTCTCATGTAGCCCAGATTTGTCAGGAGCTAGCACAGAGATGAACTTGAACTCCTGATCCTCCTGTTTCACCTACCAGATGCCAGGATTACAAGCTTGTGCAGCACCACACCAGTTTAATCAGTGCTGAAGTCTGAAGACACGGGGCCACTGGAATGCTAAACTGATACTCTACCAACTGAGCTACAGCCTAGCTGAAGTCATCTTACGAACACAATTTCAAGTTGTATTAGTTTTCTATTGCTGCACATTAAGTAGACTCCATGTTTAGAGTTTTTGAGTGAGATCCATTTGCTTGCTTAGAGATGAAAGCTCAGTTTGAACAACTTGATTTCGACTCTAGGAGTGCATTCAACACTCTAGATTGCTGGAACTACTTTTAAGAGTCAGTCATGACTTCCTTAGAGAAATTTCAAATTTATCAAGTAAGTATCTATTAATCTCAATGTTTGCATGGTCAATAATCCACATTTTTTTTTTTGCATCATCACTACATTTGAGGCACCATTTTGACCCACAGATTTCAAAAGAAAATTATGGAACATGGCAAGTGGCTTAAAAGAAATTGAAATCAGATTATCTTAAGGCCCAGCACAAAACTATATCATTTTGAAAGTTATTTAACTGTTAGAGTGCTCTTGTTAATCTGGGAAGTATGGATAATAAATTGTGTTCTTATGAGCCTTACTGTGGGTAAGGAAATGTTGATGTAGCACTTAGTGCAGTGCCTGACACTTTTTTGTGTGTGTCATGGATTTTTTACATTTTAACGATGTAAGGAACTAATAGAATCTGATATGTTTCATCACTACAGAGAAAGAGGAAATAATCATGAGAACAATGGAAAGCAAGTGATGACTTTGACTTAAGTATCTTGGATGATTCTACAATGGATGCATCTTCTTGGGAGATGCATCCTACAATGAGCTCTTTTTGGTTGCTGGCCAAAGTTTTATCAAGAGTCATTCCAAGAAGGGCTGGGGAAACAACTCAGTGGATAAAGCACTTGCTGTGTAGCTTGATGACTCAAGTTCAGAGCCCCCAGCACCTACACATGAGCCAGAAAAAGTGGTGGGTGCCCATAATCCCAGCTCTTAGGAGACAAACACATTGTGTATCTGGGGCAAGCTTGCTATCTAGACTGGTGAAATTGGTAAGCTCTTTGTCTCAGGAGAGAGATCCCACCTCAATAAATAAAGTGGTGAATGTTTGAGAAAGAGAATTTGTGTCACTGTGTGGCTTCCACATCCACACACATGCATGCATGCTACACTTTCAAAAGAATAGTTATACAAGTAGTTGGTTGCTAAAAGCATGTGCCATATTATGCTATACACTTATTTGACCCACACCCATGCTTTATCTCAGACTTAATATAGTGGTAGGGCATCTTTTCAAAAGCTTCCTATCATCAGGCCTTAGAGTTTTACCTTTACCTTTTAAGTTCCCTAAAAGCTAAAAACATGAATATTCTGAAACTCATTTAATGCAACATATTATTCATAGCATTTCAAATCTCAAAATTCATATGTATGGTGCAACACCATTTGCCAAGAAATACCCATGAAATATTGCTACTCTAATACCGTACTTTCATTTTTGCTTTTCCTTAGGAAAACATGTCCCCTCAGTCATGGATTCTGACGTGCTTTTGCCTGCTGTCTTCTGAAACCAGTGCAGTCTTCCTCAAAGTGAACTATTCCAGAAGCTATCCTTGTGACGAGATAAGGCACAATGCCCTTGTGATTGCAGAATGCAATCATCGTCATCTGCATGAGGTTCCCCAATCTATAGGCAAATATGTGACAAAAGTAGACTTGTCGAACAATGCTATTACACACATAACAAAAGAGTCCTTTCAAAAGCTGCAAAACCTCACTAAAATCAATCTGAACCACAATGCCAAACAACAGCACCAAAATGAAAATAAAAATGGTATGAATATTACAGAAGGGGCATTCCTGGGCCTACGAAATCTAACAGTGTTACTTCTGGAAGACAACCAGTTATATACTATGCCTGCTGGATTGCCTGAGTCTTTGAAAGAACTTAGCCTAATTCAAAACAATATATTTCAAGTAACTAAAAACAACACTTTGGGGCTTAAGAACTTGGATAGACTCTATTTGGGCTGGAACTGCTATTTTAATTGTAATCAAACCTTTAAGGTAGAAGACGGGGCATTTAAAAATCTTATACAATTGACAGTACTCTCATTATCTTTCAATAACCTTTTCTATGTGCCTCCCAAACTACCAAGCTCTCTAAGAAAACTTTTTCTGAGTAATGCCAAGATCGTGAACATCACTCAGGAAGACTTCAAAGGACTGGAACACTTAACATTACTAGATCTGAGTGGAAACTGCCCAAGGTGTTTCAATGCCCCATTCCCTTGCATACCTTGCAAAACAAGCTCACCTCTCCACATACATCCTCTTGCTTTTCAAAGTCTCACCCAACTTCGCTATCTAAACCTCTCCAGCACTTCCCTCCGGACAATTCCTTCTACGTGGTTCGACAATCTGACAAATCTGAAGGAACTCCATCTTGAATTCAACTATTTAGTTCAAGAAATTGCCTCAGCGGCATTTTTAACAAAACTGCCCAATTTACAAATCCTTGATCTGTCTTTCAACTTTCAACGTAATGAATATTTACAGTATATTAATATTTCCTCCAACTTCTCTGTGCTTCGTTCTCTTAAGAAGTTGCACTTAAAAGGCTATGTGTTCCGAGAACTTACAAAGGAACATCTCAAGCCCCTCCAGAATCTTCCAAACTTAACAACCATCAACTTGGGCATTAACTTTATTGAGAAAATTGATTTCAAAGCTTTCCAGGATTTTCCCCAACTGGATGTTATTTACTTATCAGGAAATCGCATACCACCCATAATAGATAGTACAGACTACTCCTCTTGGAGACATCATCTTCGGAAACCTCGCTCAACAGACTATGACGAGTTTGATCCACACATGAATTTTTACCACAACACCCAACCTTTAATAAAGCCAGAGTGTACTACTTATGGCAAGGCCTTGGATTTAAGTTTGAACAATATTTTCTTTATTGGGAAAAGCCAATTTGAAGGTTTTCATGACATCGCCTGCTTAAATCTGTCTTCCAATGCCAATGGTCAAGTGTTGAATGGCACAGAATTCTCATCCATGCCCCACATTAAATATTTGGATTTAACCAACAACAGACTAGACTTTGATAATAACAATGCTTTCAGTGACCTTCACGATCTAGAAGTGCTGGACCTGAGCCACAATGCACACTATTTCAGTATAGCAGGGGTAACACACCATCTAGGATTTATCCAGAACTTAATAAACCTCAGGGTATTAAACCTGAGCCACAATGGCATTTACACTCTCACAAATGAAAGTGAGCTTCAAAGTGTATCCCTGGAAGAATTGGTTTTCAGTGGAAATCGTCTTGACCGTTTGTGGAAAGTAAATGATCACAAATACTGGTCCATTTTTAAAAATCTCCAGAATCTGACACGCCTGGACTTATCATACAATAACCTTCAACAAATCCCAAATGGAGCATTCCTCAACTTGTCCCAGAGCCTCCAAGAGTTACATATCAATGGTAACAGATTACGTTTCTTTAATTGGACCTTACTCCAGTATTTTCCTCACCTTCACTTGCTGGACTTAGCCAGAAATGAGCTGTATTTTCTACCCAATTGCCTATCTAAGGTTACACATTCCCTGAGGACACTGCTGCTGAGCCACAATCATTTCTCTCACCTACCCTCTGGCTTCCTCTCTGAAGCCAGGAATCTGGTGCACCTGGATCTAAGTTTCAACACAATAAATATGATCAATAAATCCTCCCTGCAAACCAAGATGCAAACAAACTTGTCTATTCTGGATCTACAAGGGAACTATTTTGACTGTACGTGTGATATAAGTGATTTTCGAAGCTGGCTAGATGAAAACCTGCATATCACAATTCCTAGATTGGTAGATGTTATTTGTTCCAATCCTGGGGATCAAAAATGGAAGAGTATCATGAGCCTAGAGGTCACGACTTGTGCGTCAGATACCACTGCAGCAGTCCTGTTTTCCCTCACATTCCTTACCACCTCCATGGTTATGGTGGCTGCTCTGGTTCACCACCTGTTTTACTGGGATGTTTGGTTTATCTATCACATGTGCTCCGCTAAGTTAAGAGGCTACAGGACATCATCTGCATCCCGAAATTTCTATGATGCTTACATTTCTTATGACACCAAAGATGCATCTGTTACTGACTGGGTAATCAATGAACTGCGCTACCACCTTGAAGAGAGTGAAGACAAAAGTGTCCTCCTTTGTTTAGAGGAGAGGGACTGGGATCCAGGATTACCCATCATTGATAACCTCATGCAGAGCATAAACCAGAGCAAGAAAACAATCTTTGTTTTAACCAAGAAATATGCCAAGAGCTGGAACTTTAAAACAGCTTTCTACTTGGCCTTGCAGAGGCTAATGGATGAGAACATGGATGTGATTATCTTCATCCTCCTGGAACCAGTGTTACAGTACTCACAGTACCTGAGACTTCGGCAGAGGATCTGTAAGAGCTCCATCCTCCAGTGGCCCAACAACCCCAAAGCAGAAAACTTGTTTTGGCAAAGTCTGAAAAATGTGGTCTTGACTGAAAATGATACACGGTATGACAGTTTGTACATTGATTCCATTAGGCAATACTAATGCTGGGAAGTCATGACTCTGCCATCATAAAAACACACAGCTTCTCTCTACAATGAACAGTGACAAATGAATGGGCACATAGCTGCTTGGCGTGCTGAGAATAAGGGACTATTGTGTACTCAGCCCTAAACAGGACAATTATACCAGCCCCTCTAAGGCTCTGGTAACTTTGCACAAGAGGGAGCTAGAAAGAATGTATGAGCTAGAAGACAGGGAGAAGGGCTGAAAAATGCTATCTTCTGAGCATGACAGCCATTGCAACCATAATCACACAGCAGCTAGTATGGCCTGCAGTGAGCCTGCACAAGACTGGACCTCTTATCAATCAATCATGGATGGGGGCAGGCCCATAAATCTATACTCCATCTTTCTGGGGGGACAGGTCCGTACTTCTGTACTATCAGGTATTAATAGATCCTGGGAAAGGGGCAATCATTATCTTCAGCTGTGTACCCATTCAGCTGTGAGCCCAGAGTCAATAGATGGTTCAAAACTCATGGTTACACAGAAAGCACTGGTAAAGTCAGTGCACCAGGCCTGAACATGAGAAATGGTCTTGTAGGGAGGTAGGTAGGCTGGCAGCAGTGGGAGAAGAGATAGGACAAGGTGGGCATGAGAGTAACTGGAATGCATGGGTCTCTCTCAGAGACTTCACTCCAGGATCCACTCCCAAGCTCACCCCCATGCTGTTGTTCTCAAGATTCAGCTTTTCTTGTGTGTTAGCCAAAGGAGAAAGGCTCAGCTCCCTGCTATGTGAGCTTGTTTCATCAAGGCCAGCAAGCGTGCACAGAGCCAGACTTTTGGAAGTGAATCAGAAAATGATAGCCTACCACTGCAGCTGTATTCTAATTGGTAAAAGTCAACCATAGATCTATCCTACCAGCTCCAGGCACCAAGTACCTCAGGTTCAGGGAAAGCTATTGAAAACCAGGGTAATAGATCTAGTGCTCTCTCAGCTAAGAGGAAAGAGTTTGAGATAAGTGATTGAGTTAATAATTATCCTTTTTTTTGGACTGAACTTAAGAGACAACTTACCATCTCGGTCACAAATCATCAATACTGGGAAGGTCAGATCACATGGGCAATCTTAGCCGGCAGCCTATTTTACCTATTTTTCAATCCCTAAGAACATTTGCCACTGTATCTAATGATCTTGACATTAAGATGCTGGTGAAGTTGATATATCCATGACTATGGGGTTACAGTACATTGTGATTGCATTAATCTTTCTTTTACAATGACATTTTAGGTTTTGAGATTATAATATAACTACATCGTTTCCTCCTCTTTCCTCTCTCCAAACCTTCTCATGTGGCTCACTCTGACTTTTATAAATGCTGCCTACACTATTTACTTTTTAAGCTTTTGATGTTGCTTAAACACTGGAAAGGATAGTTTTTAAAAGCCTTGTAATTCTTAATCATTTTAAAGGTATCCATTTAAATGGAAAGCTTTGGGGGTATTTATTATTTCCCATTGGTATATATTTTCAAATGAATGATTAAAATTTCTTCATTTTACATGGCAAGTGTGTGATAAATTTGTAGTAAAAAAAAAACAGAACTCTAATATAAAAGTTGTCATTTGCACTGATTAGTTTTTAGATCCCTTTTTATTACTATTATTTTACACCCCAATTGCAATTTCTCCTTCTTTCTGTCCTCCCTATTCCTCCCTCCCTCTCCCCTCTACCCCTCCCCATTCACTCCTTCTTCATTTCTATTCACAAAAGGGCAGGGCTCCCACGCTTATCAACTAAACATGGTGCATCAAGCTGCAGTAAGACTACACACTTTCTGTCTTAAATGTCCTTTTGTTTTATGGCTGCATGAGGCAACCCAGTAGGAGCAAAAAGGGTCCCAAATGCAGGGTAAAGAGTCAAATACAGCCCCTGTTCCCACTATTAGGAGTCCAACATGAAGACAAAGCTACACCGCCATAGCATATATGCAGATGATCTTGGTCAGTGCCATGCAGGCTCCCTGGTTAGTGTTTCAATCTCTATGAGTCCCTATGAGCCCAGGTTAGCTGACTGTGAGTTTTCTTATGATGTTCTTGACCCCTCCGGCTCTATAATCCTTCCTCCCTTTCTTTTGCAGGATTTAACATTTTCTTTGACCACTGTATTAATTTCTTCTATCGTATCTTCTAATCCTGAGATTCTCTCTTCCATCTCTTGTATTCTGTTGGTGATGCTTGAGTCTGTAGTTCCTATTCACTTAACTAGATTTTCCATCTCCAGGATTCCTTTAGTTTGTGGTTTTTTTTTTTTTTTTTTTTTTTTTATTGCCTCTATTTCTACTTTCAGGTCTTGATCATTTTCATTCATTTCCTTCACTTGTTTGTGTTTCTTGGATTTCTTTAAGGGATTTGTTCATTTACTCTGTAATTATCTCTACCAACTTCATAATATTGGATTTAAGGTAATATTTTCTGCTCCAGCTGTATTGGAATAGCCAAGGCTTGCTGAGGTAGGATAGCTGGACTCTAGTAGTGTCATATTGCCCAGGGTGTTTTTTTAATTTTATTTGTTTATTTATTTATTGTATTTATTTATTTTTATTGAATATCTTCTTCATTTACATTGCCATGGTAAAACCTTTCCCAATTTCCCCCCTCCCCTAAGACCCCCAACCCCTCTTCCCTCCCCCTGTCTCCACATATATGCCCCTCTACCCGACACACTCCTACCCCCCCTTTGGTTTCCCTTTGTTGGTGCCTCTATTGATCTTTACTTGACCAAGGACCACTCCTCCACTGATGCCCGAGAAGGCCTTCCTCTGCCACATTTTTGGCTGGAACCATGTGCACCCCTTGGTTGATGGTTCAGTCCCTGGGAGTCTTGGGGCGTCTGGGTCACTGAAATCATTGTTCCTCTCATTGGGCTGTAAAGCCCTTCAACTCCTCTGGACCATCCTCCAGCTCTTCCATTGGGGACCCCATGCTCAGCCCAATAGTTGGTTGTTAGTACCTGCCTCTATATTTGTAAGGCTCTGGCAGGGCCCCTCCAGGAGACAACCATGGCATGCTCCTTTTGGTATATGCTTCTTGTCATAGCGTCAGGGTTTGTTGACTGTTTATAGGATGAATCCCCAGGTAGGGCAGTCTCTGGGTGGCCTTTACTTCAGTCTCTGTTCCACACATTGTCTCCATTATTGCTCCTGTGAGTATTTTGTTCCCTTTCTCAGAGGAACCAAAGAACCCTCACTTAAGTCCTCCTTCTTCTTGAGCTTCCTGTGCAGGATGTTTTTTATTCTGTCCTTACACTGTCCTATACTCATGTGAGCCCATGGTTCTTATAAGTTTACTTGCCAATTTCTGAATTTATCTTTGTTGGATGGGTGGTTTTAGGCTGTTTCCCCCCTTGTTTTATGCTTCTTCTGGCCTGGGTGCCCTGACTTGCAAGCCTTTAGGCTCAGTACTGAAATAGGGCAGTCTCTGGGTGGCCTTTACTTCAGTCTCTGCTCCACACATTGTCTCCCTTATTGCTCCTGTGAGTATTTTGTTCCCTTTCTCAGAGGAACCAAAGCACCCTCACTTAAGTCCTCCTTCTTCTAGCTGCCTTATTTATAATAGCCAGAAGCTGTTATATCTTCTGGAAAGAACCCAGATATCCCTCAACAGAGGAATGGATACAGAAACTATGGTACATTTACACAATGGAGTACTATTCAGCTATTAAAAACAATGATTTCATAAAATTCTTAGGCAAATGGAAGGACTAGAAAGTGTCATCCTGAGCGAGGTAACCCAATCACAAAAGAACACATATGGTTTGCACTCAGTACTGAGTTTCTTTTGGAGTTTTGGTAGCCCGTGTGACCTCTGGGGTTTTATACTGCCTCTGAGGTTCTGGAATTCTGGAAACTGGCATGGCCTCTGGGCTTCTGGATACAGATATGGCCTCTGGGGTTCCAGGTACCTGGGGTTCCTGAGGTTCCGAATACTGACATGGCCTCCAGTAGAGCTGGAGTCTTATTCTGGAGTTGTGGCTGGGTTATGGAGCCCAGGAGAGGTGGTACATTTGGGTATTGCTGGGCAATGTTTTTAAAATAAGCCTTCCAAAGGACTTTACCAAAATAGTATGTCATGACATTATTTAATATGGACAATCTCACTCAGAAAGGGAAATGAAATAGTCATCGGGGGTTTGTGGAAGAGGGGGGTGAGGAGGGGACCAGGAATTGGGATCAGGTGTGGGGAGAGGGCTTGGAGTGAAAATGGAAATCAGTGCGGAGGCCCCTCTGGGACTAGCTGGAGACCCAGGATAGGGAAGGTTCTGGAGAGTCTATGGGGGTGACCCTACCTGAGGCTCCTACCAACATGGGATATAGAGACTTAAGTGGCCACCTCCTATTGCCAGGCGGGGTTGGGCTTTTAACAGATGGCACAGCAGTTAATCTCTAACACACCTATTGTCACAACATTAACTTCATGTATGATAAAAGGCTTTTCGTATAGTTCCTAATAGTTTTGGTAAAAAAAAAAAAATTAAGTGAATATCGTTTCAATAGTGTTACAGTTATAGGTTGAATGGGAAATGTCCCCCATGGACCCATGTGGTTAAACAGTTGTTTTTCGGCTGATGGTGGTGTTTTGGGAGGGATTAGAACCTTCTAGATGTGAGGCTTATATAATAAATATAGAGCCAACGGGGTGGGGCTTACGGTTTATAGTTTGGCTCAGTTCTCCGCTTCCTGTCTGCTACAACTTCCAGTTTTCAGTGCACATCCAAGCCTTTATTGCTTCCTCAACCATAAAAGAAAAAAAAAACCAAGAATGTTGCTCCTTATGTTTTGCACTTGTCTTGGAATATTTCTCAAAAGTTTCTAAAATGTTTTTATGTACATTTTATGTGTATGAGTGTTTTGCTGGAATGTGTGTATGTGCACCATGTGGGTGCTAGGAATTAGCCCCGAAACCTATGCACAAGCAACACATGCTTCAAAACACCGAGTCGTCTCTCTAGGCCCTCAAAGTGTATACTTTTCAAAAATATAAAGCATTTCATTAAAGAAATATACCGAGAAGTATTTTTCCAGTCTTTTACTGCTGAACATTTGGATTGCTTCCAATATTTTGCCATTGGAAATAATCATATAACACCTATGTCCTTGTGTTTATATGCACATATTGATAAAGTAAGATTAGAACAATGATTTGTAAAGAATCATCTGAAACACTGATCTGTGAACTGAGCATGCATGTTTTATCCTGTGGGGTGGGGGGGTGGGGTGGGGTTTCAGTAGCAGATATCGGATTCCTATGGCTCTTCTAGGCATTACTCTAACAGGGATTCCCGGTGGCAGCTCCAGCCCTGCATCAGGTTTCTGTGGACGTCTCCCAAGCAGTCTACTAGACCCTTTGTAGCCTAAGAAGGGGCTGCCACGCCTCCATGGCTCTTGTATTCTGCACACCTGCAGAGTGAGTACCACATGGGCATTGCCAAGGCTAATTGCTTGTGCACTCTTGAGTGATGGTTGAATTGCATTTGAACCCACTTGAATCACAGCTGAAAACCAGGGAGCAGAGGCCAAGGTGGCCCTGGGCAGTGAGCCTATTCTGCCCTTTAATGTTGCTGGGATGTGAGGGGCAACCTGAAATGCCCTTGTTCTAATGCATAGTGCCAGTCTGCATTCATGCTGATCACTGTAACTAGCTATTGCTTGTCAATACTTTTTTTTTTTTTAGTTTTTTCTTTTTTTCTGAGACAGGGTTTCTCTGTGTAGCCCCAGCTTTCCTGGAACTCACTCTGTAGACGAGGCTGACCTCGAACTCAGAGATCTGCCTACCTCTGCCTCCCAAGTGCTGGGATTAAAGGCATGTGCCACTACTGCCCGGCACAGAACATTTCATTCTTTCACATGTGCAGCTGCAAATTCCCCATTTTATACTCTATCTCTTTATTATAATTTTATTTACTTAGTGGTCTGTCCTTTACCCACTCATCTTACCATAAATAGTTGTATTAGTTACTTTTCTCTTTGCTGTGACTAAATCACTAATAAGAAACAGCTTCGAGGAGGGAGGATTTGCACTGGATTCTAAAACCATCAAAAGGGATAAAATTAAAATAGCCACATTGTAAGTCATGACTTAGGTAAGTTTTAGGTATTACCTTAAATCAGTCATAAGAAAGTAGGTAACTATTCCTTAGACTATTCATTCTCAGGGTGCTGGAGAGATAGCTCAGAGGTTAAGAATACTGACTGCTCTTCCAGAGGTCCTGAGTTCAATTCCCAGCAACCACATGGTGGCTCACAACCATCTGTAATGGGATCCGATGCCCTCTTCTGGCATGACAGTGACAGTGTACTCACATATGTAAAATAAATATGTAAATAATTATTTTTTCAAAAAGGGAAATCAAGGTTCCAAGACACACACTTAGGATGCTCTGAGAACTCCTGGTTAAACAATATGTTTAGGTCTTCATTGTTGGTACTGTTGAATTTAAAGCCATAACATTATCCACTAATTTCATGAATACCAAAGAAAGTCACAAAGAGACTTGAGATAAAGGAAGAGGGGATTGGGAAACCCTCAAAACTTACTGAGAAATCCACTGTCTCCCTCCTTATTCTTAGAGGTCAGTAGGTCGATTGTGTCTAGGAACTATAGAGTGTCAACAGACTTGGATGCAATAATGTCGATTCCACAAGCCTCAGCATCTGGGCAAGAATCACATGTATTCTTATCTGACTGTTGGGCAAATGGCTAGAAGTAAAAAAAAACTCGTAAAAGATCATATCTTTTCATGTGTTCAGAATGATAGTTAAAGTCACATTGAAAACTGATGCAGTTAATCATTAAGCTTTATTTAGCCTCCTGCATTGTGTTTGCTAGATGTACAATTTGGAACAGATAACTAGAAATGGACATAGATTGTCTAACCCAGATATGCTTAGTAGGCTCCTGGCCTTCAAACCTGCCAGAGATCTTCTGAATATGGCATTTAAAATCTTAAACTTGAGATGCTTAAAATGATAGACAGAGACTCCCAAAACCTAGCAGTGACACCCTCAGGATCTCCAAGAAGATCTGGACACAAGAAAGGGCTTCAGATGGATTGTGGCATGATAACCACTGAGAATCCACTGAAAAAGACTGCTCCATTGCCCGACGCTGAGGCCTGGCCTGAACTGTAGACAAAGAGGGACACTGGACATGCCTTGAGTTAAAACAAAGCAAGGTCAGTCTTCCAAGTTCCTTCTCTACAGGAAGGCCTCTCAGATTTGCCAGGCCTGGCACCTGAAGTTTCATTCTACCCTGGGACCTGTGTCCCCAAGGAAGCCATCAACATCACAGGAACCTAGTGAGGTGAGTGTGCAATGGGCAAGTCTGTCATTTTAAGGGGTGCGCAGGCCATTTAGATTACAATATATCCTCAGGTCTCTGAGGAGTTAGAAGCCAGTGACCAACAACCTGTGTCTCATGGTAGTAATTAGACTGGAAAAGTTTATGTAAGGTCTGAGGATATGAACACTTCTAAGCGTGTATTTGAAAATCTAGGAAGGTGTTTTGAGGTCGGTAAATACAAGTTCTGGAGGATTTATCTTTTTATAAACTTAAAAAAGACTCTTGTAACCTATAGGAAATCCACTCAAATCCATCTCCTATTGTCCGAATGGACTCAAGATAAGTACTGTCAATTATCAGCCTGTTTCCCTCCCCTCCGGTCCATCCTGAGGATGGGATCTGTTTCCCTTTCCCTGGTCCTGGAATCCCCACTCTTCCTACGGCTACCAAGACCATGGGCCTAAGAGTTTCAAGTGTACACCCAAGAAAGATCACCCGAAACTTTATCTTCTGCCCCTAACACCCAGATGTTCTCTCGGAATCTGATGCCAGGAAAGTTCCAAAACAGTTACCCACAGGTGCTCTGGCCCAGCCTCACAGACTGCTTTAATTGGACCTACACGTTCGTACTCACAGATGGTCCCACAGCCTGGACAGCAGTGAGACAACCAGCTCTTCCTGGATTGGTTGACATTCCAGCTTTTTTGTCCCCACCCTATAACAATGGCACCCCAATGTCAGCAGGAAGTAATCACAGATGATTACTTTGCCCATTATTCTTTAATAATAATAATAATAATAATAATAATAATAATAATAAAGGCTGGAATGTTTTATTTCGGGCCCTGGTACAAGGGACTGGGGTTCATATTTTACATATCAAAGCAGACCTGACCTCCAGGTTCTCCCAGCATCCCTCAGTCCCTACCTGGCATGCCCTGCCCCCAACCCTGAACTTTCCAGCCCAGGAGCTAGGCTGCCCCTTTCTCAGAGGTTCTTGCCTGTATTATCCAGACATTTGGGTCTCTCTCGCTCCTTCTCTCTGTGCCTGCATCCTTTCTCTCTCTCTCTCTCTCTCTGCCCCCAGACCCCTCTCTCTGTGGAGACTTCCCTGGCCTCCTTCCTTGGGGCACTGAACTCGCTCAACCTAGAGTAGCTTTGCTGGTTTATTAAACAGTCTTTAATATATTCAAATCTGGCTTGAGTTGGTTCATTTCACAGATAAGAAATAACCTATACCTATACAATTCACATATACCATTCCAGGTTATATGCTCAAAGGAATCTAAGTGAGCATATCACAATGATACTCAAATATCCATGTTTATTGCTGCACTGTCCACAACAGCCAAAATGTGGAGTCAGTCTGTAAGTCCATCAACAGAGGAGTGAATAAGGAAAAGGAGCCACATGTACACAATAGTTATCCTCTCATAAACAAAAAGAAGTCATTTTATTCATGAGAAAGTGAATAGAGATCACCATGTTAAGGAAAGTAAGCCAGATCCAGAAAGACAAATACACTCTATTTTCTCTTACTAATGGAATGTATGCAGGGACTTAAGGGAGAGAGGGGAAAGCCATCGAGAATGATAGGGCAGAAGCATGGTAAGTATTCCACATTCTCGGTCCTATGTAGAATATGTGTGTGATAAAGAAAACTCTTCTTCAGGGCAACAGGCTTGGGAAACAGATGGTTGTCAAATAGTCCCAATGTGTACTTTGACACTCCCACCCCCACAGAGCTGGATTATAAGGTTTTCCTAAATATTTGTCTGTTTGTAATGTATGTAATGAAGCCAAGGATTTCTCTTCTAAAATGCAGATTTAAAGACCTGATAAGCCCTTGAAAGTGTTCCCAAGTGTATGGTGACAGTCACTCTTCTTCCATGGATGCTTATGTTTTTAAAAGATGGGGAAACCCTCAGGCCATATTCCTTGATCTGCTTCTTGGTCAGAAAGTACTAGTTTTCCAGAGGGGTCATTATTTCAAAGAGACAGGTGACAAGACGGATCATACTTCCGAAGTCAAGAACAAAGAAAAGGTAACCATGATAGATTCTTCCTTGATTTAAGGTGAAGAGGATAACGACCATTTCAGTAAGATCATTAGTCACAGACAAGATAAATTCCACACTTGGCACAACTGAAAATAGTCCTAACACTTCCTTCCATGGACCAGGTTATCCTTTGCTGGAACTAAAAGAAATATCTGGTGACTTACTAGGGAATATCATACTTTCAAAAGCATTAAATCCCGTGGGAATAACTGAAGCAATCGCTTTCTTATCTTGAAGGAATTTCCATCTTCAAAACAGCAGAGCTCATGCAACCAAAGTTGGATAGCCTGGAGATATTATTTTCATTGAAAAGCAAACATGTATATGTATATACCAATATTAATATGTACAAGCATCTACCAGTAAGTGGAGATGGCCACCATTAACTGTCTAGTAAGTATAAATAAAAGGGGGCTGGAGAGTGGCTCAGTGGTGAAGAGTATTTGCTCCTCCCTAGTATGCATATGGCAGCTTGCAGCCATCTGTGAGTCCAGTTCCAGTAGATCCATTTGTGACTCCAGTTCCAATGGATCCGATGCCCTCAGTAGGCACCAAGTATGTAAGTGGTGCCTAGACATACATGCAAACAAAACACCTATACGCTTTAAACCTAATAATAATAATAATAATAATAATAATAATAATAATAAAAAATGTAAAAAATAAAAGAAGAACATGGGGGTAGCAATGCTCTTTCTCCACAAATTAGTTGTGCACATGTATGTTCATGAGTGTGCAGTTACACATGTACCTGAATGTAGAGGCCAGAGCAAAGCCTCAGGTGTAGAACCGGACATGTTCAGGGTCATAAGCATTGGCATGTTGGTTTGGGGATGTTATAAGGTGAGATTTTGTCACTGTGGCACTGCTAAGATCTTGGCTGACATTATTCGTTATTGGCGATTAGAAGGATCTGTCCTATACATTTTGGAATTTCCCACAGCATTTGAGTCTTGTTGCCACATGCCAGGAGGGCCCTCCCTTTTGCAGCTTATATACAATACATAGAAGGAAAACATATACTAAATTCAGCTATGTTTTGAGAGTTGCTGCCCTTCACCTTCAAACATGTAAAAACAAGGGGCTCTGTGTCTGCATCAAAGCAACTGCTTTGCCTAGGGGAGAGAAGGAGAAAGTTGCTGGTGGTGACAGGTGGATGCTCCTGGAGATGCAACTCTTCTGGATTGACCTCGGTGGATGCTGTATTCACATCCAGTCAAGAGATCCCTTTGTGCCCACAGAAACGGTCACCCCACATGAACTTAGAACCCTATGAGCAGCATGCATGCCTTTGTAACGGCCACATCTGCAGTGCAAAGTGTGGGGTGATCAACCTCTCAGACTCAGGACTCAGTCAAGGGCATCCTCGAATTCACAACGTGCCTGTGTTTTTCCATGGACGATCGGGCTTTATAAAAATAAAAATAAAAATAAAAATAAAAATAAAAATAAATAATAGGTCCTAGCTCAGTCGCTAGAGGTCTGCCTAGAATGCCTGAAGGCCTATGTTCCATCTCCTACACATAAACTAGATGTGGCACAGGCTAATCATCCTAGCACTTGGCAGCGAGGGGTGGAGGTAGTGGCAGGAGGGTCAAGAGCTCAAGGTCATTTTCAGAGTAAGGTAAATGGCCATCAAAAACCTTCAGATGGCTATTGGAGCAAGAGCCCAAGGCTTTGTTTATCAGAGGGACCTAGCCGCTCTTAGGAATCGATACCACGCACTGCCAGCAGATGGCAGTAAAGGCCCGCCTAGTGCTCTAGCTTTGGGTAGCCAGGCGTTCAGGGTGTGGTAGCTTCATTGTTGACGCTGAAACCTGGCCCCTCACCTGCCTGAATTCTGCCAGAAAATCTGGTTAAAAGCCAAATTCCCAGTGAATCAGAGAGCACTCCTAAAGAGGGCAGTGCTCAGAAACCTCGCCCTACACGGTCAGATAAGCAGTCTCCGTGGGATTCAATTCAGACCTTAACAAGTAAACTTAACAAGTGCAAATTTTCTATTGGCTCCCGGTGATGTCACTTGCTGTGGCTGGGAGGCTGGGAGAACTGGTTTTCTAAGTGCGGAGAACCTTTGTTCTCTGCAACACCCACCTGGAACCCTGGGGCCTCACTGTGAAGCCAGGGCCCCCAAGGTAACTGGATACACTACGCTGCTTTGCTCCAGCACACCCAGAACGAAAGCCTTAAGAAGAAATGGAAGTGCATAGCAAGGCTTAGGCAAATTCACTGTGCAGTAATGGCTCGCATCTTGGCTCCATGGAACTCAGTCCCTAAGTCAAGCCAGGCTTTGTGGAACTTTACTCACTAGATACCAGTTCGCCCGCCCGCCCCCCCCCCCCCCGCCCCAAGTGCTCGTGGTCAGGTTCTGTGATGGATCAAGTTCTTAAAAGGTCCAGAGTGGTTCCAGGCCTTCTGTATTGGCTCCTGGGTTCCTAAAATCACCTCTCCTTCTAATCACTTTAGACTGTTTACACCTCGGGCATACTTAAAATAATATGCAAACCTTAACAAGGCAAGGGTATTAGAATAGAAGCCCTATTACTCTACAGTATCAAGCAAAGTCGATTTCTTCCCCCACCCCACCCCCCTCCTAAACTGCCACGATTAACATTGTTCCCAAAAGGTCAACTTGATATTTGCTTTGTCCCTTTCTGAAAGAAGCACTTTGTATCTATCTGCTTGTCTTCAAATACCGGGCAGGTCGTCTAAGAGGAAGTCGGCGGTGTTTTTCCTTTTGTAGGACCTGACCATCTGTTCACGTCCAATCTCTTTAAACCTCTGCCGCTGCCGCTGGAGAATCCGAGCTTCCTCGTGCACTGCCCGAGCTTCACGCTCCATTTAGGACAGGTCAGCAGTGACCCAGGCGAGCCTGGTCAAGTGCCAGTTCCGCCGGCCACACCGATAGTGCCACTTCCCCTCCACCACTAGTAACTGCAGTTGCACTTGCTGTTAAGTGTCCCCCCCACCCCAGTTCTCTCGGGTAGTTAGACTACCCGCAGCCTTTAGAGGTAGCCAGTGGCGTGGTGGAAGAGTCGGGGATGACTGCGAGGGTGAGGGTGAGGGCGCGGTCGAAGGAGCCTAATGCGACTGGACGGTACACCGAGCTGACAACATGGCCTGGCCGCCCACTCGGACGCTGGGAGAGCTTCTTTACAGAACTTGTCACTGTCTCGAAGCTTCACTTTGCTCACCTCTGCTATGAAGGAAGTCGGAACATTCCTGGGGCTTTTCTTAAAGGGGGGCTAAACTGAGGGGTGCTGAGAAAGGATCAGTGACTGACTTGCCTGCGGGACGGGGAGAAGCCCTTTGCTAGTGCTTGCGACTTCCTCAGCGCACGTGCCCCCTCCTGGGAGGACCGGCTCGTTCCTGCCCAATCTAGGCTTTTGCTGCCTCCGTGGCTCCCACACCTGGCTTTCAGCACCTCTGTGATTGCGACTCTGAACACTTTTCAATCTTTTCCCTAATCCCTAAGGATAAAATGAATACCTTTGTAGGTCTTTTTTTTTTTCTCATCTCTCTCCACCCCCGCACTTCCTTCTTCTCAAGCTCGCAGCAAAATTACTAGATTTGGAATGTATGCTTATGGAATAAATGAAGGGGTGACTGGAAGCCGACATTAGCAACAGTAAGGCGGGGCCTCGGGTGCCGACCTCTTAAAGCAGAAGAGCAATAAATCGCCTCTTGTGGGTAGTGTAAAGGGCTACTGTAGCCCTTCCTGCAATGCATCCTGGGATTTGCAGGGAAAAACAAGACTGTCTGGCAGAAGCAACCCTCCCCTCAGAGACCAGCTCTGCCTTTGTTTGTTAGCATTTTTCTGCGGGAAGGGAGAAGCTGATGTAGGAATCCGAGGACCACAGACACTGCTGCAGCCATCTTTGTTCCTGTAAACCTCCTACCTGGATTTGGCCCTTTAGACTACTTGCTTACTTAGGTCCTTTTCGCATTTATCTAGTGTGTGCAAACCTGTGCTCAGCTTACTTCTAAGACACATGGAAAAGAAACAATAGATGTCGGAGCAGGCGTTTTAGCCCTGCCACATACTAAGCAGCCAGCAGCTGTGCCCACGTGCTAGGGAGGGGGCAGGGCCACTGGGAACCTTCCCATTCTCACGGGAAGTGAAAGTGAGTCACATTGCTGTTTCTGTCATGTGACAGCTGCGGGGCACAATCAACTCACTGAGCTGCTGCTTCCTGCTGACAGGGTGACAGGCCAGGCCTTGGCGGCTTATACCTGTCATTTCTACCAATTGAGAGGCTGAAGCTTGCCTGAATTATAAATGGAGACCCTGTCAAATAAAACAAAACAACAAATCGGGGGTGATAGGTGGTTTTATTCAGTAACCACTTCCGATGTGTCTAGTCCTGTTCTAGCAGCACCCCTTCTCCCTGAAACCCCAGAATTTCAAAATGGCAGCCGCAGCTTCATTTTTTCTGGGGGGGGGGGGCGTATCAACTGGTACCTAAGCTTCTTGCATCTTTGCTGTGCACAACAAATACAGCTTTTGGAAGTTGTTTTGCAAATTATCTTTTCAACTTTTTTTATTTGTTTTTATTACTTGACCTACATTATCTTTCTTGAGAGTATCTCTTTATGTAGCCCAAGCTATCCTTGGACACACAATACTCCTAACTGCCTCAGTGTCACAAATGCTAAGAATATAGGCATGTAGCACTGGGCCCAGTGAGGATATAGACTTTCATTCTCTTGAGCACAATTTGGGCAAACGCTCAGTAGGCATTTGTGAATATTCTTTCCTCCATATCTTTACGATGCTTTTGAGGTGGGCAGGGGGAACAGAAACAATTGATTTCATAATAGACCTTGTCTCTGCTTTCTTTTATGGGCTATGACTTCAGTGGCATGTTTAAGACATCCTCGCTAGCAGGAAGGGCTGTTATACGCCTGTCATCCCAGTATGCCGGAGGCCGAGTCAGGGAGGTCACCAGTTCCAGGCAAATCTAGGCTAAATAGAGCGACCCTGTGTCCAAAACCAACACATTATTTTAACCCTTCCCACCAAAGACAGAACTATTTTCTCTTCTGTTCATTTCTACAAGTTTTGTGATTTTATGTTTACGTCTGCAATGCATTTTTAAATTTTCTTTATTCTTAAAAATGGTATACAGGTATACAATGAAATATCACATTTAGGCCCATTTCCCCTTCCAAATCCCCCCTTTACCCTGCTCAATTACTCCCCCTACTAAGATCATAATTGTTTTTTTTTAAATAACTTTTAAAATCACTTTTTAAATAAATAAGATCAGTTAGTGTTGCCCATATGTATGGGTCTGGGGCATCCACTACAGTATGGGAAACCTTGTGGTCACATCTGGAAAATGAATACATCTCCCTTCCCCAGCAGCTCCCCACTGCCAATAGCTCCTCGGGAAGAAGTAAGGCCTAGAGGCCATCTACTCTGTCTACAATAGAATTTCGGTCATCTACTCTGTCTACAATAGAATTTCGTCTGGCCGAGGCTTGCGCAGGTCTCATGCAGGTTAAGCCCAGCTGCGGTGAGCTCATGACTGCACACACCCCGTCACTCACTCCCAGAGGGAAGTGTTTCACAGCACTCCTCCCTGCCCTCGGGCTGTAACATTCTTTCAGCCTCTTCTTCCTTGTTGTTCTATGCTGGGGCTTATTCCTTATATGGTATGAGATAGAGATTTAGTTTATGAATATTTATATACCTTGAATTTCCTGAAAAATACTAAAGGAATACATAGTATCAGGGGGTTTTTTTGTTTTGTTTTTTTTTTTTTAAAGAATATCAACATAGTGTCACCTTAATGTTATAGCAAGCCTAGGACCTAAGCTTGAGCTCCAAGCCACCATGTGGCTCACTTAGGAAACCATTCCTAGCAGAAAGAACACATGTACCCTGGAAGTCTGGCTCCAGATTTTTGCATGAATACCCATGACATGTGGCTGCTTGGAAAACATTTGGGACGTTGAAAGTAGAGTTGTGCATCTCTGGACTAAAGACCAATGCGGAAATGGAAACATGTGGAGGACTTAGGAGGAAGGAGCTCTAACCCCTCCGAGCAGAAGTGTTGCTTACTTGGAGGAAGTAGAAGTGCTGGCAGATAGGACAGGCTGCAACCAGTGGCCCCAGAAGTTCTTCTTTGTCATGCTTCCGGGGGTGGGGGGGGGGCAAGAAGTGTTGGCAAGTTCAGAAGCAGGGAGTGGCTTAGGCACAGGTCATGGATGTAGCGCTAGGGGGCAGTATGGAGCAGAAGTGGTTAGAACAGAGGCCCCTTGGAGTCAATTACTAAAAAGCCTCCCGGAGCCTGGAGGTGGGGGCATGGTGGCGCCTTTAATCCCAGCACTTGGGAGGCAGAGGCAAGCTGATTTCTGAGTTCAAGGCCAGCTTGGTCTACAGAGTAAGTTCCAGGACAGCCAGGGCTACACAGAGAAACTCTGTCTTGAAAAATCTAAAACAAAAACAACAACAAAAAAAACTTAAAAAAAAAAAGCCTCCCCGGGTAGATATAGGAAGCTAGCAGAGTAGAGGCAGGAAAATGACACAAAAATGGCTCTCGTGGGTCGGGGAGGAAAGATCATTTACTGCTGGCTTGTGTTTTTGTTTAGTAGGCCATGTCTGGGGGTATCACCCATGACATACAGGCTATGTCTTTTACACAGCAATGGCAATCCCAATCTCCAGGAAGTAAAAAGTCTTTGGGAAGAAAACAAACAAACAAAAATATACAAACAAACTAACAAAACAAAACAAAACCCATAAAAAACCAGAACAGAACAAAACAAAATTTACACACACACACACACACACACACACACACCATAAACAACACCAATTAAAGTTCCTTAGAAGAACATATGTTAGTGGCCATAGATTCAGCCATTTCTCATTTTGGTTTTACCCCCAAAATATCCCCTTTTGATTTTCAAAGGCATAGTCTGCTCTCGGCTTCTGTTCGTTGTGTAATTATGTCACATAATAACTATAACAGTGGGAAATGCTGATGCAAACAAACATTGCAATTAAGAAAAACCAAATCAGAGAGAAAAGAAACTTTGCAACAGCTCCAAGATATGTCTCTCAAACTAGATAGGAGACAGGGGTGAAGAACATCGCAAACACAGCTGCCAGGGTTCAAATCCCAGGCCCTATTTACCCGCATGTCCACGATTTGGGGCATGTAGGTAGCAAAGCTTCCTTCCTAAAGCATGGATAATCTCAGTCATCATGCCATCTGCTTCTGAAGGTAAGACAAGCGATTTTTTTTGATTAGCCTCTAGCAAACAGTGGGCAGACTATAAATATCAGTCATTATCCTATCCTCCAGGTTTACTACATTGACCTTGAATGACAGTCACATTCAGCAGTATCTCTATATTAAACTATCGAATTACTATCATAAATATTTTTTTTCCCAAGATGGATGGAATATACCATGAATGCCAGGTTGGGTCCAAACCGTATGACTGCCCTAAAAGCCTAGAAAGAAGAGCTCATAGGCTTTCCATGCTGCCGCGGGGACTCTGGCGGAATCTTGGAAACCTGAGGCCACTCAAAGGGAGCAGCACCCCCATGCCTATACCTGTGCTTGAAAGAAACTCTCTAAATTGACGAGTCTACTCTTCATTAATTTAGGGGTCAGGCCCTGCAAGCCCAGTTCAGTTAGGTGCTTTGTGTTCAAAAAGCATCATTGATTGTGGGCAGACGTTGCTGTTCTCTAAAGACCCAAACCATTGTTAAGACTCCACCTACCATTGGGGAGACCCAGCCCACCAGGAGGGGCAAAACAACTCGACAGAAATGGAAACAACTAGGACCAGTTATCACCACAGAAGACTTTCCAACGTGTTGCTGTGTGAGGACTCCTCCATGGTTCTCAATGCTCCTTGAAAACATGCAAAATGGAGTGTTATTCTGTTTTATGTTATTAAAATCTCAATCAAGTTGACTGTAAGAGGGCATAAGGAAAGGAAGCGAGTTGCCCTGCTAGCACATTGCCTGCCACGTAGTGGGCTCTTGGGAACGCTTTGCTCCATGAGCCCATTCAGCAGCAAGGCGAGGCTAAGACTATGCATCGTGCTTGGAACTCATGGGCTAACTTTCATCCTCCACGTTGTCCAACAGGGACAGCCCAAGGAACCCGGAAGTATGGGTCAAAGGTTGGGAGAGGAGACAGTACCTCGGCCTGGGGGGGGTCTCAATTTTTTTCCAGTCCCCTACCCCACCACAATCACCACACGTATCCCCTCCCTTACAACACCCTTCTTCAGCACCCTATTCGCACTCACTTGGGGGAGGCCTAGAAGAAGTCTGTGGAAACTTCCTTCTTCAGAAACGGCTAGCTGAGAGGGCTGCCTGAGAGATGAGGAAACCAAGGAAACCGCAGCCCCTGGCCTGCAGGGGCACCAGCACAGAAGCCTTTTGCTGAGCCTGGGACCTATTTCTGTCCTCCCTGTTGTCCCTCTTACAAATCACTTACCACGTGCCTCCCTTCCTGGTTGGAAGGGGAGATGCTGGCTGCCTAGTGACCCCCTTCCATCATGGCTCTCTGGGGCATGGCACAAGAATGAGTTCACAGAAACAAACTAATGCAAAAACGGACAAAACCAAGGCACCTTGGAGGAACGTGCTCTTGTGTAATGATGCAGTCCGCCCGCCTGCCTGCCCCCCTGTGCTTCTGAGTCAAGAAAACCCTCACTGAGGATTGGGACACGGACATAACACAGCTTGCCCACCTCAGTGAAAATAGAAAGCAGTGCACCAAAACGTCACACTCTGCTCCATTTTACAGGAAGTTATCTAAGGAGTATCTGCTGAAGTTATGAGGGTCTTAATGGGGTCTCAATGGCTGAAGAGTGGGTGTCAAAGGTACATTCTAGAACTTTCTGCCTGCCCTTTAAGAGGACAAGCTCCTTTACTTGCAAATAAGCAGGAAGTCCCCCTCCTTGGGTTGGGCCTCTGGGCGGTGCCTTTCACTTCCTTCCAAAGGTGTTTTCTTCCTAAACCCCAAGCACCAGGCTCACATTCTGTTACTTTCACAGGCCTACCCAACTGCCCTTGGCTAGGCTTCGCGGAAAGTGTCTTTATCAAGAAAAATAAATACTATTTTTTAAATGCACAAAAGGTGAAGATAAAATGTAAAAAAATAATCTTTTACAGCAATATAAAAGTAATACTATGTGTTTCTGGTACAAATGGTAAGTTTTCTAAGTGGAATCTCCACTCCCTTTTCCCAGGATCAAACTGTTAGTTGTTCTTGAAATTCTCTTGTAGAGAACTGGTGAGGGGTGCTCAGTGAGCTCTGACTGCCTGAGTTTGGAACCCTGAGACCTGTCGACATGGTGGAAGTCGAGAACTGACTCCTGGAAGTAGTTGTCCTCTGGCCTTCATATGTTCAACACATACAAATGCACACACACAAGTGGGGTGTGTGTGTGTATGTGTGTGTCTGTGTCTGTGTCTGTGTGTGTATGTGTGTAACATAGTAGCAGTAGTAATCATCATAGGAACTCCTCCATATATGGAAGCTAGAGGTTGCTGGCTGGGTCACTTCCTCTATTGCTCTCTACTCCTACAGGCAGTCTCTCTCTGAACCTGGAGCTTCCTTACTGGCTAGACTGACTGTCCAGCAAGCTTCCTGTCTCTACCCACCCCCAAGCCCCAGTAGTCATCAGGACAATTCAAAAGCCCTGTCTCCCACCAGTTTTCCAAATAGGTCCTAGTCCTTCTTAGCTATGATTTCCCAAAATACTGAGACCACTTTCTCCAGCAGAGTAGAGGAGAAATTTCAAGTTGAGGCTCTCCAGCTAAAGCCAATGCTGCCTAACACCGGTTAGTTGCCAGGTTCAGGAAAGCCCCCTTTGAATGTGTAAACACTGCAGGAAGGAACAGAAGAAAAACACAGGAAGAGCATCTCCAACCTCCTCCCCTTCCTCCTTTGCATTGCTGTAGTAAATGGAATGAACCTCGGGCCTTGTGATGTGCATGCTGGGAAGCACTCTACCACTGAGCAGAGGGAGTATGTCTACAGACCTTGTGGTCTACTTTTAAGATGAATGAGACCATTTTGTGCCCAGCAAACAGGTTGTTTTTGCTCTAGAATTTCTTCAGGGGCAAAAGAAGTCTCATTAGAGTAGTTATCATACATGCCGTTCGTAAATAAATATGTTCAGAGTGCTTTTTGACACATTGCACCTTTGAAGATTTTCCCTTTTGGATAATCCTGGGATGTCAGATTATAGCAGAATTTTGTGTAAGGTGCTGTCACAGGGCGGCCTTCATGCCCATGCAGAATCTCACTAGTACTGGTGCATGGTGGGAGACAATTTCACCACCATGGAGATTATAATGAATCCATCCATAATTCCCAAGCACCGTGTAGGAAATAGAGAGATTAAAAGTCTCGGGGCTAAAGAGATGGGTCAGTGGTGTCAAGGGCACTTGGTGCTCTGGCAGAGAGCCAGGGTCGGGTCTCAGCACAGACATGGTGACTCACATTTACCCTCAACTCCAGTCCCAGATGATCTGATACCCTTTTCTAACCTCCTCCTTGCACCAGGCACCAGGCACCCATAGAATACACATACATACATGCAGTCAAACCATGCACATTCATAAAATTTAAAAAAGCGATAAATCTTTATAAAAAAATAAAAGCGCATGTCTCACACTATTGTAGCTTTTGGGAAGAAATTCGGCTGATAACACCTTCATGAAGTGATCACTGTTATTTTTTAATATTCTCAGGAACTAAATAAACCAAAGACACTCTACTCTTGATAGTAGACAATAAGAAGGTCACAGTATCCCTCATGCCTGTGATATTTCTGCCCCCAAAATAAACACACAAATTTAATCATAAGGAAACATCTATTAAACATAAATCAAAAGAAATTCCACACAACAGCTGTCCTATTGTAAAAAATATTAGTGTTTCATGGAACACCAAGAGAGCCCAAGGAAGTTCTATATTAAAACATATCAACAGGATATAGCAATTAAATGTTTGCATGATCCAGAATTGGAAGCTAGATGAGACAGAAAGTGTTAGAAGGACATTATCAAACAAAACTTGAATATGTCTGTAGCTTAGATCACAGTATTGTAGCACAGATAATTTCCTGACACACTGGTGCGTGCTGTGGAATGCCTTTATTGTTAGTCAATGTGCATCTAGGGATGGGAGGTGGGGTGGTAAAAGATTTCATATTCACAACATATGTGCAAATGGTTTTTAAAACAATACACAGGTAAGTAGGTCCATAAAATGGCCAGCAAAGGAACGCAGTAAAACATTAAAACTTGGATGTCCTAGGCAAGGAATATGCAGTTATTAATTATCTTTGAAGCTTTTCTCTAAGTTTGAAATTATTCCAAATGATTTCGTTACGTAGTCTGGTAATTCCAAACATGGTTTGTGTTATAAACAAATAACAAGCCAGGCCTAACTACCAAAGGAAGCCAAATCAGTAAAGGTCACAGAAACCAAAGGCAAAGAAGCCAAGCAGCAAAGGTGGCCCAATGGGTAAAGGCACTTGCCACCAAGATTAATGACCTGAATTTGATCCCTGGGATTCAAGGGATGGAAGGAGAGAATTAACCTTGCAGGTTGCCCTCTGACCTCCACACATGCCATGGTGTGTGCTGTGTATGCACCCACACACAAGATATATGCAATAACAATAAAAAAAGATAAAAAGTACTTCTTACCTATTTTCATGACCAATCTCCCTTTCCTGGTGGTTTTAGCATTTTTGTGCACAAGAGTAATAATTCAGTGTGGATGTTTTTTTTTCAATCCCCCCTCACTACAAAGTTTAAATCTCTTTCACCCAAATGATTTGCATCCAGTACCTAGTAGGTAGCACATAATGATCTCTACCCAGCTCAATCCCCAATGGTTGTTTCTCTCTCTGGAAATGGAAGCAAGAGGAACCTATACCCAGAAGTTCCCCTCTTGATTTGCCTCCTTTTAATACTCTGTTGTTGTTGTGGTGGTGGTGGTTGCTTTGGAAAATTGGGTGTAGCATTTTTTGTGTACATAACATTTTTGTATATGCATTGTTTGACAATGAACCATTTTGAAGCAGACAGCAGTCATTAAATACACTTGTTGTGTTGAACAAACATTACTTCTACCTAGTTTTAAACCATCTTTATTGTTCCCACAGTAAAGCCTTGAACCCATTACAAGGTCATTTCCCATTCCTTTCAACTCTTAGCTCTTGTTAACTACTGATACACTTTATTGCTTCTAGATTTATCGAGACTGGATGCTTAATATAAATAGAATCATACAATATGTGATCTTTGTAACTAACTTTTTTCCATATTGCATGATGTTTTCAAGAGTCTATGCTGTAGTATGGTTCAATACCGTATCCTTTTGGATAACACTGGAAATTGAACCCCAGGCCTTGCTACAGAGTCTCACTACATAGCCCACACTTGCCCCTTGAAATCAGTATGTAATCAAGACTGACTTCAAACTTGAGACCTTCCTATCTTTACCCCCTGACTAAATAGACATAGTGTAGACATCTGCCACCGTGTCTAGCATCATATGGTAGGTAATTCAGTGCTTAACATTTGAAGACTAAGGTTAATCTTAAACCTTTAGTTGAATCTATTAGCTGAGGTGAAATAATGTGTCTGTTGATTTCAATTGTTCATATCATCTTTACTAGTTTAGATCATGTGGACCTGGCTCTAAATTGCACATTCTGGTAAATAGCTCAAGTGGCCTTTTCCTGTGCTTTCCTTTACAATGAGTAGGGTTCATATCTATAATTTCTACTTAAGATGGAAAGGCAAATGGCACGACAAACTCCTGTAGGGTAGAATATTTCCCATGGGAAGTGAGTACAGGTATCAGAGAGAATCAGTGATATGTGCACAGATGTCAGGAAAGGCTCTCTTCCCAGCCATACACGTCAGTCAGTGTCTTCACCCACGTAAGCTGAGTGCTGCAGGCCACCCTTAGACAGGAAAAAACAACACAGCCCAAAGGAAGAGAGCTTGTATCTACGCACTACACAGACCCTAGGGGACAGGTAAAGGCTGCTCTAGGTCATCAGCTTCAGGAGTAATGAGGCTAAATTAAACCTTTGCATGGAGGGGAGAGACGGAGGCATTCTGTACACACAGCTTAGCTGTTACAAAAAACTTCCAAAACTGGCAATCTGAACAACAAAACAGGACAAGACAACCCAAGAGCCCCCCATCCCCACCCCTCACAAACCACTGGAGGTCATGTAGAGAAGTTTCTTTCTCGTAGACATTAAAAGACCAGGATTTCCTGGAGTTGGGGGACGTGTCTGTCTGTCTGTCTGTCTGTCTGTCTGTCTGTCTCTCTCTCTCTCTCTCTCTCTCTCTCTCTCTCTCTGTGTGTGTGTGTGTGTGTGTATGTGTGTGTGTGTATGTTTCTGCGTGTTTCTGTGTGTTTGTATTTGTGTTTGCATGTAAGTGTACACATTTATGCACACAGGCTGTATGCTATGCACAAATGTCCCTCAGGCCCAAGTTAGCAAGGCCGGATCTCAGCTGCAGAGGAAAAGAAAACAGTGAGAAGGATGACGAATGTCATCAGTGGTGACATTAGTGCCACCAGCTCTACTGAAGCACCTCAGTCCCCTACTGCCTGCCCTCCTACATTCCTCCCCAGTAGGCCAGAAGAGAGTAAGGACACAAACACTGTATAACCTCTAAAGTTTTGACAGCCGAGGCAATGTGTGCTTGGACCTCACTATGTTTAACTTAAGAAGCCCAGTTTCGCTCTCGTGCTTTTAAACATGTTTTCGACTTTCCTACATAATCTTTTCCCCAATTGCCACCACTTGTGGCTGTGAACCAACAAGAGCAAGGTGTTTGTGCCACTGGGAAACATGGGTGGCTGTGGCCAGGGACAAAAAGGAAAAGGAGATGAACACAGGGCCCATCCTAGACTCGGGAGGATGAGTTAGTGGCACTGGGGACACACAGGAATCTATAAACCGAAAGGGTAGGATGATTGGCTTCTTAATGTAGGAAACTCTGTGAAGAAGGAACATGTTGAGCTTCTGCGGGAGATGATGAAGAATTTCAAGATGGCAGCAGTATACTATTGTGTATCAGGCTTTTCTGAGTGCAGGGTCCAGTCCAACACACAGGCCACACCCCCAGAAACGCAGCCCCAAACAAGCTAATACTCTGATCAGCATTGTTCTTTAATATGAAGCAGCTGTTTACTGCTTGGACTTGTTTTCCTCATCATAAAGCCAGAGTGCTACCTTTTGTTGGTAATATGGAAACTATCTATCTATATCTATATCTATATCTATATCTATATCTATATCTATATCTCTCTGTGTGTGTGATTGATTTTTTTTTGTTTTGTTTTGAGCAGGGTCTGTCTCTGGCCTGGAACTCGTAATCTAGGGTAAGCTGATTTTCTAGTGCCCACCAGTAATCTGTCCGCCTCCACCTCTCCATTGCTGGGATTTTACACATGAGCACCGCCACACCTGGCCCTTTATGTGGACATTGGGAATTGAACTCAGGTCCTCCTGCTTGCAAGGAAAGTACAGGGCTGAATGCATCAGCCCTGGGATATATATTTCACAGAAAAGGGTTGACAAGAGTGAGGATGCAGTTTAGTGGTAGAGTGCTGCCTAGCACGTGTAAGGCACAGGGTTGGAATCATAGCACCATGAGGGAAAAAAAATCAAACAACAACAATGTAAAATAAAGTTTTCACACCCATTGCTGAGCGTGACCTTTAATGTATAATCTTCTTGCCTCCAATCCCAATGGCTGGAATCTCAAGCATATGGCACCACTATAAGCTTATAATAGCTATAATTTAATTATTTAATTATTTACATTTCAAGTATGTCTATGACCCACATATGTGTCTGTGACCCAGGGAATCCAGAAGTCAGAAGAGGGTGCCAGATCCCCAGGGACTGGAATTACAATTGTGAGTCACCATGTGGATACTGGGGATCAAACCCCGGTCTTCTGGAAAAATAGCCAGTACTCTTAACTGCTGAGCCATCTCTCCAACTGATATCTATATATATATATATATTTAAGTGTGTTATTCTTTATTTGTTTTGGGGTACTAAGGACTAAACCCAGGGCTTTGCACATGCTAAGTATATGCCCTAAGGATGAGCTACTCCTGAACGCTATACATAAGCCTTAAACACATTAAGTTGGAGGATTTATAGACATAGGATATGTGTATATGTCTTTATTTCTAGCTTGTCTACACATCCAGTCTGAAGATGTTAGGATGCTAGACAGGTCTAGTGTTTAAATGAGGCCATTTCTAAGGTAACTACTCTGAGTCCCAACCACATCACTGTGGTTGCCGTATGATCTTGGCCTAGTGGGTTAGTTAATTTCTCTATATAACTCCCTCATCTGCAAAGTGAGGGATATAATGGGTCTCCTTAGCAGGTCTTCTGGGCTACTGCATGGAGAGCTCCCGGGATACAGCAAACAGTCAGAAAATGTCGGCTCTTACCACTGTATTATGACCAGCTCCCAAGCAGTATTATTCTTCAGCCTGTTACCTACCTTCCATTCAACAACATCTCCTGCCGCTGTCTTTCCTCCTAGGCAAGTCCCTGGCCAAACCAAAATTACAACTCCCTGCCCTCTGCAAATCTCAAACATTCTGCATTTTTTGAACGGGCTCCCCTGGCTATTTGGAGGCTGAGTAACCACTTGGAGGGGATGTTGTAGAGGCAAACTCAAGCTGCAGAAATTCCTTCAGATCCATGAAGAGGACAGGGCAATTAGCAATGCTGCACATGCGCAGGGCAGGGCGGGGGCGCGGAGGGGGGGAGCTCTTGGTTTTGTCTGTGCTTGCCGGGGTTTTCCTCCACTCACACGGGCAGGGGGAGGCCTTTGTTCCGTCGAGCTGGAGCCACATCGTTGAGATGCCATGGGCGAGAATACTAGAGGATGCTGGAGAGAGGTCTCTCCAGTGAACCTAGTGGCAGGAGTCCAAGGAAGGACCAACATTTATAATGGGATGTTTGCTTTGGAAAAAAAAAGTTGCTTAAATTTTATGAGCCTCACTTTCTTTTTGTAGTAAAATGAGGAAGTCACTCACCAGTGCTTAGGATGCGAATTGAATCCTACTCTATATGCAAAGGCTTCGGGGAGGTACAAAATCTAGCTAGGACTAGATTTTGAAGCTTGCCTCCCCCGTTTATCCTTTTCATTCTCTGTTACCGAGGGACTCCAGGCTGTTCCAGGGGCTTTAGCTTCTCCCTGGTACAAGGGGGCGGGGTCAACTGTAAAGAAGAATTTGAAGGATAGGTGGCAATTGTAGGAACCCCAGGGGAGTGTGGGCTGCAGGCAGGTGGGCCAGGTGGCAGGAGGCCCTGGACTCAGACAGAAAGAGAGGGCTTTGAACAAGCAAAGAGCTCAGAACCCTGTCAAAGTCCCTGCTCCCAGGCTCTTCCTCTTTTTTTCCTTCTGATTAGTACTCTGGCCAAAACTAAAAAAAAGTTCAAGATCACAGAACTCATTTTCATGAGCTCAGACTTCTATGGACTGTCACTCCATCATTGGAAATACACATAATCTTGGCCCAGGCCCACACTGCAAAGCAAAAGAAAACGAAGGGCCTGTTCACACCACTTCCTGGTTCCGTGGGGGCATGAACTTCGACAAGGAGGGGCCACTGTTTTGGCATGTTTCTCACAGGGTGCCAAGGCCTGTGAGCTGAGAGAGGCAAGGCGATTGTGAGGTGGACTCTGCTTGCCTTTCACTGGAAGGCCCCGAGAACAGAATCCACCATGCAGCAGAAGGGACCAGGGCCTCAGAAAGCAACTATTATTATTATTATTATTATTATTATTATTATTATTATTAGCCTCTTCACATCTTTGTCTTTGTCCCTTTAATTGGAATTGAAAACACCTACCTCAGTGGTTACTGTGGCCAGTCTATGTTAATCTTCTTATAAAAGCTTCCTTCCCTGAAGCAGCAATTATCCTTGACATCTGGAATATTAATGCTAAGTAGATTCAACTGTCTGAGATGTAAACTGGTTATTGGAGTCATCTGTTAAGGAGCTGAGTTCTTCAAGTACTGAGAATCAACTGAAGCACGTGATGATGGTTAATTGAGCAAATACTATCTTCCAGGTGTCAAGAAACGCACTGGTTTATTACCCAGGCTAACCCCAAACTCACTCTGGATGACCGTGAATTCCTGATCCTCTTGCCTCTACATCCTGAGTGCTGGCATTTCAGGCGTGTCCTGCCATGTCTGTTTTGTGTCACACTAGAGATTGAACCTAGGTCTAGACAAGTGCTCTCCCAAGTGAGTTATTTTTATTTGCCAAAACCCCCCACGAATATCTAATTTTTGCTGATAATTTATTAGAGAAATAATATATTCATGTATTAATTACATAAAAGTATGCAATGAAATATATACCTCCTCGTTTAGAGATGAAATGGTAAATTACTTGGAAGTTTTTGCTAATGGCAAACACGAAAACATTTACTCTTTTCTTCTCAACTTTCTCTTTTAAATAAGAACAGAACACAGTGCTCGCCATTGTAAAGTTTGGTCCTAAGAACTTGATCTTCCCACAACTCCTACAGTTCCCTACCACCATTTGTCCCCTTTTCAGAGAAGAGTTAAGAAAAGAATGATCGACAGGAGGAGCCCCACACTTTTAAGACAGTCCCTTTTATTTGCGTTTCATTTTATCTGTATCACCGTTTCTTTTCTATTTTTCTGTCTAGTGGGCAAGTCGAGCCCCTATACGGAGGACTCAGTTCCCAGGGCAAGTTGTTTCCTCTCTTACAGGCCGCCTGCTCCTTTTCAGTCAGCAGCTAAAATAATCTGCCTGTTACCGCTGTTACGAAAGTAGAAAACTCTAGATGTTTACAGATTCCACTCCTCAATCTCCTGTGGCCGCATACCTTCTGTAAGGGCTAATCTTTCCTAAGGCAAACAGGCAACCAGGGTCAAGGCTATGACATTCCTTTGTCATGGGAAGACGCAGACACAGGGGGACAGCTGAGTGAAGAAGGAAAGGGACTCGGAATCCAATGACCCACCAAATGGTGTCAGTGTAACTGCAGCTGCCAGGCAGAAGAGGTCAGGAATGCACCCTGCAAGATCAGTTCCGTGTTTCAACAATGCAGTCAACTCCCTCCAAGGGAAGATGGGGAGAGAGAGGGGGATGTGGTACCAGGGAGGGGGCATCTAATGTGGGCTCAAACAGGTCCAAGACCCCACTCAAAGGGCAGAAAGGCAGTCTCCCGGAGCAGGGAGCAGAGCATCAACTGGGGGAGCCACATGGGGCACCTGCTCCTGCCTACCCCCATCTCCTTCCTCCCAAGTAAAAGGGAAGGAGATGAAGAAATGGGGAAGTGCAAGCTGCCCCAGCAATGGCCGTTTAGGGTCCCTAATAACACTTGACTCATCACCAGAGAGGCAAAGCCTCTGTCATAAAAATGCTTAGCAAAGGCTTTCTGGAACCATCCCTCCAGGGCACAGAAAAGGAGAAGGAATGTTTTATAGATCTCCAAGTCTCGGAAATAATCCCAACAATGTCTTTTTTTTTTTTTTAAATCATACGTAGTAGTTTCCTCTTCTCACCTGCCACTTGCAGGCACAAGCTTGGTACCTGTAATTACTCGTTAGTAGCCAGTGGGTCCCTGGTACTCACCGACTCAGGGGCCATTTTGAAACCCGGCACCTCTACCCGAATCGTCCACATGTGTTGCAGAAAGCCTTCCCTTCAAAACCTAGTTGGCGCTTCTGTTTCGAATCCTCAGATAGCAGAGTTAGTGGCCTTGTGATCTTTGGGAATGCTTGGCTCTCATGAGCAATCACTTTTAACTGATGAAAATAAGAAAAGGAAAATTGACTTCCTTCTTGTCAGCCAGTAGCAGAAGTTGCATTTGACTTAATTTTTAAGGGACAGGCTGTGTTCTCTATAAAGCTCCCAATTACCTTACACCTAGCAAATGTTAGGTACGTGACGAGATTGCTCGCGGAAATTATAGCAAACAATACAGATGCTACAATGCTAAAACTTTTCTTTTAAAAATCCACTCAAGGATCCTTTATCGCCCTCTCAGATCAAGGGGGAAGACTAGCGAGGGAGACAAAGAGGGCCGGGTGGGTGAATGCGGTCCACTGGGCTGAAAGCTGAGTCATTAGGAATCAGACCCCGGCAGCCCTTGTGTGACGGTCACCGCACCCTATCTTGGGGGCGTTGGCTGCAGACAAAGCCGGTTTTCTAAGTAAAGAAATGCCTGTCCCCTTAGGTGCCACTCAGGCCCTTCGTTATCACGCATTAAACCTTAGGAACAGGTTTGGGCGGCTGTTGCAAAAGTTCATCCTAATAAAATAGACGTCAAAGGGGGGAAAAACATTTTTGAAGCGTTTCTTCCTTTTCGAGTTCCGCCATCGATGTAGTTCAAGGGCCATGGTGGCTGTGGGGGACTGGGAGGGGTCCGACAGGCCTCCGAACGCCCTTCCGGAGACGCGGCGCGAAGGAGTTAAGCGGGACTGCGAGTGACATCACCTCATTTGCATAGGGGCGAGCATATAGCGGCGCTCGCCGAGCCCCTCCCGACAAACGGCAGCAGCCTCTGAGCCGATCAGACTCTCCGTGTTCGCGCAGCTCGCTCAGGTGAGCCCCGGGGCCCCTTCTGTCCTTCCCTGCCTGTGTGGTACAGGCGCTTGCCCCTCGTCCTCCTCATCCTTAATGCCAAGTCCAAGGGGGTACTTCCAGGCAAGGTGGTTTCGGGGAACGGGGGAGATACTGAACTCTTCCAGATGCTGAGTAACGGGAAGGGGAACTTGATTAAGAAAAAGAAAACCCCACAAAATCGGGCATTCTGCTGCGCAGCTTAGAGAGTAGTTGTTTTTCTTCTCGACCCTCTCTTCGAAGTATTTTCCCTTGCCTAGCTAGCTGTAATTAGTCAGAAATAGAATGATCCTTTGTTCAAACGCTGTGTATTCCCCTTAAACGCCTGATGGCTTCGAGGGCTGTTATCTGTGGCGGGTTTTAACCTTCCCGGCCTTTAGCGTGAAAATTCGGAAGCCCTTGCAGATGAATGTGTGGAAAGGCAGTCAAATGGCCCCCGCATGCAGCTCAAGATGCATTTGCGAGAAGTGGGGAGGCAGCTTTGTGTGCCGAGGCTGCATTGTTGGGCTAGCGAGAGGAGAGGAAGCGAGTAGGGCGGTGGTCGGCAGCTGGCGGCGTCGGCTCCCCCGCCTTTGTGCAGAGGAGAAAGCTGGACCGCCTGGCATCTTTTGGAGAGCAAGCCCTTCTAGAAAACGTAGATGCGTTTTGCGACCTTGGCTCTATTTTAAGAAATTTTACTAGACATTTCCCCCTTAAACTAGAAGTGGCTTCGTTCTATCCCGATTTTAATTTTTCAACACTGCAATGTCAATATCCTGCAATGACGAATTGTATTATAGGGGAATACTCACCTTTGATTATTTTCACCTTAACTGTTTGATTCTTCACTTTGGGAATATTAAGGGGGAAGATTTTTTTTTTCCTATAGAAAGAGGAAGGTCTTTAGCGATGAATCGACAAGGAACGTACCCGGAGAGGCAGTGAGATTTCAGGCTTTGGGATTTCCGGGCAGGTGGGGGGGAGTGTGCTTTCGGAACTGGCAGAGGCGCGGGTGGGTGGCTCTTTCTTAGCTTTGGTCTTGGCTTTTGTACCTGCAGCTCATTCCAGCAACCATGTCTGACAAACCCGATATGGCCGAGATCGAGAAATTCGATAAGTCGAAACTGAAGAAGACAGAAACGCAAGAGAAAAATCCTCTGCCTTCAAAAGAAAGTAAGCTGTTCGCCCCCACCCATTTTCAGAACAGGCTGGGCGGGAGCGGGAGCAGGAGCGGAGCTGGAGCGGCAGCCGGGAGGAGGAAGGGAGGGGCAGCTGGGAGGATGAGGGGGAGCTGCGGGGGAGGAGCCGACAGTTTGATGATGATGAATATGGCCTGCAAAGGTTAATTAAAAACTGTTTTGCAGCCAACAAGCGCCGGGCTTTAGTGATTTGATAATGGAATATTTCATATTCCATATTGTGCAAATACATTTATTGCGCAACTGTACTTCTGTTTAGCATGTCTTGCTCAGCGTGGCTGCTATGTGTCCTCCTAGAATTTTTATAAAAATAGTATCATTTTATAGAATGCTCTAAGCCTCTTTTTTTTTTTTTCTTCACAGCAATTGAACAAGAGAAGCAAGCTGGCGAATCGTAATGAGGCAAGCGCCGCCGATACGCACTGTACATTCCACAAGCATTGCCTTCTTATTTTACTTCTTTTAGCTGTTTAACTTTGTAAGATGCAAAGAGGTCGGATCAAGTTTAAATGACTGTGCTGCCCCTTTCACGTCAAAGAATCAGAACTACTGAGCAGGAAGGCCTCCCCTGCCTCTCCCGCCCATCTGCTGGTCTGGCTGGCAGAGAGGGGAAAGAACTTGCATGTTGGTGAAGGGAAAAGCTGGGTGGGAGATGGTGAAATCGAGACTAAAATTCAAGATGGTCCAAGATGTCCTGCAGGATGTAAAATGCAGTTTAATCAGAGTGCCATTTTTTTTTTGTTCAAACGATTTTAATTATTGGAATGCACAATTTTTTTAATATGCAAATAAAGTTTTAAAACCTGGCTGGTGTGTCTTGCTTGGTGTCTGGAAGGAGGAGTTAAATGAGCCATAGAACCTTTGCAAACCTGCCCTGCCTCTTGGTCACTGGGACCTAGAGGTGACAAACATAAACTGCCTTGGCATCACAGCTCCTGTCTGTGAAATACCTTGTCTATAGCAAATGGTTGGGAGGTCATCATATGCCCATTGGGAGGTCCTAACGGGTTACACGAAAGATTTAATGAAGACATTTGAAATTGGTACAGCCGCCCCTGTCAGAAGAAGGGGGGGGAGGGGGGGAAGGATGGGAGGATGGGCAGCCTGAGGAACTTACATGTACTTAGAACCTTTCATGAGTTTTGGTAACCCAACACTGAATTGATTCCGTATCACTCAAAACAAAACATGGTGGCTCGGCACATTAGCATTAGCTAGCAAAATGAACTTGGCTAACCAACAATCTGGTATTGAACGGGTGGAATTTAGGGCACCCCGGAAATGTAAAAATAAAGATCACGTTTTAGTATTTTGCTTTAGAAAGCAATTTAGAATTTGCCCCTCGCTATCTAATGGCCAGTTTGCAACTCAAGCTCAATATTTCAAATCAGCTTCATAAAAGTGAACGCGTTTCCCATTAAGTAATGATTTGAACTCGGCGAATTCCTAATAAGGAATGCTTGGGCTTAGAGGCCAGGTGAACTCTGGGCCAGATGACCATCGGCTGACCCGAAGGGCTCCAGTCTCCCTAATCTTCAGTCATCTGAGCTGCATATTTAATTGGCGGGTACAAGCAAAGGCCTTGTTCTGGCCAGGCCACAACATGTAGAAAGGGAGGGAAAAGGAGCTATCAATTTTTAACAGTAAAGTGAAAGGACTTGAAGCTCCCTGCACATCGATTGAGCCAGATACAGCAGTATCTTAAGCTCACCAGCTCACCCGACAGCTCAGCAAGGCTCAAATATACAAAGCAAATGGCCACAGGAGGAACTTTTCTTCTAAAAACTAGCTTGTGAAAATACCGGTTTGTAGGGTGGGTTGTGCATTAATTACTAAACCCGGTTGATTTCCTTTGGCTCAACACTTCCTTTGAGAAATGCACATGAACCCACGGCCCTGTGGTTTAGACAATCGAGGAGACCATCAGTGAACAGGCCTTCATCTGCCTGCCGGGTAGGATGTGTGGATGCGTTGGCGGCAGCTCATTCATCCTGTGGAGAGGAGACCCGAGCAAGCAGCCTGCACAAAGGTTCTGGGGGTGGCAGTCCTCTAGCCTTGACATGTCTTTGCTGACCTACAAGGTAGTTTGATGAAAATGTCCAAACCACAGAGAGAAAACAGACACGTGCAAATTTTTGCTCTGTGCATTTTCTAAAGAATGCAAGATGAAAAAAATAGAAAAAATTCACAAAACTCCAGGGTTCTTCAAGAAAAATAAATAAATAAATAAAATAAAAATAAAAAGGATGGGGAAAGGAATGATTTAGAAAGGTCCATGGAAAAGATGGCCTTCCTGTCCCAGGAAGACCAAGACAAAATGTAGTGAGGACAAAAAGGCAGAGTTAGAAATGGAGACCTGGGGATATTGCTATACTAGGAGAGTGCTTGCCTAACATTCATGAAGCCGGAGGTTCGCTTCCTAGCACTGCAGTAAACCTGGCATGGTGGTGGAGGCAGGAGGATCTTTCAAGGCCACCGTCAGCTGCACAGGAGGTTTGAGGCCAGACTTGGGTACAAAGGACCCTTTTGCAAAATACCAAAAATGAAAGAAAATTTAAAATGACTGAATTCTGGCTCCTTAGTGTGAGAAATGGGTGCAAAGTCAGAAACAACTGCCCATATCATGAGGTATTGCAATTTGGGTAAAATGCTACTTGAATAGATGAGAGTCCTTTGCTGCCATTTTGTTGTGGTTGTGATGGTGGTGGGGTATTATTACTATTATCATTTTCATACTCTTTATTTGATGAAGCACTCTGTATTCCTCCTAGGAGAGAATCTTTCAGAAGGACTGGGGGTATTTAAGAGTCAGTGGGGGGAATTTTTGTTTCTGCTATCTGAGCACTTAAGGTTGCCAATGTTTTCAGAGATGCTGAAGTTTCAACCAGAGAGAGACCCTTGTTATCACATCTTTGACTGGCCTCCTCCCAGAAGGAATCTGGCCAAAGGACCCGTGTACACTGCAAGCAAACTGAACCTAGTGGTGCATGCATGTAATCCAGGACTTGGTAGGATAAGACATGAGAATCAACCTAAGTTCCAGGGAATTTGGGGCGACATAGAAAAACTCCTGTCTCTAAAAACAAAATGGAATAAACACCTGTCACAGAGTTTTGCTGTTTCTGTAAATTTGAACCAACCAAGATGAATAAAACGGAGCTTGAGGAAAGAAGAGGCTCACTGAAAGACGGGCGGATTGGAGCTGTTTTCAAATGTCACCAAATTTTCAACCATTTTAACTGGGTATATTGCAGGCTTCTTTCTAGTGGATGCATTTGGAAGCTACTTTTTCAGGAGAACAACACACTCTTGGTGGTGTGTGCAAAATGACCGGGCAAGTGTGGAAGTCGAAGGCATGTGGGCAGACAGACAGTCTGACAGGCACACAGCCTCTCAGCCTCACCAGGCTTCTGCCAGCCCTTCTAGCCACACCTAGATTTTGTTGCCTATACATGCATCGAAGAATCTGTTTATTTCTACCACAGAAGCATAATTCCTCAAGACACAAAACGGAGCTTGCTTCTTTTTTTTTTTTTTTCTATTTCTAAAAATATGAGCGCTGTTCGTGCTTACTAGAAAGAATACTGCGTTTTGGAAACTGTGTTACAGCCAAAAAATAAATTAAAAAAAAAATCGTGAGTCTTCCTTAGCTCAAAATGTACATTTAAAACATTTTCAATAATGTAGCAAGCACCAAATGTTTCATTTTCCATAGCAGCCCTCCTGGGCCTAGCGTGGAAATGAGAAAAGCAAAAGTAAGTACTTTCTTTGCCCTCAGCCCACTGTGCTCAGTTTTATATTGGGGTGTTTAAAAGTTATCTGTAAATGATATCTTCATGAGCAGCTTACAGTATAATCTAACAGAAAGAAGCACACCATTTTGAGATCATCTCTATTTTTATTTGCATACATTGAAAAAGGACCCAATTACAAGCTTAAGATACAAATGTCGAAAGACGTGAAACCTGCTTTCATCAGTTCGTATTTTCCTCAGGCACGGGTACAGTCTTCTCCAGGTACATCATCCGGGTCCTGCCATCCTCAGTTGTGTGGACAGAGCTGTGCATGCTCTTTTCATTGGGCGTGTATTGTGTATTCTTTCCTGTTTAAATGTCTCATACCATAGGTGAAACATTAGTTGGAGCTTTGTTCCTTCATTAATGGAGACTTTATGCAATGTGCTTGCTTAGAGGTACTTTTGAACATGTGATTGATATTCTAGATAGTACAATTACAGCACATCTCTGCACGACCGCATTGGCAGCCCCTCCAAAAGAAAAAGGAGGAGGAGGAGGAGGAGGAGGAGGAGGAGGAGGAGGAGGAGGAGAAAGGGGAAAGGAAAAGAAGAAAAATAAAAGAACTCTGGAATCATGTTTATTAGAAGGCTGGGGGAAAATAATGATGGCATTTATATTAAAAAATTCTAAATTTCTTGCAAATTAATTTACTTCAAAGTGGAAGAAACCTAAGGTCATTTTAAATATCATGATATATGTAGGCTTCTTTCATTTAATATTATATATGTTTAAAGGGACAGTTATACAGAATTTCTTTCTTTTTCTTCCTCCCTTCTTTTTTTTGATAAGATCAATTATTTATTTCTGCCAATTTTAACTCCTTTAATTTGCCAGACAAAGAGTGTTGGAATTTTCATTTCTCTTCACCAATTTCTCCAGTGCATACTGTTTCTTCTATACTCTCCAACACTATTTAAATATTGGCCCTAAGCATTTCCTCTCCTCTGAAACTGTCATTTCTTATTTTGCTCACATTTCCTGATCCAGGCTGAGCTGGTAAGCTCCATGATCTCCCCTGTGGCGTTTTATTTTGTTTTGCTCTGAGACCAGGGTCTCACTATTTAGTTCAGGATAGCCAGGATTTCTCTGCTGCAGCCTCCCTGGAGCTGAGACTTGAATCACCATGCCTGGCCCTTTACAATTTCTTCTGAAAGGATATATTTAGAGAGCTTTGAATACTAACTTACCATTGACATTAGTTAAGCTGATTTGAATCCATACCTACAGCCAGCAACATCTTCTCCACATTAAGCCAGAATGATGGATCATTAGTTTACTCTAACAATATTTACTGATTGTCTATCCCACGTTGAGTATTTTACTTGCCACAGACATATACTCATAGGTAAAAAGCCATAGTCCTTGTCTTGTGTGTCCTTCATTAATTAGAAGATACTGTTTTCGTTTAAATTTGAGTAGAGAGTGCAAAGACATTGCTCCCTTGAATTTCTAAATTTCATGTTTCAAGGGTTGAGGCAGAAATATCAGAAGTTCTGGGGCATCCTGAGCTATATAGTGAGTTTAAAACCAGCCTGAGCTACACGAGACCCTGTAGTTGAGGATAAGGAAAAGTGCCTGCCACCAAGCCTGGCCACATGTGTTCCATGCCCAAGCCACATAAGGTAGAGGGAAAGAGCCGACTCCTGCAAGTTGTCGTCTGATCTCCATTTCTGTGCTCTATTCAAACAAGCAAACAAATGGAGATAATTCCTGAAGTTCAGCCAGTCTAGCCCAAACTGCAAAACAGGTTCAGTGAGAGACCCTGTCTTTACAGATGTGGTGAAGAAGCCATTGAGAAAGATATATGGATGCCAATCTCTGTTGTCTGCACAGGCCAACTTGAGTAAAGACACCTTCTACACACACACACACACACACACACACACACACACACACACTATGGTGAGTTTTCCAGAGCAATACTTATTATTGCTAAGTCCTTCCTCTGTTCACATCTTCTTTTAAACTAAGTTGTAAAATTGTTGGGAACAGAAACCATCACTGGAAAGCAGGAAAGATGATACAAGCCCATAGTCTGAGTACCCTGGAGGTAGAAACAGGAAAATTAGCACAAATTTTAGGCCAGCCTGATCTATGTACATCAAGTTCCATACCAGCTAAGGCTATATAGCAAGGCTTTCTAAGAGAGAGAGAGAGAGAGAGAGAGAGAGAGAGAGAGAGAGAGAGAGAGAGAGAGAGAGAGAGATTCAATGTTTGAAAACCCCTCAGGGAATTTAGCAATATCATGAGTGCTCAAAGCAATCCATAAGTACTGTACCTGATTGGCTGAGGAATAGGTCATATTTATTTAGTAGGATTCCACAGCTTCAAGTATCAATGGAGAGGGTCAAGTTATGTTCATAATCTATTCAAAACAGTAGAAACCATTCCTGTCACAATATTGTCAAACCACAGGAAATGATGCTTTTCCTCATTACCACATTCGGCTCTGTAAGTGGCTGATAGCTTTGCCTTCACAGTCTTTCTTTCTGATAGTGTTTTGTCAATTTAGAAACAAAAATATTTCACAAGATTAATATATATGTAAAATGCCAGATGCTATGGGATTGTTTCTATTTAAAAGAGCAGCTTGCTTGGAGGTCAAAAAGAGTCCTTATTTTCTTTACATTTATTGAGCACCTACTATGTACTCAACTCTTCTGTGGTTGCTGGGAACACAAAGTACTGCCCAATCTGGTACTGGGCTGATGTAAGAGGCAGACACCAGGTGAGCGAACAGTCCCCTTACAGTGTAAGTCAAGTATGTTCTTTCAACAACTATTCCCTCTGCTATTTCTGTTCAGTAAAGTCCTGGGCTGGGAGATGAATTGGAACTGGATTGGGAACAGCTACAACACCTGGTAAAAGAGTTTGAAAATCACCCTTAGGCAAATGGGAGATATCAGAGTTGAATTCAGAGTCCTCATGAAGCAGCTTGTAACTCTCTGTTCTGCTATGTACGCATAAGGAAGGTTGGGCAAGAAGAAACAGTCCATACTTGTCATCCCAAAAGCTGATTAAGATTCCCCTTGTTACAGTAAGCTGGCACCAGAAGGTAATAAATCTTACGGTGATTGGGATTTCTTCAAGGCCGTGTGAGCTTGTACTATTTCTACACTAAATACTTTTCTGTGTTCATTTGCTACCAATTTTAGACTGATGTGAACAGAAAAGCAATGGTTTTGAATAGTAAAGATTATATCATTTTGTGTGTGTGTGCACGGGGGTTGGGGGGATGTCTAAGGATTGCAGTCTATCAGACCAGGCAAAAGTTGGTCCTCAATCATCTATTAGGCTCCTGAATCTGCTACAACAATAATCATAATCTTCAGAGCCCAAAACAACAGAAATGGGGTTGCAAGGAGACTATTCACCTACTGTACACAAAGCTCGGGCTTGTCCCCAGCATGGCACAGACCACATTTGATGGTGCTCACATAATAATTCTAGCACTTGGAGATAAGGACAGGAGGTTTCAAAGTTCAAGGCTATCCTCTGGTATGCAGCAAGTTCAAGGCCAGCCTGGGCTACAGAAGACCTGTCTCAAAAACATAAAAAACAAAACAAAAACAAAAATGCAAAAAACAAAAACAAAATAAAAAGAAACAGCAGACAAATGATAATAACAGAAATGTGTGGTTCTCCTAGACCTGGAGGCAAAAAGCGTGACATCAAGGACTTGGCTGAGCCACACTCCTTTCAAAGGCTCTAAGGGAAAAGACTTCATTGTATCACTTAGTTCCACATGGATCTAGATGTTCCTTAGTTATTACTGCACACCTCCAACTCTCTGTGATCTCCCATTTCTTACAAGGGCACTCCATCGGATTTAGGGCCCACCTCAGTCATGCAGAATGATCTCATCCCCAAACCTTTAAATACATTTGCAAAACCCTTGTTCCAAGTAATTTAACAGTCACAGGTTTCAAAGATTTGGTATGCTTTTGAGGGGTGGAGGGCTGTTCAACTCACTATAAATCAAAACGGGTAAGTCAAGTCATCACGGTGTAATTGAAGTGCTTAGCAATATTGTGGGCAGGGCAGGGTCATTTTACTAAATGCATGGGTCTATGGAAGGACAGACAGAAATTGAAGGGTTGTTAAATTGTATTACTTGCTTCTCTCATTAGGTGACAAAATAGCCAATTAAAAACAACTTAAGGAAGGAGAGTTTTATTTTGGCTCATGGTTGAAAGAGAGACAGTCCATCATGGTGAGTGAGCCATGGCAGTGAAGGGCTTAGGTTATGGGAGTATGAAGCTACTGCCTGCTATATATCTTGGCAGAATCAGGAGGCAAAGGGATCAGAATATATCCAGACCCCCAACTGCAACTTACATGTAAATCATTACACACTTTAATTGACACAGCATTCTATCATTCAATGGCTAATATAGAAAAACTTTTAGGAACTGTCTTGGAATAGAATGAAAGGAATACCAAAGATTTTCTGTTGCCTGTGGTTACAGATATGAATAATTCAGGTGTCCAAGAAGACAATTGTACTATTATAGTAGGTTAAATTATCACCAAAGATGGGGAAAGTACCATACTGGAGATAAATATATGTACCCTTTCATAAATCAACTTTTTCTAGTAGAATTACCTCAAAAGTGAAGGTAAGTTACAGGGTTTCTGTCGCAGGATCTGCTGAAGGAAAATGGCGAAGATCCCAGGCTCACCAAATTAAGACCAATCTAAACTAAACTAAGTAAAGGAAAGTAAAAGTGATAACCCTAGTTTGTGAAAGAATAGGTGTAATAACTAACCTGAACTTGTGATTTCAACAATTGTTGGTAACTTGAATTCAAATGTGAGAACTCAGTGAGCTCATGTGTATCAGCATAAACACTTTAAGTCTCGTGTGTGTGTGTGTGTGTGTGTGTGTGTGTGTGTGTGTTATTCTTCTAATGTTTAATTGGCTATCAATAGGTTCTGTGCTATATATATGTATGTAAGAACATATGCATATATCAAGAATGGACATAGCTTTGGGAAGAGGAGGCAAGAAGACTTTCAACTCAACGCCCAACTGTGCTATAAAAAGACCCAGTATAAAAAACGATAAAACAAACAAGATGAACTCACATAGAATCAACATATTGGCAGCTACTGTTCTGTTCCTTCATCCTCTGTGGAACTGTTCTCTGAAACAGGCCATAAAGTTTCCCAGTACAGAGATGGCTATCCAAAAGGAAGCCAATTTAGGTCCAAGCCCATGTTTCAGTGAATGAATTCTTCAGGTTGGAAGGATGCAATGTCAAAAGGATCTAACATAGACATTAGGAGCCATGTGCTCAACAGAAGGATGGAGAATTTAAGGACCCCATAATGAGACCCTAGTTCCAAAAAATGCACATAGGGTACTGGAGAAGCAGCTTCTCACTAAAGAGCACTATCTGTTCTTTCAGAGATCTGGAGTTTAGTTCCCAGTTCCAATGTAGAGAGACTCATAACTTCTTGAAGCTCAAGCTCCAAGGGATTCAGTGCACCCCATTGACCCCTGTAAGTACCCGCCCCCAGTATATACACAAATGAATTTTGGACAGCTGGAATTTATCTTCTGCCACTTCTTCTGGAAGCTCTCGCAACCAAGTACAGTGCCATCATTGTACAGCTAGAATTTCTTTGACATTTTGCTTGGCCAAGACCAGTTCTGACTTGCTGCCATGACTTACATCACAGGTGTGTCCAGGTAAGATCCACAAGGGTGTGAAAATGAATTCATGCTTTAAGTCACAAGACCAGGTGAAGCAGAAGTGTAAGGGGCCCACGCCTAGCTAAGGGAAGCTGCAGAAACAACCAGCTGGCCGCCATTTTAACCTCTACTCCCTCACCCCAGCTCTATGGCTATCAGGCCACATGCTAAAGCACATTTTTCAAACTTCAGGGCTGGTCACAGGAAATCAAATTGAATTGATTCTCACCAGCATTAAAAATAAGATACAAAAGCCGGGTGTGGTGGCGCACACCTGTAATCCCAGCACTCTGGGAAGCAGAGGCAGGCATATTTCTGAGTTCGAGGCCAGCCTGGTCTACAGAGTTCCAGGACAGCCAGGACTACACAGAGAAACACTGTCTCAAAAACAACAACAACAACAACAACAACAACAAACCAAAAAATAAGATACAAAACAAAACAAGCAAACAAACAACAATAACAAGAAAAACAAGACAAAACAAATTCATCAAAAGAAATAGAACAGGGTCTACAAGATCCTGCTCAAATTTCTTTGAATTATGTGTGAGAGAGTAGGGCTATGTGCTTGTGCATGCTGACATGTGATATAAAATGTTTCTCAGTGTGAGTCACAGCCACATTTGTCAAGACTCCCATTTCTCAGTCTTTACCTTGCTCAAAACCTCATTTTCTTTTTCTTTTTTCTTTTCTTCATCTGGCTTAGATTCCTAATCAATCCCTTCACACAGGCTTTGAACCCACTCTGTCCACATTCTGTTAAAGCTAGCCTTCATCCCCTAGTCCTGAATTCACTCCACTAGCCTATTTTCCAATCTTCAGCTACATTTTCAACCACTAGCAGATAAAATGGGACACTTTCCTAAACCGCTGCTTCTCAACTTGTTGGTTATTACTTGTCTTCTTCTTCTTCTTCTTCTTCTTCTTCTTCTTCTTCTTCTTCTTCTTCTTCTTCTTCTTCTTCTCCTCCTCCTCCTCCTCCTCCTCCTCCTCCTCCTCCTCCTTTCCTTGTCTTCTTCTTGTCTTCTTCTTTTCTTCTTCTTCTTCTTCTTCTTCTTCTTCTTCTTCTTCTTCTTCTTCTTCTTCTTTTCTTCTTCTTTGTCTTCTTCTTCTTTTGATATGGGTATCACTACTTCCAGGGCATTTTCTTTTTTCATCTACTAAGGAGAGGAAAGGTTGGCTGAAAGAAATAAATACATCACAGATGCTTAATATATGGTCTTTGATTGCAACCCTCTTAGTTCTTAAATAAACACAATGTGATTTCTCCCCTTGCTTGACCTATTGTGGGGTTTTGACTGCACCTTCTGTTCTGAGTCCCTCTCATTCCTTACCAACTGTTAGCCTCAATTCCTCTGTTCTTCTTCCATCAATTTCTCTGACTGCCTTTTCTCTCTCACAGCCTCGACTCCAGGGTTATTTTGATACTGGAGCTGACCTTACAAAGTGAAAGACCGTCCTTTCATTTCAGAATATATATATATATATATATATATATATATATATATATATATATATATATATATTTGACTTCTGAGCTCTTGTCCCTGCCTTTAGAACCTGAAGTTACTCTCTTCTTCCAGAAAGCCTTCAAGTCACTTTTTATTACGTTTCAAAAATAATTGGAGGGGCTGGAGAGATATATCAATGGCTAAGAGTACTTGCTCCTCTTGCAGAGAACAGGAATTTAGTTCGCAGTACCTAACTAATTAGTCACAACTGTCTGTAACCCCGATTCCAAAGGATTCAAACCCCTCTTCTGACCTCTAAGCCAGTGCACATACATCTATGCAAATAAAACATTCATACACATATACTAACATGAAATTTAAAAACAAATAATTTACAAGAGTAGTCACAAGAATGCATTACACCCTTCAACCCCAATTCCTGGTTACGAACATTTTAGTACATTTTATCACGTTTTCTCTCTCCTTTTTTCACCTTGAATTCTTTTAAAGCATTGTAGTCTATGTCACCATAAAGACATTCTCTTATGTTCTGCGGTGCAATGATCAAAAGCTGGTATTTGTAGTGCCAGTAGATGATACGAACATCTGATACAAAACCACATTTCAGCTTTGCCACTTCTGTGTTCCTGCTTAGCTTTTTTCTTCCTTCTCATCTGGGATGCAGTGTGGGGTCATGCACTGCATTTGCTTATAATGTCTTCCTCACTTGGAATAATCCCTTAGCTGGTGTTTATTTTTCAAGTCACTCGTGGGTTTTTGTTGTTGTTGTTGTTGTTGTTGTTGATAATGATGATGATGATGATGATGATGATGATGATGATGATGATTTTTTTTAAAGAATGTGGACCAAATGGCTGAGATAAGTCCTCTTGGTTTGGATTTACCAGTGTTATCTGATAACCAAGTTAGGTAATTGTGGGTAGGAAGCACAGTAAAGGAGACTCATGCTCCTTTGTACCTTACTCCAGAAGGTATGGGGTGTTAATTTGCCCTATATGCTGGTAATACATTTGCTCACTTGTTTAAGTAGTTGCCACAAGGGCTCTTCATTATAAACCTGTCTTTTGCCCCTTAGACCCCATGAGAAGATTTGAGATTCAAGTCTGTTGTTCCTCTTTTAAAATTTACCAGATACTTTAGCATTTCCTGAAGATTCTTGGGAGGATCTAGTGGTGTGACCCGAGAAGCCGAATTTCTGACTATCTGTTGCACAACAATGTTTTTCTGGGGTGATGCTACAAATGTGCCTAGTTGCCTCCAGACAGACCGAAATCCAACTTGGTGAACCAATGAGTTTTGTTGTTACCAAGGATGCCTCAGCAAGGACGACAGCTCACAAATGCTGGGAACCCTTATAAGCACATTGCTTGAAGGCAGCTCAACAGGCTTAAGAGTGTCCTTTCCAAGGGACTCAGTTGGTACCTCTCTCAGGAAACTGGCTTGCTCTGAGTCTTCTGTGCATCATGGTTTGTCTGAGAGTCGGTTTTGTAGTTTGGTTTGTCTGAGTGTGACTCTCAGAAATCTTGATTGTTTACTCTTGAGAAGGAGGGGCCAAATGAACCTGATCTCTCTCAGAGACTTCCTGAACCTGTTTTGAATTGTTTGCCTTCTTCTGTAAGAAGCTTCCCAGCAGGATGGGCTGTTTCAATCTAGGAGCAGATTAAGACCATGCCTTTGGTTGAAGCATGGTACAGATTGGTAATTCCAGCTTTCAGGTTGCAGGAGGATGCCTGCCAAGTTTATGACTAGCTTGAGCTAAAATAGTGAGTTCAAGACTAGCTTCACCTAATTAGCTATATCTTGTCTCAAGACAAAAACGAAACAAAAAATAATGAAAACCAAAATGCAGGTGTGGATGTGTACATCGCGCTCACATTCAGCTCATGGTAGATCCTTGACATTTATTTCCATAACCACAAATACTACTCAGCTTCCATTATCTGGCAGAGGATTGACATGCCATGACTACAGCAAGAGCCCAAAGTGATATTGGTAGGCAGAAGCATAGCCTTTCAGGTTCCTGCTACACAAGCAATTTTGCATTTTGAAGAAAATTCCAGCAGCACTAGAAGCGCTGGAGGCCAGTTCTGCTGCTGAAACACAGGAAGAAGATGCTTATAATTTCAGAGAATCAAGAAGTTCCTTTGGAACTGCAAGCTTGGCTTCTGTCAAGTGCAAATATTTCAGTAAGCCTAAGCAAACACCACCTGTTCTCCTGATCAAGCACACTTTCCCAGCCCCAGGGCAGGAGGGTGAAGAAAAAGGTTGAGAGCTTCAAGGATGCCTGGCCCTATTCCATTTTCTCCCTGGAAAAAATGTCTTCACCCAAACATTGCTGTTTGCTTATAACAATTGTGCCTTATATTATCTACATCCTGGGGCCAGTGCTCACACAGCTAAGTAGCTAAGTATCTTGACAATGAGTCACCCCCAACTCAGTTTAAAGGCATTTTGATTAGGGATTCATGATAGAAACCAGGAAAAAGCCAACTATTTTAGTGAGACTTGTTCTCCAAGCCTCCATATGTAATCATAAATAATGTAGAAAATAGAAGGCACATTGATTTCCCGAGACAAAGTAGAAGCCCTCTTCTCTGTTCCCTGTTCCAGAAATAGCCACTTGCTTTTTTTTTTTCCTTGCAGTGCTGGAGTTTAAAAAGTAAAGCCTGGGATTGGGATATGTGCTCTTCTCTTAAATTATGCTCTAGTCCTGACCTTTTGAGAGTATTTTTAATTTCAAATAAATGTTGACCCCTACTACATGTGAATGGCTCCAACAGAGGGACTTCCAGTGAATGATTCAGCTTCAGTCAATTTGAGTTCCATGCTTCCTTTCACCCAGTTTAGGGGTCAAGTAGCAAAACTATATACATACACCCATTCGAGTGGCCTTGACTGATGTTAATCTCTGATGTATGGTCACTACAGTAACAATTGTTAATGTTATTTTTCAGGAACTTGGAGGTTGTTTTTTTTAACGTATCTGAAACCAGTTAACACCAGTGTTTCATTTCCCAGGGCAAGCATCTAACAAGTGACCTTTTGAGGGCAGGGGACTGAAAACCTCACCCTCAGGTCACACCAACAGCTCCATTTTCTGCATATGTGCCTTCTGACTACACATGGGCAGACCACCAATTACTTCACCTTCCCCAATCTCACACTACCATGACCTACAACTCGGAGCACTCTATTTCTATATCCCATAAACAACTGGAAGCCCTATCTATCATCAGGATAAACTCTAATAAAGCAATTCTTCGTGGATCAATTCTTCCTTTTGTGCAAAACATAACTGTTCCAGTGATTGACACATTGCACAGTGATCAGATTTCACTTTGCTTGGTAACATGTCCAAAAGTAAAGTGCTATGAACTACTCATTTTATTGGCATCCTTTGATTCCCTGGGTAACTATTACTCTCCTGTTTAGCCTTTAAGAAATGTAGAAACATATGTATATATATTACATACATACATACATGTATATATACACACACATACATACATGTATATATATTTCACTTCTTTTCAGGTCATTGTCAGTCTGTAATTTTTAAACCTTAAAATTTTTATGATAAGAGTAATTCATTTTTGTTTATTTACAATAAGCCCACCACTATAGAATAAACTATTTGAAAAGGGAAAAGTGCTAACCTTCAAAACATTTCTTAGGCACAGCTCCTGTAAATTGTTTTATGTGGACCAAAATGTTTTCTAATAATCATGTTAGTAGAAAGAACCAGTGAGAATGTTTTAGAAATGTAATAACTAGTTAATAAAGGTAAGTCATTGTTAAAACTTAAGTTACATATGCTAATAAAGAAATGCATCATATGGTTTCTGGGAGCAAAGCTCAGTTGGTACAGTGCTTGCTTAGCATACTCAAAGCCTTGGCTTCAGTCCCTAGCACCATGTAAAATGGGCATGGAACTGCCTGTCTCTTATCCCAGCATTGAAATGGAGACAGGACAATTGGAAATTCAAGGTCATCTCAGTTTCAATACAGGTTGAAGCCAGCCTGGGCTATGTGAGACCTTATGAAAGAAAGAAAGAAAGAAAGAAAGAAAGAAAGAAAGAAAGAAAGAAAGAAAGAAAGAGTAGAAAGGAAGGAAGGAAGGAAGGAAAGAAAAGAAAGGAAGAATATATTACATGAAAAAAGAAGGTAATAGAAATTCAGAACATACCTCTGCCTGAATCATTTCACTACATTTTACTTTTTTTATGCTCTTGGCATTGATTTCACACCTATTTGATTTCTTTTTTTTATTTCATACATTCTTTATTTACATTTCAAATGATTTCCCCTTTCCTGGATTGTCCCTTCCCGAAAGTCCCATAAGCCCTCTTCCCTCCCCCTGTTCCCCCATCCACCCCTTCCTATTTCCCTGTTCTGGTATTCCCCTACACTGCTGCACTGAGCCTTTGCAGGACCAAGGGCTCTCTCCTTCCTCCTTCTTGGGCATCATTTGATATGTGAATTGTGTCTTAGGTATTCTAAGCTTCTAGGCTAATATCCACTGATCAGTGAGTGCATACCATGAGTGTTATTTTGTGATTGGGTTACCTCACTTAGGATGATATTCTCCAGTTCCATCCATTTCATGAATTCATTGTTTTTAATGGCTGAATAATTCCTCCGTTGAGGGACATCTGGGTTCTTTCCAGCTTCTGGCTATTATAAATAGGGCTGCAATGAACATAGTGGAGCATGTATCCTTATTACATGCTGGGGAATCCTCTTGGTATATGCCCAGGAGTGGTATGGCTGGGTCCTCCAGAAGTGTCATGCTCAGTTTTCTGAGGAACAGCCTGACTGATTTCCAGAGTGGTTGTATCATCTTGCAATCCCACCAACAGTGGAGGAGTGTTCCTCTTTCTCCACATCCTTGCCAGCACCTGTTTTCTCCTGAGTTTTTGCTCTTAGCCATTCTGACTGGTGTGAGGTGAAATCTCAGGGTTGTTTTGATTTGCATTTCCCTGATGACTACGGATGTTGAACATTTCTTTAGGTGCTTCTCTGCCATTCGATATCCCTCAGGTGAAAATTCTTTGTTTAACTCTGTACCCCATTTTTAATGGGGTTATTTGGCTCTCTGGAGTCTACCTTCTTGAGTTCTTTGTATATCTTAGATATAAGCCCTCTGTTGGATGTAGGGTTGGTAAAGATCTTTTCCCAATTTGTTGGTTGCCATTTTGTTCTTTTGACAATGTCCTTTGCCTTTCAGAAACTTTGTAATTTTATGAGGTTCCATTTGTCAATTCTTGATCGTGATTTCTATGATGAAAATACTGTAAAATGGTGACTGCTGATCGCCATTTTCAAATTCCTTCTGAGGACTTCCCGTATCTATTGACACAAAATATAAACTTTCATCTCCCAAAATACAAGTCTTAGATGATGTAAAAAAAAAAGCAACAAAATGCTAACAGATTTTCCAGTTTATTGAAAATTAGCATTCTATTGAATGAATGACATTGCCTAGGTAAAAAAAAATTGCCAATGCTCATGAATATGATTTTTTTCTATTTCTTATAGAAATGCTCAAGTAGGCAAGACTTGTCTTTCTCACCCTTAAAAATGTCCTCTCTGAGGCAGACAAATAATGTATATCAATGCTCTCTACTTGAGATTGAAGGACTCCCTCTTAGGCATATGCTGCATTTAGTATTTCACTTCCAAAGAATGAACTATGGAAACTGAATAGGAAACTAAACTTATGGCAGAGAACCTTAGGATATACCTCTTTAACTAAATGATGAAAGAGACCAATACTAGGGATATAGAGACCTTAGGTATCCTTTGATGTGACAGGAAAGCCCGATCATCTCTTCCAAATGCCTATCTCTTCAGTTGAATGAAAAACCAGGAGATTACTCAGCTGGTAACATGCGTGGAATGAAAGCATAAGCCCCCAAGTTTGGATCCTTAGGATGAAGGTTTAAAAAAAAAAAAACAGAAACAACCACCACCACCACCACCACCACCACCACCACCACCACCACCGACAACAACAACAACAACAACAAACAGGCACACTGGCACACACCTGGAATTCCAACACTGGAGAGGTGGAGACCCTGAGACTCACTGGTCAGCCAGTCCAGCCTAACTGATGGCTTCCAGGTTACTTGGATTCTTATATAACAAGAAATAATGAGGAGGAGGAAACAAGCATTTACACTAGGCTAAATTGAGAGGCTGTTTATAAAATACTGACCAGAGTTAACCAGGTCACAAAAAAGACAAAAAGACAAACAACAACAACGACAAAGAAAAATAGAACTGTCACAGACCAGAGGAGACTAAGAATGATGACTATAAGCAATATGGCGTCCTAGCAATTCTGGAATAGGAGGCTGTGATGTTTTGTATATGCTCAGCCTAGGGAGTGGCAATATTAGAAAGTATGACTCTGTTGAAGTAGGTGTGTCACTGTGGGTGTAAGCTTAAGACCCTCATCCTGGCTGCCTGGAAGTCAGTATTCTGCTAGCAACCTTCAGATGAAGATGTAGAACTCTCAGCCGGGCGTGGTGGCACACGCCTGTAATCCCAGCACTTGGGAGGCAGAGGCAGGCGGATTTCTGAGTTCGAGGCCAGCCTGGTCTACAGAATGAGTTCCAGGACAGCCAGGGCTATACAGAGAAACCCTGTCTCAAAAAAACTAAAAAAACCAAAAAAAAAAAAAAAAGATGTAGAACTCAGCTCCTCCTTCACCATGCCTGCCTGGATGCAGCCACGTTCCCACTTTGATGATAATGGACCGAATATCTGAATCTGAAAGCCAGGTTGTCCTTATAAGAGTTGCCTTAGTCATGGTGTCTGTTCACAACAGTAAAACCCCAACCAAGACAGAAGTAATCTCACAGAAACAGTGATGAAATTGGAATAAATAAATCCTTGAAATTTGCTAATAATCATATACTACAGTTAGTATATCAGTTGTGGAGCACTCATCACCGTGATATAAGATGCTAATAATGGGGAAGGTTGGGTAAGAGATGAATGAATGAATGAAGTTCCAACCATTCTTTACAACCATTCTGTAAATATTCATTAAAGAAAACTAAACGACAAAAGACACTGTCTTTAATTAGATGCCAAGTGTATACAGCATAGATTTGGTTTCCAAATTCAATGCTCCTCATAACCTTTTACAGTACAGACCTGTATTCCACTGGGAAAGTGACATGACAGGCTGCTCTTTAGTGCTTCATGCAGCTAAAAGCAAGATTATGTGTTGGATGCCAGTTTGTGAATTCTGTTTCATTCTGTAATGATAATCTCATTTCCACTTTTTTTCTAGAGAAACTTCACATTCATGTATAATGAATGTTTGAATGTTTGAATCAGTGTGAATGAGTAAACACTCACTGTGTCCTGGAAAATAATTAAAAGCACTTGTCCTGTTGAAGGTTAGCCAGCAGTACCATCCTTTGGTACGAAGAGCAACTTGACTATAATTAAAACTTTCATTTGACTAGCAAAAGAAAAGAACGGCTGTAATTAAACTACTGATGTCAGATGCTCTGGGGGGTAAGTCTGAAATTGCTCTCAATAATTAGACAGGTACAAAACTTAATGGGCATGAACTCCTCACTGTTGAAGTCTCATTTGGAAGGAAGCTAATGTTCTGAAAGTGGCTGTCAGTGACACATATAATTTCTTGGTCATGGTTGTCACCTGTGTGTATCTTTGCATATATTTGTTCACCATGTGCATGCCTGGTACCCATGGAGTTCAAAGAAGGCATATCATCCCCTAGGACTGGAGTTACAGGCAGTTGAGAACTGCCATTTGAGTGCTAGGAAAAAACATGTACTGTGCATTATTATGAGTCAGAAGTCTGATTGCAAATGTGAGACTATAGGTAATCTAGGACCTTCCATGACCTTTCTAGACCAGAATTTCTAAATCTATTCAGTTAGATAACTGAGTTATTAAACTCATTTGAGTATCCCAATAGAAAAGGTTGCAGTTTTTATTGTAATAATGAAAATAATGCTCCTTAATAAGACTTCTTTAAAACACAAGTCATTGGTTATGACAAACTGTGGCTTTGTATTTTGATTATTTATGTATTCGTGTGTGTGTGTGTGTGTGTGTGTGTGTGTGTGTGTGTGTGTGTGTGAGAGAGAGAGAGAGAGAGAGAGAGAGAGAGAGAGAGAGAGAGAATTTATGTGTATACAGGTACATATAGAGTCCAGAGTCAGACATCTGGTATCTTCTTCAATTATCTCCATGTTGTTTTGAAACAAGGTCTTTCATTGAATTAGGAGCCTTGCGGGTGGGCAAGGCTGGTTAGCTATCAACTCCCAAGGATCCTCCCATGTCTACCTCTCTAGCGCTAGAATTGCAGTCACTCACCCTTTTGCCCAACTTTTTAGAAATGCAGACGTTGCAGATAAAACTCATGTCCTCATATTTGTACACCAATCTGTTGACCAGCAGAATGATCTCCCAGCCCATTTTTATATATTTTAAGCACTTTTCACTTCTAAGTGTGTGTGTATATATATACATATATATATACACGATCTACATACACATATTCAAATCCTTTATACATACATGCAGAAATAGCACTTTAATATAAAGAAGAACAAAAACATTGAAAAATAGAAAAATTGTGTTTTTCTATTCTATCTAATAAGGATGTATACAAATTGATTTCTTGCTGAGTCTTGGTTAAACTAAGGTGTTGTGGTAGGTGAGCGTTCATCCATTTAAATGACACTATTGCCAAGACATCTTGAAGACTGAATGTCACTTCTCAGTCCTTTTCCTGTCTTTCTTTTCCCTTTGCCAGTCTTAATATTTGTACTTTCTCTTTACAGACCCTACTCCACAGTTTTTTATCTTCCCTTCATTAAATTAAATAAACAACGAGCTTTAAAAAGAACATTCCTCATGGCAGATATCTTGAGAGAGCTCGTATTTATTTTAAACTGAATTCTTGCCAGACCGCCCAAGTGGATACCCTTAATTCTTCATTAGTCATCAACATATTTCACCTTGATAGCTCCAGTGGCATATAAATGGTAGAGGCAAGCACCAATTAATCCTCTGACAGCTCCTTAGGACAACACACAATAATGAAAACATTTTTGTATCTAGTTCGAGAACAATCATGACCAGCTTCCTTTTGATGTTTGTCTTTTACAAATGGCAAAATCCTACATTGCTATTTGCACATGATTACTATACTAAATTACTATGTTTAGTGTCCACTTGCTGGGTTGCTAAAAATGAGGTTGTCACTTTCGTTTCCATTAGTCAGAGAGATTTTGTTGTTGTTGTTGTTAGAGAATAGGCAAACATTATTGCCTTTAATGTCATTTAAAATTAGATTTGATTGCTTTTTAACCCAATGATGTAATGGTCACCTACATTAAAGAATAACAGATATGTTCAAATCAATGTTTGAACACAGAAAAATGAGCCAATTGAGTTTTCCCATTAGTAACTTAGGTTGACAGAGATATGAGTGTGCCTAAGTCACTTCTAATTCAATATTCTTGGCTAATTGGTACCCATCACAACTAAGGGTTCTGATGTTTTTAATAACTGAATGGTAACTCAAATAATGAAAGGATTCTTTAGTAATGTTAAGGTACCATCTGGGTCATTACTGGTAAGAACGATAAAGTGCATTATAGATTGGATATATTGTATTAAATGAAAAAAGTACACAGAACCAGTTTTACAAGAAAACTTCAGGTTGTCTTCTCTTTGAATATATGGCCTGAATTTCTAGTCAGATTGCTGTAAGTACAGTTTTTTGTTAATTTAATGTATGCCTATATTGCTGCTTCTACTCTTTTATCTGCCAAAACTTTTGTTCCAAAGACAGTTTATGACTCAGATAACATCATTTGCAAGAATACTATTTACATTTTTAAAATGTATTTATTGGACTGGGTGGTACCTGCCTTTAAGTTCAGAACCTGGGAGGCAGAGGCAGGTAGATCTCTGTGAGTTCAAGGCCAGTCTGGTTTAAATTGCAATGTCTAGGCCAGACAGAGGTACAAAGTGAGAGGCTTTCTCAAAAATAGCAATAAAGGCAACATTATTTTATGTGTATAGATGTTTTGTCTTTGTGTATATGTGATTACCATGTGCATGCCTGGTACCCATGGGGGCTGGAAGGCATAGAATCCCAAGACAGGAGTTTCAGGTGGTTGAGGACTGCCATTTAGGTGTTAGGAATTGAACCTGTGTCCTCTGAAAGAGGAGCCAGTGCTCTTAACCAGTAAACTATTTCTCCAGCCCCAGTATTTGCATTTTAAATTGACTAGAAAACACATTTTAAAAATAGTGCCTTTTCTTGGCAGGTTGACATTACCTGAAGTTCTAATTTTTCATCTCTAAACCATGTTCTATCATCACCCAGCAGCAATCAATCCTTTAAGGCTTATTATGGTATCTTTCACAGTAGACTAGCAGAATGGAGTAGCTGGAGCAGAGACTGAATGATTTGCAAAGCATTAGACACTCACTGTCTTAAATCCCAGCACTCGGGAGGCAGAGGCAGGCAGATCTCTTGAGTTTGAGGCCAGCCTGGTCTACAGAGACAGTTCCAGGAGAGCCAGGGGCTGCACAGAGAAACCCTATCCATAACAAACAAACAAACAAAGCAAAAAAGAACAACAACAAAAAAAAACCCAAAAAAAAGAAAGGAAAAGATATTCACTTTTCCATTTCAGAAAAATGTTGCTGCCTTCTAATTACACAAAGGTATTCGCAGAACAACAGATGCATAACACGAAACAGGTAGATACGTGGAAATCACAACAGTGAACTAACACGGAACCAAATAAGCTCAGTGTGTTGCATGACACAATTTGTAACAGAGCATTTTGCTTGAGTGGGATCGAGGAAAATCTGAGGAGAAACTTAAAACCCAAACCAACCAACTGAAGAAAAGAAACCCCAGTGATCAAAAAGCCTAAGCTCTGCCTGGCAGGGAAGTTTGAAGAACAGAACATAAAGTTTGAAAACATGTTTTCTGAACTGTCAAGAGTGTGCTCTTTACAGATGAGCTTGATTTCTCTTGTGAGAGCCGAGTGGGTGGCCAGTATTTGATCACTGAACCCTTGCGGACTGACTGGGAGGGAACAGACATCTAGCTTTGACTCCAGTCAGAATATGAAACAATAAGCTTGCTCTTTGGATATTTACTCTATCAAAATAAGTAGATTTTGGAAGTCCCATAAAAAGGCTTAAGGTAGCAGTTCTCAATATTTACATTATGATTCATAACAGTAGCAAAATTACAGTTATGAAGTAGCAACAAAAATAATTTTATGGTGGGGGGACACCAGAACTAAAGGGTCACAGCATTAGAGAGATTGAGTAGCACTGGTTTAAGGTCTCTTTTGGCCCACAGGACAACTTGGAAGAATTTATTCTACTTTGTGAATCCCAGGGATAGAATGGTTTGGTGGCAAGTGCCTTCACTCACTACATCTTGCCAGCCTGCATCTTTCTCTCTGTTTTAAATGTAAAATCATTCGTTTTATATTTTTTATGTATGTGTCTTACCTACATATGAACCATGTGTGTGCCTGGTGCTCAGAAAGGTAAGAGGGCATTGGATCCCCTGAACCTGGAATTACAAATGGCTCTGAGCTACCTTGTGAGTTCTGAGAGCCAAAACCCAGGTCCTTTGCAAGAGCAGCAAAGGTTCTTAATTGCTGAGCCATGTTTCGAGCCCTGAAACATTCCGTTAGTGACCCCTTAGAAATGTGGTGATAAAAGCTTATAACTATAATCCTAGCACTTTGGAGGGTGAGGCAGCAGGATCTCAGGGTGTTCTAGACCAGCTTGGGCTACAGAGTTAGACCCTGTTTCAAACAAACAAATAAGAAAGTAAAAAGTATTTTATTTCTTTTCCTCTTGAATAAAGTTCTAGAATTGGTATGACTGTACTACAGAATGGCTGAATGTGTTAGCTCTGAAGAAACTGCCTGTTTGCTCTATATCCTCCCCAGTACTTCTTATTGTCAGGCCTTTGCATTTCAGTTCTTCTGGCCGACCAATCAGGAAGCAGAATAGTGTTGTGCTTTAGCTTGCTTTTCCCTGGTAGCTCTTGGTGTCAACCAGATTTGCTGCCTCCTTTCGTTTCTAGATATTCCTTTATGAACTATTGGTTGAGGTCCTTATTTTGTCTCAGTTATATAAAATTATATATTATTTCATTACCATGATCACAGATAAGTGACCTGAGACAGCATATACATGATCTCCAAGTTTTCATTCAGTATAGTTTTTAAAATGTCTTAGCTGGATCCTTGTGTCAGGGTCCCATATGACTGCAGTTAAGAAGTCATCTAAGACTACAATATAATAAGTAAGCTTGAGGTTAGTTCTCTTCTCAGGACTGGCCCATGCTGGCCTCAAACTCATGATCTTTCTGCCCCAGCCTTCCAAGAACTGAAATATTAGGTATTATGTCATGATTAGGGAATGACTTCATTTGCCACCATGCCTAGATAGCAAACCTAAGCCATCTTTTAAGGGATATCCACATTTGATGACTTAAAGTCAAATAATTTTGGACATTAATTACATTCACAGAATCTCTTCGCCCTTGCTATAAGATGTATCATTATGAAAGCATTACCTAATCATGACATAACGCCAGGATACTGAGATCTTGAGCATAATTTTAGTTACTTTTCTCAGTACTGTGATGGAAGGGAAAAGGATTGTTTTTGTTTTTGTTTTTGTTTTTCCCTCTCTTACAGTTTGAGGGTAAGCAGAAAAGTATACCTGGAGGTGACTGGCCACATTGTACCCATAGTCAAGAAGCAGAGGGATGAGTGCTGATGTTTAGGCTAGTTTTCTCTTTCTTATTCAGCCCAGGACCCTAGTAAAAGGAAAGGTATTTCCATTCCCTCTTCAATTAAGCCTCTGTTGACATACCCACCCAGGCACACCCAGAGGTGTGTGTACTAGGTGATTCCAATTCTGTTCAAATTACAGGCAGGTTAGCGATCATAGGCACCATTTGGGGATTTGGACTACTACACTTAGTGCAAATAAAGAATCGAAGGAGATTAATGTTGGTCTTAGCTCTCACATTTGCTGTCTGACAATATAAGTGACTTCACTTTTGCATTGCCTCCAAAACTGGATTATCAAGTCATTCTATTATTATTATTCTAGCATTCTATCTCTGGCACCTTAAGCAAGGCTATACTTGTAAAAGGGACAGCTTTGCTGAGGCGTAAATGGCAAACAGAGACCAGTTAGAGTTATTGGATTTCCATCTGCATGTATATAGGCATTTTTTGCACAATAGAAAAATAATATAAAATATCTCCAGATGTTACAAAAAGAGGCCAGAACAGAGTGAGAAATTAGAATGTAAATAACTCTAGGATTTTCTTCTTTTACACACTCTGTTGATGATTAAGAACAAGTTAATTCACTAAATAGTGCTTTAACCCAAGATGAGATCCTGTCTGTGAAAGCACCTTCAGTAAACATTAGTTGAATTAGTCTGAACAGGAGTCCTTGAGTAGTTGAGTTGAGTCACTCAATTACTTGATTATTTTCCTCTTATAGGCAAGTCATTTCTTTAGCCAAATGATTCTTCCTTTAATGTTACCCACAAAATTGTTTTACCACGACAAACATTCTGTTTGCCCAAGTAGCCCGTCCCTTGTTCCCCACTGTCAGATAAGGTCTGTTAATACAAAACCCATAGAGAAAGTCCACGTATAAGAACACCTGGCAATGAGAAATACAAATATAAAACCCAGGACCTGTAGTTGCTGCACTAAAATAGTTTGTATCCACTTGGTTTTGAGGTGAAAGCTTGCCATAGCTCTTCTAAGAAGGGGAGAAGAAACAAGAAAGAACCTAAACAAGAAACCTCCCTCCTCACCAAAAGAAAAAACAAATCACTCTAAATGTGTTCCTGTCCTTGGAAAATGAAAGAAAGAAAGAAACAATTCCAGAATACTGGCGCAGACTTCCCGATATGCAGAGAATGCAGAGCTCCAAGTTGGCCTTGTTCTCAAAACAATGGGGCTGACAGAAATGCTGGGACAGAGCAGGATTTGTCTTCTGTCTATTGTTATCTTATCCCCCTAGAAGGGCTTCTTGCCTGGTGTTGGGTAGAGCGCCTGACTGTTGAGAGAGCCTGTTTCAAAGCGACTGGTGCAGTTGTGACTGTGGGTGGGGTCTGGGGAGGCTGGGAAAGGAAAATTCCTGGGAGCAGGGGCTGTACTCCAGCTCTGCTGACTAAGTCTCCCCAGATTTCCTGAAAAGGGATTTGGAGGAAGGTTTTGATAACTAATCTAATACTTTATGTGGAAGGACAGAGACATTGGATGGGGAGGAGGCAGAGAGAGAGAGAGAGAGAGAGAGAGAGAGAGAGAGAGAGAGAGAGAGAGAGAGAGCTAATGGCATGAACAGATTCTGAGTTTTGAGTTTCTGAGTTTCTCCATTACAGCATTAACAAACTGACCAAAATGACATCCAGATCTTGCTAAATTTTATTTGAAAATTTCAGAATTCTTAGATGTCAGCGAGAAGCAAGAGACCCTAAGGTAGTGTGGATTGTGTCTTTCTTACCTTTCCTCATAATTTCTGTAAATAATCTTTCCATGTTTCCGTTCTTTATCATAGATAATGACAGAAAGTAGTATAATGGAGGATTTATGCAGAAACTTTCAAATATCTAAATGTTCTACACCGAGGGGCCGGGGTGGGACTAGACATGGGCTCATTATGTATCTATTTTAATTGTTTAGCCATTCCTTTATATGTATTTATTTTCTTACTCAGGGATAGAGGGACAGGCCATAGGTTGCCTTCATTCATTCAAAACACACTAATGAAGCATGGACCACGGCAGTGTGAAAGACATACAAGTGAATTAGCGTGCAGCCCTGGCCTTATTGAGAGGTTATAAGTTCTATCCCAGAACCCATACATCTTGGAGCATACCTTGCTTAGAGCCGTACTGAGCCCTCTTTTATGTTTCAGAAAAAAATTTTAAAAAATTAAAAAAAAACAGTTCAAAATACAGGGCAGGTCGAGTAATTCTGGAAAAGAACAAGACTAAAATTCCTCTGCTTGGTCCATCCACAAATGTGATTAAGTCACTTTCTAGTTCACTAAGAGTCAAACCAAGGGTTTCTGTGAAGAACAGGTGAGCTCTCGACATGGCTCCTTTCTGTGTCTGCTGGGCAAGAGAACAAACAGCTCAACTGTTCTCAGGAAGGCAACATTGAAAGCAGCCAGCCAGAGGCAGTTTGCATCTCGGAACCTATTATTTTGGTTTCACTTACACATTTCCCGCATGGTGCTCAGCTCGGCCAGTGTTAGGCTGCTGCCCTTTCCCCCTCCATTTGATTCTTTTGTTTCTAACCATCAGTGACAAAACGGAATTTTTTAAAAATGCCTTACTATCTGATGTTCAGCATTACTGTCAAGGCATATCTTTAAAAAAAAATGAGGATGTCGGTAGATTCAGAAATAGAGACAGTAGACACAAGTAAGGTTTCATTTTATATACTGCAAATTATGCTCAGAAGATCTGGGAACTGATAACTTGTGTTATCAACTGTTCTTACATTTCATGACTACTGTTTTATTTTAAAGAATACTTTTCTCCCTCCACCTCCCGAATATTTGTTGCAATGTGTGTGTGTGTGTGTGTGTGTGTGTGTGTGTGTGTCTGTGTGTGTGTGTGTGAAAATAATGTTACATGCTTGCTTGTTTTGGGGAGTGTACATGTGCATGCCACACAATGTGTGAGGAGGTCAGAGGACAACTTTCAGGAAGCAGGCTCTGGGGATCCAACTCAGATTGTCAGCCTTGGTGGCAGGTGCACTCACCATCCAAGTTATCTTAACAGCATCCACTTCTTTTACTGGTAAGATATTACCTCTCAGTTTCCTGGAACTTGCTGGGTATACTCTGGTGGCTGTCTAGTGAGTACAACAGACATGGTCTCAGGTTAACCGAAGCTGGCCTTAAACTCACTATATAGTCAAGGATGGCCTTGAACTCCTGATCTTGATTCCGTCTCCCAAGTGCTGGGATAACAGGTAAGTACTCTGTTTTGTTTTGTTTTGGGGGAGGGGCTTGGTTTTGATTTCTGAATACTAGGGCTACTTAAGCCATTTGCCTTGAGTAGAGTCCTTAAAACCTCTCTGAATACTTCATAGAGAGGTTTTCTTTTTCTTTTCCTTTCTTTTCCTTTCCTTTCTTTTCCTTTCCTCTTCTTTCTTTCTTTCTTTTCTTTCTTTCTTTCTTTTTTTCTTTCTTTCTTTCTTCCTTCCTTCCTTCCTTCCTTTCTTTCTTTCTTTTTTTTCTTTCTTTCTTTCTTTCTTTTTTTTTTTTTTTTTTTTTTTTTTTTTTTTTTTTTAGCAAAAGCTACATCATCCTTTTGGCGATGAGAGACCCTGAGATGTTGGGGAAATGATTTTAAATAAAATCCCACAATATTTAAATGTTCCCATGAAAGGTGTAATAAACTGTGCTTCTTGATTCTATTTGAAGACATGTCAGACAGCAGGGGCTCTCTTGACAAAAGCAGCCAGGAAGTGACTCTACACCCCCAGAGACAGCATTTTTTAAATTGTGTTTTTCTGCCCTATAAAGGTTAGAAAGGAAGTGAAACCTTCCCTGCTCTTATATGCTGTTCTGGTGGATTTAGCTGTAATTTTATTCCAGACAAAGCAAAAGTACCTGCCCATACAATCCCTAAAGATTTGCTAAGAAAGGCCTAAGCAGGCATGAAATGTACCTGTTTGAGTTCTTTGTCTAGGAAATGAAAACAGAAAAGCAACACTGAACTTGGCAATCAATAGCAGCACCGTGGTTGCTGTGATCACAGGCTTGGCCAGCCCACTCTATTCTAGAAGCACAAACCGGTCCTCAGAGCCGACTCAGCCATTTCTCAACTATGGAGGGAGGGCTCTGGGGCCATGCGGTTGACTCTCTTCCTGACTCAACCAGCAGTAGCAGAGGTGGTAACAAGCTAGACAGAAATACATGCAAATGAA
>OZ030010.1:25511370-25588870 GCA_964023405.1 Apodemus agrarius
AAGTGCTGGAGATGAGGAGATGAATGGGATACAGCTAGAGAATCAGAAAAGAAATATAAATCTAAAGTAATATTGGCTTTTCTTTTGCCTTTAGAACAGTCTGGAAATCATTTTAAAAAATTCAATTGTTCTCCAGGTGAAATTTTAGAGACAGAGAAGGCTGACCTCTCTGTCACACACCAAGCTATTAGAGATCCACAGTGACCTTGATTAAAACCCAGAGTCTTCGTCCCCGTGGAGCCTGCATTCTACTGAGGGTTCATAGACAGACATATGTATATGTATACATATACATATATATATATTTGAATATATATTTGATAATCACCTTGGAGAAAATAAAAATAGTACAGGATTCAGAGAAAACATGGTGTTATGAAATGGTACGTATGTTATGCCTTTTGTTTTTTAGAGACATGGTTTTACTATGTAGCCCAAGCATTGATCTTTCTGCCTCGGCTTCCTGAGTGAAAGGCCATGCCTGACTAATGAATGCACTGAGTAGCCTCAAATCCTTCAGCTAGCTAGTGAGTGGTCCACCAGAAATAAAGATCAACTAGATCAAATCTCATAACTAGAGGTCCGCTCTCTTTCTCTGGGCACGCCCACAGTGGGGAATGAACTGCAGCCTATCATTCCTTCCCTTTGCTGTCGCCTTTTTATGATTCTTTGATAAAGGAAAAATGATTTGTCCATCAGCAGTTCTTCCTGGCATCTAGAGGTAGCCATGGTAACTAAGTTCTAGAAAGGGTTCAATCATCAGCTGGTGACGTAAAGAGTTGTGTAGAGTTGACTCAGCCAACTGCACAGTCAGTCAGCATCCTCACTGCCCTCGGCGCTCTTTAGGATGGTGACTAATTCAGGAAGAAAGGCATCCATTTTCAACACAACCATACAATACAAGGCACATGGGAGTCCTGTTAAAATGCAGGTTCTCAGCCGTGATGTCTGAGTGGGGATGGGAATTGTCCATTCTTTTTTAGTTTCCCCGTTCATAGACTGCCCTTGGAAAGTAGAGTTCTTCTGCTCAGCCCTTCTAAGTACAACTAAGAAAGAAATCCCAGTGTCCAGATGTCCCTCAAAGGAGGAATGGATACAGAAGATGTGGTATATTTATACAATGGAATACTACTCAGCAATTAAAAATAATGAATTCATGCAATTTGTAGGTAAATGGTTAGATCTGGAAAATATCATCCTAAGTGAGTTAACCCAATCACAAAAGAATACACATGAAATGCAATCACTGATAAGTGGATATTAATGAGCCCAGAATCTCTGAATATTCAAGGCACAATTAGCAAGTCAAATGACTCCCAAGAAGAAGAAAGGAGAGGACCCTGGTCCTGAAAGGACTGGATCCAGTTTTGTAGGAGAGTACCAGAATAGAGCAAAGAAATGGTGGGGTGGTGATTGGGGAATAGGCGGGGGGTGGGGGTGGGGGGGTGGGAGGGGTGGGTGGGGGGGTGGTGGGGGGTGGGGGGTGGAAGAGGACATATGGGACATATGGTGAGGGGGGAACGGGGAAAGGGGAAAGCCTTCGGAATGTAAACAAAGAATATAGAAAATAAAAAAAAATTGTTAAAAAAAAAAAAAAAGAAACCCCAGTGTCAAAGCTTGCCTTTTCTTTCTTCATTTTCCAATTACCTTCTTTCCCTCCTTTGGAAGAATTCGATGAGAGAGAGAGAGAGAGAGAGAGAGAGAGAGAGAGAGAGAATGTTATGAAACCAAACCTGAATTACAAAGTTAGGCACATAATTATCTGGGCCAAAGCAGATGTCTCAGGCAGGGGTTGCTTTAGTTAAGCCCCGAGCAGGAATGATCAGCTTCCTAGATGGAAGACCACATGGAATATGATGGAGCCAAGATGAGCCCCAGTGTCTGAAACCTGGGAAGGGGAGAAGGGAAGTGGACAAGGGTCACTACCCACTGCACAAAGAGTTTGAAAGCTTTTCTGTCCCCCACCAGATTGCAAACGGAGTCTTGCTTGCTAATCTTAGCTGCAAGAGGGTGACTCAGCCCATGTCTGCAAATGAAAGACTTCACCCTTGGCTGTAAAATAAAAATAGGAAATGGTGTGTGCCATATCAGGACTTTCTCAGGGTAAGGGACAGTCACGGCCCCCTTAGCCATCTTAAGAGCAGGAGCTGCTGTGAACGAGAGGGCTAGGTTAGAAGCCGTCTGCAGAAAGCCAACCCAAAGCTGCTTCTTGCAAGCATTCCTTCTAATGCCCTTTGCATTCTGCACTCTTGGTAGCTTGACTCAACTCAGCTGTTAACAGCTTTGTTTGCCACGGGGCTTTGTGGATGGATGATGTCCTGGGGACTCAAAGCACAGCTCAGGAGGGAAAAGTAAAGTCCTCATATGCTATTATGACTGATCTTTGGGTCACTGGATGCCCCACACCTTTTAGCAAACTCATTATCTTCTTCTTAGAGAAAAGCGGCAACAACAAGAAGAAAAATTAAAACCTTATCTCTAAATGCATGACGTTTTTATAGTTCCCCTAACTCTTGTGGAGGTCAAACCAGGGACCAGTACCTAGGAACGGGGCTATAAGGAACTTCATTGCAATTTGAGTCTTTGTACCATGGGATTCAGTCTGACCAGTTGGGAGATAGACCTGAGTCTGATAGATAGATAGACTCTTTGGCTTTCAAGGTATTCTTTCTACAGTAAAGACCTTTCACAAAATACCTGTTCACCTGGGCACAGTTCTATTCTCCTTGAGACTCTCAGGAAGGACATATGGAATGTCCTAAACCACCCATCAATGACCCAGAAGGTTGTCTTTTGTTTTTTTGGTTTTTTTTTTCACCCTGGAAATTTCTACTGGTTTCTTTTGTTCAAAGCTGAACCAGAGAAGTGGCAAACAGAGGTGGGAGGAACTCTTTAATCAGTTACTAGAAACATTTCCCACAACTCAAAGAAGGCATGAAAGGCAAACAGAGATTAGTTCCCTAGGCTAATATCAGCTCCGGTCTGATAATAGCTCTGCAGCCTTGGGGCAGGAGAAGAGGGAGGCAAGTCTTCCTGTCTCTGCCAAATTCCAGCCCTCTGCTGTAGTGTATGACCAAGAAGCCCATGAATCTATGCTTCTGGTAACTTGGGTATGACTTCAGCAGGGATAAGGGCTAGCTGGTGCCAGGAGAACTAGCCCAAGATTCTTGTGATCATTGCATGACAAACACCACTGAAAATTAAGCCAGGACAAACAACATTTAAAATAAAAATAAGGTTTTTAAATTTTTCATTCCAATGGTCCCTTTCCTTGCCACTTTAGAGGTAGCTAAAACATCCAAGCATTTTAAATTGCCACTTTGGGTGTTTTTTTTCCCCCATTGTACATGTGTATGTGAGTTTGTGTGGTAGGTATATGGGCACATCTAAGCCTGTTTGGAAGCCAAAGGAGGATGACTGTCAGGTTTTATCTTATAGGACAGGGCCCCTCACCAAACCTGGAGCCAGAATGACCACTATCAAGCCCCATTCTCCTGTTCCCACTGGGCTGGGATTATACCCCATGGGTGGCTATGCCTGGCTTTTTAAATGTCGGTTCAGACATTCAAATTCAGATCCTCATGTTTGCACAACCAACCACTCCAACCCTTTCCCAAGCTCCCAACATTGGCACTTGGAAAAGTCCATGCTTCCAGATCCACTTCAGACAAGTGTATACCCTTCTGGGATCATCTGTGGCTCTCTGGAATGAGCTAATCCCCAGACGGAGGAGTAGCCAAGAATGGCAGAGAAAAAACAAATCATTTTACTCTGCAGAAAAGTTACCAAGACAGTATGGTGACTTCTCATACACTGCCCAAGCTTTGATCAATCATTTATCTACTGTGTGTTTTTCAAAACTAACATCGATATAGTATTCTGAACTCTAGAATTAATTCTACTTTCACCATTATTTTTCCAGTAATGTTCTTTCAGGAACCAGTCCAAGGCACTATATTTTATTGAAGAGTGTGCTTTATTCTAATTCTACTGGAGATAAGCTAAATTAGACAGATTTATTTTGGAGAAGAGGGGACTCCTAAGTCCTCCCCACATTCCCTGAAGATATATAGGAAGTTAAAGTCACCTAGAGAAAAAGACATTTTCTTGAGTGGTATATAGTTTCTCAAGTACGTTCTAATTGCACATTTACCTTTAAATAACCTGTATGTAAGCTATCACCTGTGCTGATACTAAGCATGTCAGTTCACCAAGCTAAACGTGGCTAGAATTGTTCCTTGTGTTCTTTGTGCCATGGTCTGGGATGAACAGATGTTTGTATATGTCCCCAGGAAAGGTTCACACAACTAGTAGTTCAGTTCGGGATTATTGTGGGGTTCAATTTGAGATCATTAGGAAGAAACCCAAATCATATTTCTTTTCCTTTGATGCAGAGAGCTGAACTACCCAAGTTTATAGCAAAGACCTCCAAAACTAAGAACCAAACCAAACCATGTACTATAGCAGACCTCGGGTAGAAAATCATTAATATCATTTGTTGCTTATTATTTTTTTTTCTGGTTTTGAACAAGGAGCTGCGGGGGAGTTGGGCACTGTGACTTCTACTCAGGCACAATGCAGTCTCAAGGAAAGAACATGGAATATACTAGGAAGAAAGGCAGAGCATCCTTGAAAACAGTGTATAACAACCGTGTACACCAACAGTGTACACCAAGAGCAGATGGCTGTCAATGTGAGAAAAATGCCAAGGTTGATCTGTGGGATTCTATGTAGTGTTCTTCAAGAATGTTCTTCAGTTCTGCTTTCCACATTCAAATATGGGCTTCAGTTTTCCAACCAGGGCTGATGCCAAGTTTGCCAAAAGTAGGATGGACTCTCTTTCCTTTAATCTTCTACCAAATTCTTCATGGTATTCACTCACCAGCAAACTCAGACTGTGAAAACAAAGGTGGAGTGGCACATAGGCCACTACTGAGGACAGGCAAACCGCACTAGAGAAAGGCTTGATATGACTCCAGATTCCAGTTCAAGAGCTCACTAGATGAGAAAAGAGAAGACAGTGAGACTCCTGGAGGCTTCTTCTCTCCATGGCTGAGCTTTAGAGGTAAGAGGTACTGGAGACACTGTGAAGTTCATGGCTGAGGAGAAGCCAGTATGACTTCAGTAGCTGAGTCGACCTCAATCCTTCTGAGTCTCTAACTTCTTCCATCTGGAGAAGGCAATATTATCTTCTGCCCCGCCTAGATTGAGAAGCATGAATTTAAAAAGCAAATTACCCAGAACACATTCCCTGGCATACATGGCAATAGTTGATGAAGCGTAAGCAGTGTTCCTATTGCTTTGTGTAGTGCAAGTGAGTGCTTTTCTGCATTTGAATTTCTTACAATCCTGGAGTAAAGAACACACCTCATGTTACTGGGGGGGGAAGTAGGGAATTTTGCCTATTGCAGTAGATATAATAATGGCTTCATGATTTAGTATATATCTACATGCTAAACTCCAGAACCTGTGAACTTGATAATGTTAGATGCTATATTAGTTTTTTTCTCATTGCTGTGATTAAAAAAAAATTCTTAAGGGTTTCCTTTGGCTCACAGTTTTAGGAGAGACAGTATATTGTGGAAGGGAAGGCACAGTGGCAGAGATATGAGGCCGCTAGTGGAATTGGGTCAAGAATCAGCAAGATGGATGAACGCTAGTGCTCAGCTCACTTTCTCCTTTGGATTCAGTCCAGGACCATAGCCCATGGGATGGTGCTGCCAACATTCTGAGTTGTTACTGTCTCCAATTCAATCCGAAAATGCCCTCACATAGCTGCCCAGACAAATGTTCCCAAGGTGTGCCCACATCAAGTAGACACTGAAGATTAGCCATCTCCGATGGAGACTTGGAACTTAAGTTATGGATGAAGGCAGTATGTTAAGCTGCTAGTCTCAGAATAGGACAGCGATCCAAGGGACTTTGCATGAGTCCAATGACATTGAGAGAGCCCTTGAAAGTAGATCCAGAAGATGTGACTACGGAAAGTCAATGCAGAAGTCTGGTAGCACTAGAAAGGTATACCTTTACCTTGGTGGCATGGAAGACTCGAAGGTTGAAGCTGGAAGAGGCAAGGCAGGGGATACTCACTGTGAGCCTGCAGGAGGAATGCACGCCTTAGGATAGTTTGCTTTTAGCCCACTCAGATTCTTGCCCGGTTTCTGATTTACAGAATTACAAGATAGACACTGTGTGTTACAAGCCATTGAGATGGCTCAGTAGTTAAAAAGTGTTTGTGGAACAAGCCTGATGACCTTGGTTGGATCCCTGGTGCTGTTAGTGGAAGGAGAGAATGTACCCCCTGAAAGCTGTCCTCAGACACATCCACCCTAGCACAAGCCTGAACGCTCTCTCTGTGTGTCTCTCTGTGTGTCTCTCTCTGTCTCTGTCTCTCTGTCTCTGTCTCCCTGTCTCCCTGTCTCTGTCTCTCTGTCTCTATCTTTGTCTCTGTCTGTCTGTCTCTCCCTCCCTCTCTGCCTCCCTCCCTCCCTCTCTCAAATGAAACAAGCAAAACAAAACTGGGTTGCTTTAAGCCTATTGGTATGTGGTGATTTGTTCATGCAGAAATAGAAAAATGAATACAATCGCTCATGACAATTCTGAAACAATGACATGCTCTTGGATATAAAACAACATCTTTCTAAGCCGCGGCTTTTCAGCAGCTCTCTTGGGTCCTCATCTTAGATATGCACAATCACAGACGGAGTCCTGGTTCACTGATTCGTTTTGCCTGGTTTGTGTGTGCCCATCTCAGGCAACTGTTTACAGAGCTCAATTTACACTTTCTATTATATTGGTGGAGATTTATATACAAAACACTAGGCTAGCCGCTTCTGTGTTGGGCAGGTTGCACCAGGGCTAAATGAACAGGGAAATTCCAACCCAACGGCAAAATGGTGTTGATAGAGCCTAACTCAAAATATTTAGAAGAGAAGGAAAGGGCTTTATTTCCCTGGGATTCTGAGGCTTTCCTGACAATAACAGGGATGTTGTAGCTTTTTTTTTTTTTTTTTGGAATATAAAATTTGAAGCAAATGGCATTAAGAAAAGGAATGAAAAAATCCCAATTCTTAAGTAAACATCTGTAAAAAGATTTGGAACCGAGGAGAAGGAAGTTCCGAGACCCACTAAAGGGAAGGAAGGCTTTATTTACCAGCCCTGGATTGTGCTTCCTGTTGTGAGGTTCAAGGTTGTTTCATAACAGCTCAGTGGGGGAAGGGGACTGCAGTAATGAGGAAGCCACTCTTGGGTTCTCCATCTTGTACAGCTAAGGACCTTGCCTGAGTGGTGAAATAGATGCGGGATCTCAACTCTTGCAGCCAATGATAACGCTTGCTCGTTTCATTGCAAGGACACCTTTAAGTATAAAATCGTTGACTATGAGCACCGCATACACCATCTTTTATTTGCATGCAGCTCCTTGGTGGAGATTAAAACAGCTTAAAGGGCTAAGCACTCAGCAGAGACATCCCCTCAGCTATTAGACTTCCCCAAACTTGTATTAGCGGGTGGCTCCACAGCCAGACGCTAGAAAAGCCAATGTAGTCCAGCTCCCCCCCCCCCCGAAATGAATTAGGTTCGTGTCTTTCTCGTCAGAAAACTTTGCCACAAATGCCATGAAAAGTGTTTTGAGACAGATTTCCACAGAAGGTCAGCCAGGAAATCGAGAAGGAATGTTTTCAGCTTGATGGGAGACTTGATAAACCACGTGGGTCCTTTTGCGAATGGATGATGGGGGCCTGGCCTGACATGTACACTAGAAGTCCCTTTTAGGTGCTACCTCTTTGGAGCAGTGTTCAAAAAATATGCAGACTTCGTCAACAAAAGCTTCCTTCAGGTTAACGAACAGAGGTGGTGAAGGGGCTCTAGGCAGCCTGAGCATGGCAAACATGGCTCTGGCAGGCATTACCTTCTCCCACATTCTCTCTGCCTCAATAAAAAAAGCTAAAACCAGTAGATTCTATTCCTAAAGCTAGCCACTAAGGTCTATCCCCGTATTTGTCCACTTCCTCCTCCTGAGGCTGACTACCAAGGTCCAGCTATCAAAGTATTGAAGTCCAGTGATGAAAAGCCCTCTTTAGCTCACCTAGTTAACATGCCCAATTAAAAATTAAACGTCTCATCCAAACATGGGGGTTTCCCCTTTTAGCTTTATAAACTATCATTTGCCTATGGGCCATGTCTGTCTCCTCTCTATCCGGAGGCAATTCTTTGGCCTGGCCCCTTACAATTTATCTGTGGTCCTTCCCCCTTGTTCCCTTCCCTTATCTGTTTTCCTCTATCTCTTATATTTGTCCCTAAATCCTCTCCTCTGTCCCTCTGAAGCAAATAAATTTCCTGTGTGCTGAGAACTTGGCCTTGGGGCCCCGAGCTGATACCAATTCTTTCAGGCCAGGCTCTCTGACCATGCTCCCTGGTCAAGTTCACACTGGCCTGTTTCCCGACTGTATGACCTTCAATGTGTTAATAGCTTTATGTCTCTGCTTCCTTATTATAAATGAAGAAAGCAGTAATAATTTGTATTATCCTTTGAAGAATTAAGAGAGGCAATAAATGAGCCTTGTAAATTGCACCTGGCTACATAAAATGTTCCATTAATGTTTGATTAAATAGAATGGATGCCAATTCACGGCAGAGGAGTAAGAACCATCAAGTCAGCAGCCAAGAATGGAAGGCAAGGCTTGGAAACCCAGGAACCCCTCTCACCCACCCGATGTTCAAGGCTCGTCTGTCTCAAGTTTAATCTGCCTCCATCCTTATGAGGCTCCTTTCAGAGACTTCTTTGCCAGCATCCCTTGGTCTTCAGGAATTTTTATCTCCTTCCCTACAATTGTGTTTAATTTTTATTTAAAATCTACTCCAGAAACACAGCAAAGTTTAACCAACCTACTCAGCTTTGAACTTGGGAAGTGTAGACTTGAGACTTAGATGGTGGTACACACACATCTCTAATCATAGCACTCTGGCAGGGGAGACAGAAAGATCAGGAGTTTAAGATCATCTTTAGGGATACTGCAAGGTCAAAGCCAGATCAGACTACAGGAGAGCCTTTCTCAAGAAAGAGAGAGAAAAAAAACCCAGAAAAATCATATAGTCCAACGCTCAGATTTTCATGCACTTGTTTCATATGACCACGATGGTCAATAAAAATGATGTCATGTCAAATATCAGGGTACCACTTTTCTTGCTGCAAATATCCGTGTTCTTGGTGCTTCTGTACTTTTTGTCCTAGTCATCACTTAATTTCTGATGTTTGTTTACATTTCTTTCTATCAGATCCTAAGTATTCTGGGATAGGGATTAGCATTTGTGTGTGTGTGTGTGTGTGTGTGTGTGTGTGTGACCAAAATCTCTGTGACAGTGTAGAGGAGGACTAGAGAGAGTAGTAGGAAACAGCTTTTAAACACAAGCCCATTCTTCATTTCAGTCATAAAAAATCTTATTCATATTCTCAAGAATAATCTCTCAAGTCCAAATTGCAAGACTGTCACTACTGAGATTGTATGCGGACTCTTGCATGGATTCAATAGTCAGGCTATAAGGCAGTGTGCACTGTGGCTATCACAACAATCTGAAGTATGGCCAATCACTGTGAGAACTGCTGGCTGGACTCTTCTCCCACGCTTCTGTTCTATCTCAACACTGTGTCCTTAGTATCCAGCCCACTGAACACATTGGAAGTGAAAGCACAGGCCTACTATTTTTTTTTCTTGATAGGACACAGTGTACAGGGAAGTACAAAAAGGCAAAAAGAGAACAGACCTGTTCTGTTCCCTTTCATCTCAGGTTTAGTGGGTTCCAGAGTCTGAAGCACACTTTGGAGGTCAGGAAGTCACACAATGTTTCTTCCTTTGTGGTATTCCAGTATGTTCAGCTACCAAACTCCTTGTGGGGGAAATATGGAGAGTCCCAATTGCTCAACTTTGAGGATCAATGTAGAAAGGATAGAGAAGGCAAAATCCTCCCCTGTTGAGATTGCTGGCAGGGCCCAGCCAGAGGCTACACGGTGGCAAGTCTCATCGCATCTACTTAGCATCTACTTGGGTCCTTATTGCTTCTGAATGAAGTTCATGTTGAAGGCTTAGAACATCTATTTCTTGAGGAGAAGTTCACCTAATTGCCTCACTTAGTTGCACATTGTCTTCTATAGTCTAGATTAAACCTAGGGTGAGGGTGGGGGCTCATCTCAGATGTGATCTCATGGAACAATTCAACAGTCCTCTTGTTTGATCATTCACAGTGTTGTGTCTGCCGGTGGTGGCGCACGCCTGTAATCCCAGCACTCTTGGAGGCAGAGGCAGGCAGATTTCTGAGTTCGAGGCCAGCCTGGTCTACAGCACAGAGTGAGTTCCAGGACAGCCAGGGCTATATAGAGAAACCCTGTCTCGGAAAAAAAAAAACACCATAGTGTTGTGTTTCCATCAAAATCCAGGCAAGGGTAAAATAATATTCTGTAGTCCTTCATGTTTCCAGAGGGAAGAAAAAACATGACAAGGCTTTCTAGAAATACCTATCTCCCTCTATTCTATCCATTGAGTCAGGTCCTAATTTCTGCATCAGGAAAGAAGTAATGGTTCTTCCCATACATTTAGAGAGGAGGTTGAAGCAGATGGCATGCCCCTTCCATTTCTAACACGCCGTGCATACGCCTTTCTGCCTCCCTGCAGGCCTTGGGTCTCCTTGCTTTGCCATTGCCTAGACTCAGAAAGCATGCTTAGTTGTCTCAAAAAACCTGATACTCTGCTATGTCTCGGCCAGGGATGACAATTTTCCACATATTTTCATTTCTCCTGAGCCTCACTGGGTGTGTCAGGAAATCATTCTTTGCATGCTTTCCAAAATTATAAGGTTTTGTCGGGTAGATTCCCAAATTATAAGCCCCATTTGAATAGAATTAAAATATTCCTTCTGATGCCTGAAACAATTCTTCAGTCTCCAACAGACATCTTCAGGATGAAATCTAATTCCCATTCAGTAAATCCTAGCTATTTTTAATTCAGAAGAACATTGGTCTAAGAAACAGAGACAGCTTCTTGTAGGAAATATATTCAGAATTTCCCCATAAACACTGACTCCCATGACAACCAAACAAATAGAGAAAAGGAAGGAGAAACTCACTATCTTGGAGCGACCTGCACAGCATAACACTTTCTGCTAAACAGATCCTGTTTAAATTCTTATTTTTATGACTGAAATAAAGAATGACTTTGTGTTTAAAAGCTGTTTCTGCTAGTCTCTCTAGTTTTCTTCTAAACTGATACAGAGATAGATTTTAGTATAACACACACACACACACACACACTTGTGCAGGAGCTAGTAAGCATGTTAGGTGTGGTGCTACACACCTATAATGCCAGAGTTTGAGAAGCAGAAGCAAGAGGATTGAGAGTTTGAGGGCACCCTAAGCTATAGAGTGACATGTAGCTTGGGCTGCATGAGCTCTGGCTTGGGCTACACTGAGAATCTTTGTTGAAGGAGGAGAAGGAGGAGGAGGAAGAAGAGCAGTTCAAAACACAAAGAAACAAGAACAAACCCATCCAATGCATAAATATCAACTTCATAAGTTTTGATTTAACTGGTCTATGTATCAAAAAAATTCATGTTGACTGTTTCCATGTGTCTTCCAGTATTCTTCATCTTTCTCTCTCAATGAGTGGCTTAAGTCTCATAAAATAGAGACTTACTATGACATGTTGTCTTCTGTTTCATTCACCTCATTAAAGTCTTCATGTTGGGATGTGGGTGACAAATGCCACAAGCAGAACCCTTTTCCCATTACATTTCTCATTTCCATATGAGGTTCCTTTCTTCATATGTGCTGCAGCATTTTAAAAACAGAAGCTAGGGGGACCCTTTTTTTTTCCTCCATAAATTACTACCGAAGCAGCTTCTGACAGATAAACAGCTAGAGTAACTCTCAACCAATCCTTGGATGGTTCCCTTATTCATTAGGAGTGGCTTGCAATGCCCTGGGGCTACCTTCCCTGTTATCTGAAGATACCACACAGTGAGCAGTAGAGTTTTAATTAACTCACTAATTGTGCCATGTCTCTTCTCTGCTGATGTTGTGTGTTTTCTGCTAGAAGATAAACAAGTGATCATTTTTCTTTCTTCATGTAAGCTATTTTGCGCAAGGGTTCCTCACAAGAATTCTCACAGTATTCAAGCATAGTAACAGAAAGTTTGGAATAAACCATACCGAAGTAAAGAACATTAATCAGATACTACAAAAAGTAGGATACAAAGTCTCTATTAAGGTGATATATCTGAAGAGTATTTTGAATGATGTAATATTTATTATGTTACAGTGAATGTATTTCTATAAAATATATGCCTCTGTGGGGCATTCTATAAGAATTATTCCTAGGAATGACACTCATCATTAAAAATATTAATAATTATAGGGTCTGAAGAAATAGCTCAGAGCTAAAGAGACAGTGCTGCTCTTATAGAGGATCTAGGGTTCCCCACACCCATACCAGAGAGGTCACAACTGTCTGTGACTCCAGCTTCAGGGGCTCCAATCTTCTCTTCTGTTCACTGCAAGCACTGGACTCACATGCACAAATTTACACTAAGATACACACACACACACACACACACACACACACACACTAATCAGCTGAATGAAATTCATCCCACAGGATCACTGTAAATGTATCTGCCTTGTTCCAGGAGTAGGCTAAAATACTCGACATAAACTCAAGACCATAAACTTGTCTCTTCCCTCATCTATGTATTGTTTTCCTGGAAAAATGTGCAGAGAAGCTGCATAAAAAGTCATTGTATATAGCATTTCTTTGATGTCCCTAAATTATTCAGTTGAATGTGCATTATAAAAATGCATAGTCAAAAAACATGTCTTTTAAACATCCTAAGAGCTTCAGGATGATGCTTTTTAAAGACAGTCCAACTTTGTCTCTAAATGCTGTTTGTTTCACTTCCATGCTATTATTGTTTTGTAAAAACATTCATTTATGATCATTTACAGGTGCTGTTTTGATTATACTTACATATAAGATTGACTTATAAAAATGAGTAAGTCAAACACTCTTTGAGCAAAAGGAAAAAAAATGCCTCCAGTCCATCAGCTGTGCTAATAAGTTCCTTTAATTCATTTATTTATATACTCAACAAGTATTTATCAAGCATATGGATTGAGCATATGTTGTGGATCAACATTGTGAGTAAGGCAGTCCACACCCTTTGAGTTGAACAGAGGATCTGGAGGAGAGAAACTACAGTACCACGTGGTAATTGTTTATTCAGATATGTCTACAAGTCCCAGGTAGTGGAACAGTGGGAAGGAGTGAATGGTGACAGATTGAGGCATGGGGAGTGAGGTGGAGGTTTCTAGATAATGAAGACCTATAAAATGCAACCTGAGTAGGAAAGGGAGTGAGAACAAGGTAGTGGGCTCCAATGTGCTGACATTATTCAGTCAATACATAAAACTTGAGGAAATCAAGCAAGATCCTTGCTCTTTGGTAACACAATCAGTAAGTCAACCAAGGAATGAAGTAAAGCTGTTTGCTGTTGTGGTTAGGTGCTATACAGAGGGAATGAAATCCAGGGATAGGCTTAGGTTGAAAGGGTACACATTTGTCTTTGATGGTCTGGGGAAGCCCTGCTACAGAGGGAGAAAGGTAAAGCTGGGACAAGCATGACAAGACACAAGGAGCCATAAGAAGAACATAGTGTTCCAGACTAAGGGACAGCAAGTCCAGCGGCCCCAAGAGTGGAAAGGTGGCTTCCTGTGTTGCAGGAAACCCTGAGTGGTCATGGAGAAGACTACACAGTCTGGTTTATATTGTTTGGCTTTTATTCTTGTATCGCTGATGAAAAGGTTGAAAGGAGGAGAGGGAAGTATCTGATGATTTATAATAATAGCATCATTTAACCAAGATTGTTAACAGTTGTGAACTATGGCTCTTCTAATAGGAGTAGGTAAGAGGCCTCAGACTGGTGGTCCAGTCAGAGAGACAGGCCCCAAGAACAGGTAGGATGAACCAGAGAGGGAAAGTGGGACAGGACAGTAGAGTCGGGGAGTGATGTCCAAAAGGATACAAAATTAGCATGTGAAAGAAACCATCTAACAGGGAGGTAAGTATGAAATCCCTTGGCCTAGGCCAATATGTATCAGACATGTAACAGAAAGAGTATGCTTAAGAAAACTGTGCTATGACAGTGAAAGACAGGAGGGGTGGTAGTGGTACTGTGCTGTTCATTAAAGGACACAAGGGACCACCATCTCCGTTTTCTCTCAGCTCTGACTTGAAAGTGTCCCCTTTTCCATAAACAAATGGTCTCTGCTTTCTACTTCCATCCACTTGTCTCTTTCCAATTTATTGTTCCAGGACTTAAGAACCTCTAAGTCACTACCCAATGTATACTGAGACCATTGGCACTAAGGAGGAGCCAGGATATTGTCTCTAAAGAGGAGGCCTGGACTACATCTTGGCAATATAGTCTGACTCCATACTCTTTGTTTGCTTTAGAGTCACCTCTGCTCTGCCCTCTGGCCACCAAAAGAATGGTAAGAGTGATTTTAAAGGAAACTCCCTAAGAGAACAACAGCTTGTTTACCTTAAATGGAAAATTCTTTGGAACAAGACTGGCCCCTGCCCATGGATTCTAAACTGATTAGGTCAATCTACCTTTGAACCTGGACAAGATCACTAGGACCTAAATAGAACTGGAGTCATTAGCCCCGGAGCTCCATGAAATGTCTTCAGCATTTCCCAGAACTGCTTAAAGGTGTGTTCAACCTTTTGACACAACAGTCAGCAATCAGATGTTCTCTACAAAGTTCATGCTTGGGTACCCTAGAATAGTTTCAGAGAGAGAGGGAGGGAGGGAGAGAGAGAGAGAGAGAGAGAGAGAGAGAGAGAGAGAGAGAGAGAGAGAGAGAGAGAGAGAAAGAAAGAATAAAAAGACAAAGGAATCTTATAATGGTAGGCTATATTCTTAGGCTTCGAGGTTGGAGATGCCTGTAAGCAGATATGCTAGAAATATTTACAACTCTCACAAGGGGTCAGTTCAGTCAAATTACCACTCAATAGAAGGGAAAAGAAACCAGGCAAAACAGGATTTAGTGTCAAGTAAACACAGCCGTTGACTCCTAATCGAATATATAGCCTTTTCAGCTAGTTATTCTGTTGTGTAGACAGAGCCCCAAGCAGCTGTCCACTGGAAAACACACCCTTCCCTTACCTCAAAGGGAAAAGAGAACTCTTGGGCCTGGGTATGTAACTTCCTTGGTACAGTGCTTGGTTGCCTAGCATTGTTGAAGTCTAGAATTAGATTGCTAACATTTCATAAAAGCTAACCAACATTGATGTCCTGTGCCTATACTCCCAGAACTCAGAAGATAGAGGCAGGAGGATCAGAAGTTCCAGATCATCCACAACTACATATCAAATTTGAATCCAACCTAGGATCCTTGAGACACAGAAGTAGGATTGGGAACGAAACCTTATTCTAGAGTCAAATACTAGTGACTGTGACTCTAGAATGTGAGTTAAGCTTCCCCCAAATACCTTGTTTAAACATAAGTTTCTTGAATTTGATTTACAGTTACAGAACAAAAGAAAATAATAAATCAAAGTACCTTTCAAATACATTTGGGGGAATATCAGGTTGGTGGGTTATAGTAAAGTAAGGAAATCTCTGATCTGGGATAATGAAGTGCTGGATCTTGGAGGAAATACTATAATCACCACTTTATTAAACTATCATAATCCTAAACTACATTCTAAACATTTGTCCTTATACCCACAGACAAAGGTTGTCATCACCCCTCATCAAGGAAACTTCTGTTTGCAACAGATGGAGACCACTATAGAAAACCATAACCAATAAAAATGCAAAGTTGTAGAGCTCAGTCCCAGCTGATACATCTCCAACACACCTCCAAAGCATGAAGCTCATAGAACATTCCAAAAGAGGAGGTGGAAAGATAATAAGAGGCACATGTTAAGAAAGTTTGCTGTGAGATTGTATCTCCTGTACTATCAGAAGCTATAGCCGTAAAGTCTTACCAGCATGACTGCCTAAACATGAGCTGAACAAGGACACCAACAGACATGCCAAAGAAGACAGGAGAAAGCCCATGAGGTCTCAGCCTGCACAAAGGACTACAGGCAGCTAAGGAATTCTAACAGCAGAAATAGTCTTCCCCAGAGAAGAGCATACCAAATTGTTATCTAATACCAAATGATCAGCCATGGAAAAATGCACAAAAATAACATTGGACAGATTGGCCAGGGAAGGCATGAATGTGAAAGAGAACAAGGGGAGGGAAGGCTATATGAGAGGATTTGGGGGTAGGAGAGGGAAAGGAGAAATAATGTAATTATATTATAATCTCAAACAATCTATGCTATAGATCTAGGATGTTATTCCTAGTCATTGAATTGGAAGAAGCTAGAAGTCTGTTAATATATTCCATGATTTTCCTAATAGTCACAAGAATGGATGTTAGGCTAAACACAGAGGTTGGTAATGATTGGCTATTAGGGAAGCTAAAGTTAACCCAAAGCAATTTGCTTCTGGATGTGCAACATTCCAGTTCTCCACAATCAAAGATCTGATCAGTTCCTTGGCCTTGCAGATTCTTTAGCCAAGTAGGTGTGGCTTTCTTCTAGGAATTTGAGTTTATACTCAGCCCCCTAGCATTTTGAGACTCCTCCGCATTCTTCCTGGTTGCTCAGAGGCCTCCTCCATGCTGACCTTCCTGCCTGGAGCTCCTATGCTGCCAGTCTGAACACTCAGAATTTCAAACTATGAGAGGAAAGAAGAGTCTGGAGTGCTTCGTGTCAAGCAATTTCCTCTCCCATCACTGATGAAGAATGGCCCAGCAGTTCTCTTACAAGAGAAAGTGTGAACTCCCTCCATGATAGGAAGTGGTTTACAATGCCCCATGGGTCTGTATGAGTCACTGAGCAAAAGACAATTTAAAATCCACCCAATTTGGGAGTCTTAGTTTTTACAAAGTTAGGACTTTCTCTATTTCCCGTTGGACATCGTTAGAGGTCGATAGTTCAGTTCAGTATAATGTGCTTGCCTAGTAAACACAAGGCACTGGATTTAATTCTCAGCACTAAGAAAACACCAACATCAATAAAAAATTAACCAAAACCACCACATAAACAAGGGAATGAAGAGATTAGGCATTTCAGGGAAGGATACTATTTTAAGAGACCTATGTTACCCTTTCTAGTATTTTTAGGGAGAGGATTATCTCCCTCCCACCCCACCCATTGCTCCTCCCACATTTCATCCAATTCATTGTCATTTTCTTCCTTGTGAGGGAGAATTAAAGGGTATCCCATGCCTGGGTTAATGAGCATGAGCAGTTAGTTATGACACATGAAAGAGAATTCCTCCTGCAAGCCAGCAACCAAAGAAAAGATGGCTCCCTCTGTCTTGGCCACATTTATGGGAGAGCCTGGGTCAGCAGAAAACAGTTGCCTCTACCATTTCATTTTAGCTTCTTTTAGGACCTACTTTTTCACAATGAAGAGAGGGCTAGGGATGCAGCCCAGTTGGTACAGTGCTTGCTTAGTAAGATTGAAACCTTGGGATTCCATCGCATGGACCAAATAACTTGAGCATGCATTCTATGTAGTGAGTCTGAGGCCAGCCTGGGATACAGGAGACTCTGTTTCAAAACAAATAAAAATAATGAAAAGATGTACAAAGAGTGGTACAGCAGATAAGACTGGATCTTGCAATCTTCTACAAATCATGACTGTAGAGAATTCTATGAAAAGAAAGGGCTAAGGAGGAAGTCTTCTGATACAGAAATCATGTAGAAAGCTACATTTTCTACAAAGTCAATTCAGTGAGGGTTGCTGTGTTCCCAGCTGGGAAGTACTGTTTAGATGGTTAGTAAATGACTGATGACTACGGGAATACAAAAATCCAACTTAAATACAACTCTTTGCATCATTTGGAAACAGGTTTACTTCTCTGTAAGAAAGCGGTAAAAATCCATGACCTAAATATGGAAACTTGGGTATTTCCATGTAAACCACCAGACTTCCACATTGCTTAGATAAAACACAATTAATGCATTGTTTTAACATGACACAGTGATATCATTGGGTAATTAGATAGGCAGCAGTTTAGAATATTATCTGCAGGATAGTATCAGGAATATCTATTTGTCTCCAACCAAACCCCATAGACTTATCCCAGTAACATATCCAAGTGGAAACAAGGAAGGTATAAAATTCAGGTGTCCCCACCAACAAGACCATCTCCAGAGCACCAACAAAACTGCGGATGCAATTAGAAACCTATGTTCAAATAAAAGTGTAGTTCAGTGGTAAACCATTTGCCTAGCATGCATAAAGCAACACTGAAATACTGAAAATAAGCTGGAGGCTACAGAAAATATGGTCAAAGTAAAATGGAACCCAAGATCTCCCCAAAGGCAGAGTAGATCTCATATTACCATGGAGGATTCAAGAAACCATCACCCAATGTAAAGCACGGGTCATTTGTAATTTTTAGTAAAATATGGTTTGCCATGCTTTCATAAATGTAGACTGATATTATATTAGTATCATTTTACAGATGTTCCAAGAGCAATCAGTAATCCTGATTATCTAAAAGAAGGCAAGGTCAGAATTCACACTCACTATCTAGGCCTTTTAGTGTATAAAGATTATATGGTCTCTTTAACAGTCCCTGGGCTCACAAGGTAAAGATTTTTTTTTAAGTGAGGATGGGATATAGGTCAGTTGGCAGAACTTCTGCATAACATGCGGAAATCCCTAGGCTCAATCTTCAGCATGGCAGAAAAACAAGGTTGATGGATGGTACAAGCCTATAACCTCAGCATTTGACAGGAGAGGAAGAGGGTAAGAAATGTAAGGCTTCCCTCACAAGTTCATGGCTAGAGTACATGAGACTATGTGCCAGAAAAATAAAGAAAAGAAAGGTAAGGGAGAAGAAAAAGCATAAAAACATCACCCAAGTGATCATGATCGTGTGTGTGTGTGTGTGTGTGTGTGTGTGTGTGTGTGTGAGAGAGAAAGAGAGAGAGAGAGAGAGAGAGAGAGAGAGAGAGAGAGAGAGAGAGAGTTTATTAGCATTCCAGTTCATGAATGGGCCAAAGTGTGAATGAACATGCACTGATAAACCACAATGTGTATGAAAACATCCCAACCACAGTTGACTATACCCTCTGGGGGCGGGGGTGGGGGACCCAAAGACTACACAGAAAAAATGCCAAGAAACTGGAAGACATTACCAGAATTGAGAAAGAGACCAGAGGAAATTGAAAGGGTATTCATCTAAATAGAACAGCAGTGTGACAAGGGTTAGGGGTGTAGTTTTGTTGGTAGAATGCTTGTCTAGTATATACAAAACCCTTGATTCAATCCCCTGCTCCATATAAAGTGGACACAGTGGTGCGTGCCTGTAATCCCAGCCCTTTAGAACAGTGGTTCTCAATTTGCAGGTCATGACCCCTTTGGGGCATACATCAGAAATTCACATTACACTTCATAACAGTAGCAAAATGAAAGTTATGAAGTAGCAATGAAATAATTTTATGTTTCGGGGTCACTAAAACATGAGGAACTGCATTAAAGTGTTGTCGCATTAGGAAGGTTGAGAACCTGCCTTAGAAGACTGAAGCAGGAAGATCAGTCCAAAGTCTTTCTTGGCTGCTTAGGGAGCTCCAGGACAGCCTGGGATACATGACACCTGGTAGCAAAAATCAAATCAAGTGCTTGGTGTGTAGCTCAGTTGGTGGAGGGCTTGTCTAGCATGCACGAAGCCCTGGGTTCTATGAGCAAAACACAGAAATTGAGTATGATGATCTATGCCTGTGATCCCAGCACTTAGGAGATGGAGAAAGGAAAAGGGAAAGTATATCATCATTCTCAGCTACAGGAGACCCTGTCTCTAAACAAAACAAAATGCATCAAAAGTGGGAAAGAGAAGCAGATTACAAATGTCTACCAGCCATGGTTATGGCACTTTCGGGTCTGTGATGGTTAATTGTGATCAAGAACTTCGTGGGACTTACAATTACTATGGAAACTAACCTTTGGAATGTTTGCGAAAAATTTTCCAGATTAGGTTAGTTAAGGCTTGTAGACCCACTCTAAATGTGGGTAGCATCTCTCTGGGCTGAGAACCTGAACTAAATAAGAGGAAAGCAAGCTAAGCACCAGCATTTATCTCTCTCCCCCTTTTTGACTGTGGATACAATGTGACTAGCTGCCTAACACTTGTGTTGCCAGGGCTTCTGGCTACGATGGACTGTATTCTCAAGCTGTGAGCTAAACAAAACCTCCCTTCCCTAAGTTGCTTTGGTTGGGTATTTTTGTCACAGCAACAGGAGCACCAACCAACACAGCTCCTGAAATAAAACCTTAAAATGTGATCATGACAAGCATAACAATACTTTGTTAGCACCAATATGTAATGTATGCAGTTTTGACAACTTGGGTTCAAATCCTGATGCTGCCATAGAGAAAAGGAAAATGAGACCCAAAATAACAAGTTCGACTGACCATTGAGCTCTCATGACAGTTTTTAAAATACGTGCTCGGATGAGTTTTGATTTTATATATGCACCTGTGGCATTGCCATAGGTGACATATACGATATAGTGATAAACATAAGAGGACATGGGAAGGTTGGGGAACACAATGCTACAAATTCATTATTTTGGTTGAGTCCTATCTCCCATGCTCTTGCATTTGAATGAGAGAAAGCAGGTGACAAACACCACAAACCAAAAGTGACTTATGTTAGAATGTGCTATGTGAGATTGGGAAACAGAGAAATGGGTCAATCACTACCTGATGCCATCTTACTAGAGCAGCTCAGACTCTGACAGGCTCATACAAATTGGAGGGACCTAGTGTTTTGGTGTATTTTTCTCAAATTCCTAAGGGCCTCATGGAAATCCACTTTCATCAAGACTTAGAAGAAAAACAAAGCTGCCATGAATGGCCAGAACTTAAGGACTGAGGTCATCCTTCCCCTGGAAATCCCCTTCCTTTTCTCATGTCTATTAGGCTTTGTGCCCACCTGTAGGAGAAGGGCTACAGGATAAGTCCTCCCTCGACTGTGAACATCAAGCCAGGGTTTTACACCGGGATAACAACGCCTTCCAAATATTTAAAGAGCAGTGCCTCGTCCTGATGCCCTGTTCAGTTCCAGCCATGGACCCGCCAAGGAGGTATATGCACTCCAGTCGTTCCAAGCGCTCGCTGATTCAGTTTGGGGGAAGGAGAGGCAATAAAGGCAGAATGAACTAGAGCTTCACTTCACTATGCTCAGACACCTCCTTCCATGCTCATGAAATGGAGCCCCAGATCTATAACCAAAGAATGGTGGATACTTTCTTCTTGGTGTCTTTCAGTTGAGATCAGGTTGAAAGAGGAGCGTGAGGAGATTGTTTCTGTCAGGTAGCAGAATGGAAGCTTGTTTGCCTGCTGTCAGGCTTTACTCACCATGAGCTGGCCCCTATTCAAGAAGGCCTGGACTCGCTGAGAAGCCTGAGTCCCGCTTCCAGTGTTTGAGCCAAATCAAAGACAGGGCTGGCAAAAGCAGTGAGGCATGAGGGATAGTTTAGCTTAGGAACAGGGGCTGCAAACCACTCATTCTAATATGCTTTGTGCAAGGTTCTTCTAGCAGCAATTGTCAAAGAACTTTAAGCTGCAGAAACAGTTTTTTTCCTTTAGACAGGAAACTTCCACCGCAATACTTTCAAGAAGACATTTGCTTTAGCATAACTTATTTATTTGTTGCATATTCTTTATTTCTCTCTCTCTCTCTCTCTCTCTCTCTCTCTCTCTCTCTCTCTCTCTCTCTCTCTGTGTGTGTGTGTGTGTGTGTGTGTGTGTGAATGCATCTCCTTCTAGCCGGTGGGTCATTGGAATTGAACTCAGGTCATCTGGCATGGTGACAGGCAATCGGATTTGCTGCTGACCCATTCCACTGGCTCTGAGGAGTCATTTAAAACATTAAGCTGTAGCTTAGTACCACAGAAAAGACCCACTTTTAAGGTTCTTTGTTATTTTTTCTAGTGTTGGCAATTGGACCTAGGGCCCTGTGCGTGCCTAGAAAGTACTGAACCACAAAGCTATCTTCTAGTCTTTTTTTTTTTTTTTAAATCATCTCATTAGATTATCCAGGCAGGCCTTAAATGTGAACTTCTCCTACCTCAGCGATTACAAGTTTGCACCACCAGGCTAAACCTGCTCTTACTTGTTCACTTTCTACAGATCACAAAAAGTTCAGAGACACTGTGACAAGGGTGGGGGCAGGCAGGCGCACAATCTCCGTTTCCTGGCTTTAAATAGAATGTAATTTCCATTAGGGATTATAGAAAATATAATTCCAAATACCAGGCCTGCGGGTGAAAGTTACTATATGCAAATTATACCTTATAACTTGAGGAAGAAGGAAAGTATGTTAGCCAAGCCCTGTCTTGCTTTTGGGTCTGCCAGACTGTGAAGCTGGGGACTTTTTGCATTGTTGCCTTTCAGAAGCATTGTTGGTCTTCTCCTGTCGTGTCTTAGGAGGAAGCTGTGGAGTGAATAAAACTGTGTAGCACAAAGGCATTAACCATGTGACTGGAAAGAAAGGCTTGTTCAGTTCTGAGCCTGGCAGGGCGTGTCAGGAGCTTCTGTGGAATCAATCACTCTCCTCTGATGGAGGGCGTCATATCCCCAACCAGTTCCTGCCTGGGCTGCAGAACACAAAACAAAACTGTTCACCAGTGATGGGAAAAGGACATTTGGTGTTCTTGTTGGCTTCCTGACTAATTAGAAAGTGTTAATGACATTCAAAGGAAACTCATCTCCCTTGGGGAGACCTACAACTAAGGGAGAGTGACAGAAGGTGAGCCAAAGAAAAGACTAGGACCCTCAAGAGAAACACAGAGCAAAGCGAACCAACCCCAAGAACTGCCAGAAAAGGAGCCCGTTTATATTTACGAAAGAAAAAAGACACCCATCCCAGTAACTTAGAAAACTATCACATGCTAGAACCAAGAGCTCTTAAACTTGTCAGAGCTGGCGATCAAAACTCAAAGATGGGTTACTGCAAACTATTTCTCAAATTATAAACTGACAGAGTAAGGGACAGACTCTCATTTTAATGACCATATTAAACATGTGCACTTGAGAAGAGACAATTCCCAAACAGAAGGAATTTCGAAGCAAGAAGAGATGCTAGATAATTAAGCTATTAGCTTTCAGTGGTCAAAGAAAATGTTCTGGCATACGGAATCTTTCTTTACTAAGCTGCCTCAGAACAAGATCTGAGTACAGTACAGCATTGCAGCTGCTCTTTGTAAATATTCCTTTTCCTTTGAGACAGGGTCTGGCTATGTGGCAGAGGCTAACCCTGAACTCATGATCAACCTTTCTCAGCTTCCCAAGTACTTGGACTACATGCTTATGATGCCATGCCTAGCATTATGAAATTATCTTTTAATTAAAAAGTATATTACACTTTATTCATTTAGTGTGTGTGTGTGTGTGTGTGTGTGTGTGTGTGTGGAGGGGGGGCAGACTCAGAGGACAACTTCAGCAGTTGATTCTTTCCTACAACATGGGTCCTGGAGTTTGAACTCATGTTTTCTGACTTGCCATCACATCCCTTTATCCACTGATAAAGGTTAAGATGCCATTAAATTCAGGAACTTCACATTTCAGCTAGAGATGGAAGCTTGTTTGTCCAGCATTATCAGATGATTCTTCCTACACTCTCTGTTACATCAGAGGTGAGTTGTTGTTGGGACTAAAAGGGGTGGGACCTTCCCTTGACCAGCTTAAAGGTCACAAGCAACATTTCCTTAATCATTTAAGGATTTATGTACTCAAAGTTGCTTATATAAGATTTATTTATTTTTATTTGTGCATATGAATGTTTGCCTGCATGGAAGTATGCACACCATATTTGGGCTGGTGCCTGGCTAGGGAAATGCAAAGATATTGGATCTCCTGGAACTGGAGTTCTGGACAATTGTGAGCTGCCATGTGGTTATTTAGAATAGCACCCACATCCTCTGCAAGAACACTTCTAACTACTGAACCATCTCTCGAGCCTCTTGTTAAAAGTTTTATAAGACATGATAGACGACAGAATGGGGACATGAAGATTCAGAGAAAACTGTTGATTTTGATTGTTATATTTCATTCCAAATAGTCAATATGATCTACTAGAATACCCTGAAACAGGGAAGTCCAGTAAGTTCTCCATGTCTCTGTGTAGCATCCCTTCCTCCACAGAGAAGGCTAGGCTCCATTTTGGAATGAAGATATTATGACCTACTGTGCAACAAGGTAGTTCAGAGAATTTCTTTAGGGCCAGATACTCCAAAGAAAGTGTTGCATGCTGGCTTTAGGAATTAGGGCTTCTCATTCCTATGATCCACTTTGAGGAGTCAGAGTCTGCTGTGCAGAGGAAAGATAAGGAATGTGGGAGAAGAACAGGAGGACACAGGGACTTTGCTTCAGAAGCAGGCCCTTGCAGTGACTTCAGTTGAGAGCACTGCATAGGCTGAAGCACTCACTACACTTGGCACAACACAGTCTTAGTGCTCCAGAGACCAGGCCTGTTTTATTACTTAACACTTGGAATTGTGCTTGTTTCTTAGTCTGTACAGAGATAGTTGGAGGAAAGAATCCATTTATTATAATTACATCTTGTTACCCTGACTCAGTATCTTTACACTCTTTTTAAGTGTTTGCATATCTTGGATAGTCCAGGCTGGCCTCCAACTTGTTCTATAGCTGAGGTTATCCTTTTCCTCTTGCCTCAACCTTTTGAGTGCTTAGATGATAGGGACGATACAGAATCACAGGGTATGTGTTACCACACCCAGTCCATGAGTTGCAAGGGTTAGAATTCAGCACTTGTGCATTCCAGGCTTATGCATTTCAGTAATCAACTGAGATACATCCCCAGTCTCAAGTAATTTTATTTTTATTGTGTTATATAGAGTTGAGGATGGAATCCAGCGCCTAAGCACACACTGTACCCCTGAGCCATACTCCCAGCCTCTTTCAGTGCTTTCAATATTCTCTGTGTTTCCCCAGTCCCTTTTATTTCGGTCTTTCCTTTGTCTCCATTGTGGCTGTCTGAGACAGAGTCTCACTATGTAGCCTAAGCTAGTGCGAATGTTCAACACTGCTTCAGTCTCTTCCGTGCTGGGATTACAGATGTGAACCATGATGACACCTATCATCCTCACCCTTTCTGATGTCAAGTTTGCTCACCAGAGTGCTTCACATTGATTTCTTTCCCATAGATGGTCTAAACAATAATTTCTGGTGTCTCAAATGCAGGTCAAGATAGTATAAGGGCCAAATATGTTCATTGAATACAATAACCACCCAGTAAGAGGGATAGGTGATTTCCATTGGTGAAATGAGCCAATTCAAACCAGATTTGATTATATTAAAGGCAGGTTTATTGGGAAGCTGTTCTCGGAAGAGTTTGCTGGGCCCAAGAACTGAGGCCAGGGGAGTCGCCGTGGGGAAAAGGGTGGGGGAGAAAGATAAACAGGGTGAATGCTGAGAGAGAGAGATGGGGGAGCAGGGTGCACAAAATGTCTGGATTATATAGGGAGGAGACTCTGAGGTAAGGATATGCCAGATAGGGACTGAGGGATGCTGAAAGAACCTGAAGTCCGGGTCTGATTTGATATGTAAAATATGCACCTCAGTCCCTTGTCCTGGGTCTGAAATCAAACAAAAGGGGCTAGTTATTTTAAAGTATCTTCAGTGGTGCATTAATTCTCCACTTTTAGAAGTGGTGAGACATGCCTGCAACCCCAGCATCTGAGGTGTGGAGGCATCAGAATCAGGAGTTCAAGGCAAGCTCAAAGCCAGCCTGGGAACCATCTCAAAAAGAGTGACTATGAGGCTGGACAGATAGCTCAGAACTTTTTACAAAGGAACTTAGTACCCAGTACCCATGATGGGAGGTTGACAACTGCCTGTAACTGCAAATTCATAACAATCAGATGCCTCCAATCTCCATGGGAACACACACACACACACACACACACACACACACACACACGCAATTAAAAATTAAAGTTCCTCAGCAGTCATTGTTTGAACCATAGCTCCATGAAACCAAGTGCATTTCTCTCTTCTCATTTTCCAGTTGCTCACATCGGGACTGCACAGGATTCTGTAATGGTCTTTCAAAGTGAAAGACCCGCTGAACTAAAATTGGTGGCATGGACCTGAGCTAAACAGAATTCTCTGGAAGGAGTACCATAAGGCTTTCTGCGACTAGGACATGCTTCTCCCTAGCACTGAAATTTACCATCGTGTAAACTGTATTGCTTCAAGAAAACACAAAGAGCCGGAAAGCATGTTCAGGAGCATCAAGAGCACACAGTCTTTAAATGCCTTGCTTCCTTTTACACAAGGGCTGATCCCAGTGCCCACACTTCCCCTTGTCTGGCTCCCAGAAAAATCCTGGAGTCCAAGTGTCTTTGCCATCCAACAGGATTCAGATGTTTACATCGTGAAGAAAAAAAAAACACACACACACACAACCAGAATCCTGTTAGCTAAGCAGACAGGTCCATTCCCTTTGCTAGGAGATGGCTTAAACCCCCCATTCTCCCTTCTAGAATATCAAAGAGTAGAAGGGATTTGAAACAACCCAGACTTTTATGTTCTACTGGGCATGGGACCAGTGGACATACAAAGCCTCTGCTCAGAACTGTGAACGTCCTAGCCGCAGAGACCAGAAATGATCATGTGCACAGTTCTTTCTCCATTTCTGGGGGCCACGCCAAACTGCTTCTATCCCTGCTTCCTCCGTATGGGCTACTTTGACAGTCTTGGTTCCCGTGTTTCTCAATTCTCCTCCTACTTCAACACTAGTTCCTGTCTTGAGTATATATGCACAGCTCTACCTTGGAAACTACCTCATGGGCTGCTATTCAATCCTAGAATCTGCGAGACTTTATCTTCTCTGCCAGCCTAACAGGATTTAGCATCACCCAGGAGACTCACCCTGGCATGGGTCTATGAGGGAAGACCCACCCTGAATGGTGGCAGTCTGAGTCCTTCAGCTAGGAGTTCAGACTAAGTCAAGGGAGGAAGGAAGCTGAGCCCGAGCATTCGTCTGCGTCTCTGCATCCTGTCTCTGGTACATGGGCAAAGTGCACCAGCTTCTTCATCTACACTCCTTTGGTCACCTGCCTTCCCTAACATCCTGTAAGAAAGCAACTATTACAGTGACTGGTGAAATTAGCCAGGATTCTGGATATTAGGGTTTTTCCCTTGCCGGGTGGATGGGTGGGGACATGATCACCCTTTCACAAGGCAATGCACTTTATAGCCTCCCCGCCCCTGTTCTCCTAATCTAGCAGGAAATCTTTTCATTTCTGACACCAAACAGCAGCAGCAGCAGCAGCGGTCCCCACTTCCCCACAGTCTTTTTGGTACTCAGGTTAGCCAATGAAATAGCTGGGGCAATTGGAAGCCATCCTTCCCTCAGATTTCCTTCTATGTTTGAGCTTCAGATATGTTAACAGTTAAGAAAAAAAAAAAGAACAAATTTTGCTGAAGGCTTTGTGCTGCTACTCTCACTGCTTTATAAGAAGAGCCCATCTGGGTCCATACAGTGTACTAATGCTTCATCAAGGATGTCAGCTGGAAGTATTATCCCAGGCCCTGCCTGCGAAAGAACACACACACACACACACACACACACACACACACACACACACACACTGGTATTCTGCTAAGAAGTCAGTGCTGTCTTTTTTGTTGTTTTGTTCCTCTGTGTGTCTGTCTCCCCCTCCCTCTTCCTCTCCCTTCCTCACTCTCTGAGAGAATGACACACCAAGGAACGATTCCCCATCAAAGTGGGATTTGATGTCAGGTGGAGACAAATGAGACTTGCAGAGTGACTTCCTTGATGTGGCCAGGAAGAAATGAGCCGAAAAGGATTTGGCATTGTTCAATGGAACAAGACACTGCAGCTCACGCAGTTCCGAGTTACCATAGTCCCCCACCCCCCCCCCCAGCCCCAGCCTCAGCCCCAGCCCAAGTCTTTCTAAATTGTCAGCTGAGGCAACTGATCTCCTTTCCTAGGGGGAGAGTTCTTCAGCTCTCTCAGAAAGAAGAAGCAACTCTGCCCTTCTGGATACAAATCTTCAAGTCTCAGATAGGGAGGAAGTCCGGCTGAAGGTACTGTGGGGGAGGAAGCACAGAAACTGGAACATTTTTCACGTGGGTTTGGTGAGCTAACCAAAGTGATCGGAGCGAGCATGGGCTCTGTAAGCTTTTCTTTCTTTCTCTCGCTAGAGGTTATCTGCAAAGCCCACAGGAAATGTTTTAGCAAATTTCAATGGTATGTCTTAAGAGCGCCCAGAATCAGTACTGATTTAGAGAATCAGTAGCTAACGACAGCAACTCTGACCCACTCACGTCCCCAACAACCAACTCAACCCTGCTATGTAAACTGACAAACTGATATTAATGATTTCTACCCACAAAGGTAAGAAGACCTTTTTTTAACGTTAATTTTTCCATGCTCATTTTGATTTACAAGAACAGCAAGGTAGAGAAAGTTGAATGGGTATGAAATAAGTAAATACTTGTTGATCATCCTTAATCTGAAAATTCAACATCTGAGATTAATTCAAAATCCAAGAATTTTTTTTGAGAACCATTGTGATATCACACACACACAAAAAAATCACATCTCACCTAATTGGTTCCATCACAGTCAAAATGAAGGAACACTAAATTACTGTATAAAACCATCTTCTGCCTCTGTGTATATGGGCATAAGAGAAACAGAAATAAACTTCATGTTTAGACTTAGGTTTTAACCCCAAGGTATACTATTGCATATATGCACCCATTTCAAAATCAGAAGAAAAAAAATCCCAAACTTAAGTCACTTTTGGTTCCCATCATTTTTCATAGATGACACTTAACCCTCATAGCCAAATATCACTGGTAGAATATAGGGGACCCTGAGTATCCTTTAGAGAATTCCTTTAATTTTGCTAAATGTTTGCAATTTATAATAATAAAATGTCAGAAAAATTCACATGCAAAACAGTCACATCCTGTTGTCTGAAGTCATGACTTCAGCTTCAATAGCCAGTCATGGTGCTGAGTTTATGCAGGGGCCCCATAGCCCATGTGATAAGGCCTCCACCCATCATCTTCCAGATGCTTAAATGCTTTTCATTCATTTACATTTTGATGTTCTCCATCCTGAGGGGTATTTTTTTAGCATTTTTTTAAACTAGGAAAAACAAGAAAATAAAAAACAAACCATTTTCTCCCCTAGAATTTGGCAGCCCTGGTTACTTACGAAAGAAAGTTCGCAGACATGATGGCACGTGCTTATAACTTAGCTCTCTAGAGGTGAAGTATGGGGGATCAGGGAGTTCACGGCTATCTTAGGCTACAAGGACAGAAAAAAGAAGGGAAGAGCACTCTACGTGTTTCAGAAAGACTACCCTGAGTGAGTTCCAGGACAGCCAGGGCTACACAGAAAAACCCTGTCTCGAAAAACCAAAAAAAAAAAAAAAAAAAGACTACCCTGATTTATTATTCTGTGATCTCCGTAGAAACTGGAACAGGACTCTTCCTATGGTGCTTTTGGGCAATCTTCCAGACTAGATTACAACATCCTTAGCACAGGAGCAAAGTCTGATGTTGTTATCCAGGATCAAGCGGGCTACTGGAAAATGTTTTCCTTGACCAATTACGGATTTGCTGCATTTACTTGTAGAGACATAGGCCCAGGGCCTATAGTATTTCCAAGACTGCACTACATGACTTAGTGCCTAGAAACCTGACTAGAGGCAACAAAGGAATGAAGAAAGGACAGTGACACGAGCTGGGTTCAGGTTAACTGCACATGTTCTTATTGAATGGCACCAACCACCACACAACCCTGATTCTCCGTGCATTTATTATGAACAGGGCACGGGGAGGAGTTAGTTACCCTTGGTGGGAGGTGTCTGTAGGCCAGCAGTCTATAAAGCTGGAAATATCCTATAGGTAGAGGATGCTGTAGTTGCTAGGGTTTTTTGTTTTGTTTTGTTTTGTTTTTTGCACACACTGGTCAATCTTTTATAAACGTTTGTACTTGTATACACTGTCAACATTCGAACTCAGAACCGAGGAAGGCTTTTTGAAACACTAGACCTTGACATGACCGTGGTCATAGCAACAACAAACCTTCCCTCGGGACTTCACTCTTAACAAATTCAAGGCTTCTGTGGCTCCCCCCACCAGCATCTGACAAAGTTAAGCACGAACTACTGAGGATGAAATGGCAGGTTAGAGCAGGGACCTCTCTCTAACTCTGCATTGCCCTGGCTCATGGAGTGACGCCAAAGCACCCCATGCCCCTTTCCTCCCCACTTAGCTCCCGGTGGACTGTTGTTTTGTGGCAGGATGGTAAACTCTCCTGGGTATTTAAAACACTGAGAACACCCGATTAAGGCTTTCCAGGTCCTCAGTTTGTTTCCACTTGCCTTTCATTTGATTCTCAAGGCCATCTACTCCAGTGCCTCTCACCCTTCCTAATGCTGCGACCCTTTGATATAGTTCCTCACGTAATGATGATCCACAACTATAAAATTACTTTGTTGCTACTTTATACCTGTAATTTTGCCACTGTTATGAGTCATATTGTAAATATCTGACTCCAAAGGGGTCATCCATGACTCACAAGTTGAAAACCACGGATCTACTAGATTTCCAGTGCACAAAATGATATTGTAAGTCTGTTCTCTACGGGCAGCTGTTTTTGCCTCTCAGGAGACAACTGACATGCCCAGAAATATTTTTGGTTGTCACACCTGGAAGTGGATCCTACTGGCACCTAGTAGGTTGAGATCAAGGCTTCTAAATGCTGCCCCAAATATTACACTACATAGAATATCCCAAGCCCACCTTTCCACACAAAAGTGGACCATGCCTGGGGTTCTCTCTCAATTAATAGAGGGCATACCTACCATGATCAAAGCCCTGGGTCTGATTCCAAACAACGCATAAAACAGGCCTAGAGGTACACACCTGTAATTCAAGTCCTTGGAAGGTAGAGGAAAGGAGCTTAGAAGTTCAAGATCATTGTCTAGAACATAGTCCAAAGCTAACCTAGGCTACATGAAACACTACGTAAACAAACAAACAAGAAAGAAAGAAAGAAAGAAATCAAATTTCAAGTATCCAAAGTGCTCAGATTGAGGCACCTGACTCTATTATAGCTGTCAGATTACCTAGCTTTTCTAGGGGCTGGAGAAGAGATTTAGTAGTAGAATTCTTGTGGACCATGCACAGTATACTGGGTTTAGTGTCTAACATGTCCACAAACATATTAACAGACAAAGATGGGTCTAGGGTTTCTTGGTTAAAGTAACTCCTTTGTTTCCATTTCCCTAAACACATGGTACATATGCTCAATCCTCATATAAACAGCCACACACCCATGTATCCAGAGTACATGTGATTCAACTGTTGTTACATGTCAAACTGACTTCAGCAAATGACATTCAATGGGTATTTTCTTTGCACTAGGCATTTTATATATAAGGGATAACATTCCTCATAACAATCCGGAGAACGTAGAGATTGTAAACTTGAAAGCTATATTCATTATATAGATTCACTGTTTAATTAAAAGTTTGAGACTTTAGTTTTATTTTGAAGACAGGTTGCTGCAGATCTCGGATACATTTGTGTTGTTTAACATGCGATTAGTAATATACCCCTCATTTGAGAAACTGAAGCCCATCTTTTCTTCTCTCAGTGTGAAACTGATGTCCTAAACATGCATAATCATTCCCAAGTCATGTGAATCCTCTTTTCTCATCTCAGCAAGAATCAAATACTTTCTAAGGAGAAGCAGCAATTACTTTATAATATCAGAACCATGCTATACCATTGTTGTTATACATAATTGAGGCAACTTTGTGGGAATGGCAACTTTGGAAAGCTCTAATGAAAGATCTATTTATGTGGTATTGAATGCCACAGTTAAAAAAGGAAGGTGCTAATATAGCGTGTTGCTGGATCCAGCCCAGTTCTTGGCATAAGGCTTGTTGCTTGATAAACATGGCTGATCAAAGAAGTAAAGGAAGCAGAACAAGAAGCAGCAAATAGATGTGATCTGTAGAAGACAAACCCAGTGTTTGCATCTGCAATTGATATGTTCTCTAACGGCAGCTGAAAATGTTTGAAGCTGCCTTTCATTTTATCATTAAGACATGCCCATATATACTTTTCATATGCACATCGACATTTGTTTCTTGTGAGTAAATATTACATTTTTTCTTCTAGTGTTCAAATAGAAAATATTTAATGATTAGATTGTTTTTTTTTTTCTTGAGACAGGGGTTTGCTTCAAAAAGCCCTGGCTGGCCTGAAACTCACACACTCCCACCTGCCTCAGCATCCAGAGTGCTAGGATTAGAGACGTTTGCCACCATGCTTGGTTCAGATATTTTTTTAAAAAAGCATTTTTGATTTTTGTCATCATCTGGGCAAAAAAGTACAGGATAAACTTTTTGTTAACACACAGAGCTGATGGTTCATAATATTACTTTATTTTCTTCCCCTCCCTCTGAAGTGGAAACTTCAGGGTTCTTTGGAAAGTCGAATGGATGGTGTTTTGTTGGGGCAAACTTGTGAAGGAGTGTTTAGCTGAAGTGGACACAGGTAACATGATGTTCTTCTAAAGCAAGCACGTGAAAGGGCACATGATGAAGGATTCTACACTGACAACATGCATGCATTCATCTGCCTTACACTGTGGAGTTGAGCTGTGTTTGTTGGGACTCCATAGAGAAAGGCACCAAAACACTTCTGGTAGTGCACTGCAGTTTCTTGCCACTCCTTCCTTCCTTCCTTCCTTCCTTCCTTCCTTCCTTCCTTCCTTCCTTCCTTCCTTTCTTTCTTTCTTTCTTTCTTCCTTCTTTCTCTTTTACTTCCTTTTCTTTCCTGGTCTCAGGTTGGCCTTGTACTCCTGATATTCCTGCCTATGCTTTTTGAATGGTGGTATTATAGGCCCATATCAAAACACACACACACACACACACACACACACACACACACACAGAGAGAGAGAGAGAGAGAGAGAGAGAGAGAGAGAGAGAGAGAGAGAGAGCTTTGATTTCTTTAATATGTATGATTGTTTTGCTCACAGGTATGTCTGTATATGATATGCATCCTGGATCTGGAGTTTTGAATAATTGTGAACTGCCATGTGGGTGCTGAGAATCAAACCCAAGTACTCTGAGAGAACAAGAGCTGTCAAACATGGAGCCATCTTTCCAGCCCAGAATTTTAGTTTTTAGAGAGTTTTGGTGATCTTCAGTGGTCCCCTGGCTCTGTCTTTGGAGGGAAGCTGACATCTGTGGATATTTAGTATCTATTTGATGACAAGGGACTGACTCAAGGAGAGAAGGTAGTCATTGAAGAGGGAATATAGCTTATATGAGTCAAGAAGATTAAGAGTTTTAGCTCCAAGATCATGGAAGATGAAATTGTTATTAAAATCACCCCATGGAAAGAATGTGAGAGAAAATGGTTGATGGGTTTCCTAAATATTAGGACTGGGAAGGATCAAGCTAACACTGGATAAAATGAAAGAAAAGGAGCCAGCACTACAGTCTGTAACATATTGGGAATGCATGGGAAGACAAGCTGGTAAGCTGAGTCTACAGACTCGAAGAGGTCAGAGTTTTATAGTTAGAGAATGCTTAGGACATTGGAAGATATCTGAGAATCAGGAAGTTAAATATAAGATACCCACACCAAGCTTTGACAACCAGGATGTCATCACAAGTCTTTGCAGAACTACTTCTGAGTTGCCACGTATAGGGAGGCTGGCTTGTTGTAGACAGAGGGCAAACAAGCAGAGGAGAAAAGGAAGATTTCTTTTCTATAGGGCCAGCACTTCTTGGAGTGGAAGTTGAAGAAAAGAATGTAGTAATCAGAGAGTAAAGGAACATGCCACTGTTTTTGGTTTTTTTTTTTTTGTTGTTGTTGTTGTTTTCCTCTTCTGCTTGCTAAAATAATATTCTCAAAGTCAAAGGGGTTGGGGGCTAAATCTGGATTGTCACCCATATTTTGTAAATAAAGATTTATTGGCACACAGCCATATTCACTTGATGATGGATTTTCCGGGGCTATCTTTAAAGACAGGAGAGGAGTTGAATCAATGGATCAGTGAAGCAAAAAATGTGGTCTCTTTGGACACTTTAAGGAAAATAAGTTAGCCAAATTCTCAGCCAATTCTCTCTAGAAATTTGGAGAAACGAAACCAAACCAAAAGAAAACAACACAAATCCTGATTTGATGTTTCTAGCCATTTGTTTTCTTGTTCTGACAAAGCAGAAGTGCCTCCTGGACCTGCTAATAGACCCATCCTCACTGCTCTTTTGAAGGGCTATTTATTCTAATACAGACTACGTCAACTGTACTCTCATCAAGATGAATGTTCCTCTCCATTCCAGCTACAAACTAAAACTAAAGCAAAGCCATTTCTGTCTTTTGTACAGGCTTTGCGTCAGGGATGTTTATGGTCACATTAATGAGCAGACAGGACATCAGTTCATGACGGCAGAAAATCTGGAGATTTAAGTGAAAAGGAAATACTTTTGTGAGTGCCTTTGTCCTATCAAAGTGAATCAAAGTTAATAGCTTGTGGTTGGCTTGGTAGTTCACAAGAAAGGGAGAGGTTGTCAGAGAATAAAAATCACAGTTTCCTGTTTTTGAAGATGTATTTCAATAATATCACTGAGGGCTTCAAAGACACAAAACGGCTGTTCTGCCAGAGCCAGATGCTGAAGGATCAAGGGGCCCTTTCTACTGCAGTCTTCTAGCTGTCCCTGCTGCTGTTATTTTGCTGTTGTGGTTATACTATTGAGATTTGTGCTGAAAATTCAATTAAGCACTCCTAATTTTGACTTTCTTGGCCCAAGTAAGTCATTATGGAGAAATAAGGAAAGATTTGAAACACCAGAACATTTTTAAAATTGTAACTGGCTACACATTAGCATGATGAAACAGCAGTTTGGTAGTTGTCTATCCTGATTTTTCAATTCATGTTTTTATATTGTTATAACATTCTTTTCATTTACCCTATTAGAAAACGAAAAGGTGCTGCTTAGGGAATTGTAATCTGCTTTACACACCTTACTCTTGTTCATTATTAGGACATGGCACACACTCTTTTCTTCCTTAATTTCTTCTTTCTTTTCTTTCTTATATTTATGTGTATGTGTACACATATGGATATGTAAATATGTATATACGTGTGTGTGTGTGTGTGTGTGTGTGTGTGTGTGTGTGCCTATAAGTTCATGCAGGTGCCCAATGAATTCATGGATCCTCCAGAACTTGAGTTATAGGCAATTATGAACTACCTGATGTGAGCCCTAGGAACAGAACCCAACCTCTTTGCAAGAGCAGTATGCACTCTTTAACCACTGAGCCATCTCTCCAGTCCACCCATCCACCCCTGCTTTTTTCTGTTTATTTGAGACAGCCTCATGCAGCCTAAACATGTCTTGAACAGTCTATTTAGTGGAGGCTGGACTTAAGTTTCTGATCCTCCTATTTCTACCTCCAAAGTGCTAGGATTACAGGAATTCATCACCATGCCGAGTTTTATGGTGATCAAACTCAAAATTTTCTGCATACTAAGCAAATACTCTACCAACTGAGCTATATCCTCAACCTGACCCACGCTGTTTTTAAATTATGGCATTTAGCTACTACTGTTTAACTCTGAAGCCAAAGCTGCGCTCTTGGGCTTCTCTGTCTTTGCCACTTGGGTTCACAACTATGCCTTTGATGTGACTGGTAAGTCTTCCAAATAAATGCAACACTATTAGTATTTTTCAGGAGTTGGGCCTGCTGTGCCAAATCAGAGGATTACAGTCAACCTGTATTACATTGTTCAGTACAGAATTCTGCGGCCATTAACAGAATAGCTAAAAAAAAAAATGAGCTTTGAGTCAAGACCCACGTGGCCACTACAGACAAGAATGGTTTGATCTACTGCCACAATTTAAATTAGATCTTTGAAAAAATAGATTTATTTTATTTTTATATATGGGTGCATTTTCCTAAATGTCTATGTACTACATGCCTGCTTGGTGTCTGAGGAAGTCAGAAGATGGCTGCAGATCACTTGAAATTGGAGTTTCAGGTGGGTGTGAGCAATCATATGAATGCTGAGAACTGAACCCAGGTCCTAAGCAAGAAAGAAAGTTATGCTCTCAACAGCTGGGCAACCACTGTAGTCACTCCAGTTAGATTGTTGAAGAAGACAAGGTTCTTGGGAATATCTTTTGGATGTGTGACTTTAGGCTCAGATCACCTTAAAATGTTCCTTTATGAACCGTATTAGATATAGAAGCTATGTTGTCTGGTTTTTTTACCCTTGATCTTAGCCAAAGGGCTGAGAAGTGATGTTGTCTGATTTTTTTAATTTGAAAAATGTACAAGAGATCTATGAAATAAAAAATTTCTAATGGCAGTTCTGTAATTTGTTTCCTCTGAGTTTTCTATAAGGAAATGGTCTCCTGGGATTATTTTTTCTTATATAGGTTTGATATGAAGGTCTGTAAACCTCACAGACCAGATCTTGTTTCCAAGACATCACACAAATGGCCTCAAAGGGGAAAATTCTCTTCAAAACAGCATCAGGTGAAGGGATACAATCTCAATACTACAAGGAGAGGGCTGGCAAACTATGAAAGTTGGAGATGGGGTACCTGCTGTCATCACTATAATCATGCTCTGTGAAATGTGCAACAACCAGTTAGGGATATAGGCAATCACCAACAGGGCTCCCATGATGTTTTAGAATAAATTTTCTAGGGCTGCAGATGTAGCTAAGTTGGTAGCATAGTTTTGCATAGAACACACAAAGCCTGGAGTTTGAACTTCAGTGCCATAAAAAGTAGAAATGATAGTATACCTGTGTAAATCCAGCACTGGGGGGGGGTTGGGTGTCAGAGGTTCAAAATCATCTTCAGGTACATATGGAAGTAAAGCTGAAATACATGAGACCCTGATACAAACAAAACAAAAACAAAAAATAAAAGATTTTTCTGCATTAAAACCATTGTGCATTTGTTTGTTGGTTTGAAATAGGGCTTTGCTATATGGTACAGGTTGGCTTCCATGTTCAGTCCTCCTGAGAGTTAGCAATCATGTCCATCTAGAAAGCTTTTGCATACTCAAATATAATCTTTTTAGAGATGCTTATTGACAAAAATTATCTATCTTTGTAATGATTTAAAATGAATGATTGCTAGTCAGATATACCCTTTCAGTGTTTAGTACTGAACTATCTCTGAATCACCAGTTAATTCCTGTAGACTTCAAATGGGCTGGGATTCATGTCCTCACTTGAACTTTGATTCCATGTTAGTTCGTCAACAAAGGGAATTGAGACACAGTCATGATCTTTAGCTGTTAGCATTTACATGGTGGTTGCCTAGATAACTCTAAAACATCATAAAAAAATCAAGAGGTTATAGCTTAGTCCTATAAAATAAAAATCGTGATGCCTTGCAATGTATACATCATGCTAATTATGAGCAATGATTACTCATTGAGATGACTTTCCTAAGCACTCCACAGACTTACATCAGGGTTTCCTACTTGCTACAGTCACAGCATTTTCCTAACTGTGGACTTGGGACAGAAGATCATGGTCTTACACACTCTCGGTATGATTTCTTAGAAGAAAGTTAACACTATGTAAGTTTTCAGAATAGTTCTGGGATACTCATAAAATGTCACTGGCATTGGCTCTTCCTCAGTCACTCTGAGTAGAAGCTTATACCAACTGATACATAATTTTAGTTTATGTTAGTTTTTTTGTTTTCCTTTTGAGATGAGGTCTTTCTGTATAGCCCAGGCTGGCTTTCAACTTGGGATCCTCTTGCCTTAGATGCCCCCCCTAAGATTTGGTATGATAAGAGTATGTCACCATAAGTGGCTTTTTTTTTTACTCTTTCTTTCTTCATAGGACCATACTAAACATCACATTCTATCTTTTTTTAAACCTAAAATCATATTGTGAGTACCAAGGTGTATTATTACTAATATATATATATATATATATATATATATATATATGCCTTAATTAATGGTGATATAGTATCCTATTGTATCTGCAATAGTTTAACCAGTTGTTTACTAATAGTTACATTCATTCCAGATCCCCTCCTTACTTGTATAAACATTTTTGGAATGGCTAGTTTTAATTGTTAACTTGACACAGCCAAGGGTCACCTAGAAAGAGAGTCCAATGATGGATTGTCTAGATCAGGTTGGACTGTGGGCATGTTTACTTGTGTAAATTCCTAGAAATAACGAACTCACTTGGAGTCTGTTTTGAAACTGGGGTTTGTTGCTGAATTGCTTATCCACAAATCGTCCCAGTTTACATTTTCTTATTTTTAAAGCATAAGTGCCATTATGATGTCTTTAAAGCCGTTGTTATAGTTAGGGCATAAGTCATTACTATTTAGTACTTTGTCACATTTTATGAAATACTTCAAAAAAGCCCTTGGTATTTTTTTTAACCAATAAAGAGATGACTCAAACACACTAGGAACAATTGTCAAGTTGGAAAGCTGAAGGCCAGTAATGTTCTCTCTAAACAACTAATGAGTGAATAAAAGAAAGTGCAATGAGTGAAAGAAAAACAGTATCTCTAGAATAAGAATTATTGCCAGGCTGTGGTGACCCACTCCTTTAATCCCAGCACTTGGGTGACAGAGGCAGGTAGAGCTCTGTGAGTTCAGGATCAGCCTGGCCTCAGTGAGTTCCAGTACAGTCATGGAGTTACACAGAGAAACCCTGTCTTGAAAAATAAGTAAATAAAAAGAATAAACAAACAAACAAATGAACATAACTAATTATGAATGTGGTGGCTCATGTCTGTAATCCCAACAAAACAAAACAAAGCTTTTGGAGTGGGTGAATTTCTTTTTACAGTTCATTGCTGCTCCCCCACCCCAACATGGAGACAGGGTCTTACTGCGTGGCCGTGCCTAGCCTGGAACTTACTAAGTAGATTAGACTGCCCTTGAATTCAGAGATCTGCCTCTTGGGTGCTGGCATTAGACATGTGGGCCATCATGCACAGCAATTGACCCACTCTTATTCCCTTTCTGAATAAGGTGTCTCTATTTCTCTTTCTACATAACAAACAAAAAAGCAAAAGGCAAAATAAAACCCCAGTCCAATATGCCCCATATCAAAGGGAGGACATGATACACCCAGTGACTCACACACTGTCCCTTTGAGATGTCATCCTCTACTTTAAATTTAATGAGAGTGGCCTATCCTCCTTGATGCTCCAATTGTTCTTCTAGACAGTTTGGTTTGTCTGGCATGATATGTGTGGTGTTATTTCATGTGTGGAAGTGAACCTGATGGTTATCTTTGTTCTCAGAATTTTCTTGTTAACTGAGGCTACAAGAGACCACAGCATTCCATCTTTACATGCTACTTATTCTGCCATCGATGGTTTTTTTCCAGTGAGATAATTACTCTGGCTTTTGTACAAATCCTATTGTGAATTTGAGTAGGGCCTCCCTAGACCTTCCAAGGAGGCCTGCTTTTGATATGTTTACTCTATGTAACCTATAAACACTCTGATCTCTCTAAAATTTTATTTCTACCCAGCATTGTCCTCAGAAATCTCTCATCAGAATCCCCCCTGGGTGTAAATTGAAATGAGATTTCCCAGACAAGTCATGGTCTTCTGAATCAAATTTTCTGCTGGGGAAACCAGGGCTCATATGCTTGGCTGGCCTCTAAACTTGAGGCTGATGTTTATCTTGAAAGTATAATCTTTCTGCTTGACTTCCAGAGTCCCAGGACAGGCATAACCACCACAACCAGTGAGCTTCTGGAGACCAAACTCATGACATTATGGGCAAGCATTCTAGTATCTACTAACAGGGTTACACCTCAACCTATTTTTTTCTTTTTCTTCTTTTTTCTTTTCCTTTCCATTTCTTTCCCTCTACCTCCCTCCTCCCTCTCTTCCCTCTCCCTCTCTCTTTTTAAACACAGTCTTACTCTTTAGCCCAGATTGATCTTGAACTCATAACAGCCTTCCCTGCTTCCATTTTACAAGTGGTAGAGCTTCAGGCATGGATCACCATGGTTGGCTTGCATCTGAATTTTAAGGGGTGGGTCAAGGAAATCACATTCTCTCTGAACACATACCCAAGTGTGGGCGGTGTAGCCTTTTCTTACACTCCGGGTCTTCTATGTGCTCCCCCAGCAAATTCTTCAGCATCTTTGTATTGTACTCCTCAAACACTGCCTCCTGGATGGGTTACAAAGTGTGCTTTCCTAAGAAGGAGTGTGACCTTTCAACGTGCTTTAAGGCAAGGGGACAGGAAGCCGTTTTCCTATGAATCTGTCAGGTTCTATCCTGAGCCTCAGGCTGACCCATAGAGGGGTTGAGTCATCCATGGAAAGGGTGAAGAAGTCAGCAAGCCTGAACTGAGAAACATCAGACGCAACTAAGTTAAGCCATGTTCTTGGACCCATAAATAGTTTCAGGATGAAACATATGATTTACCGATATCAGAATGGCCAGACAAGTTACTTTGGTTATCTCTTTGGGTACGTGGTATCTGTTCTTGGGGCTTCACACATTACTGTTAAACACTGCGTGCATTCTCCAAGCAGACTGGGACTGCCCCAGACTTTGACCTTGATTGCTTTTATTTCATGAATAATTCCAAGAACATAGATTATGTGATTAGTCAGGCCTCTGAGAAGAGGAAGCTGCTGACCAGAAGGAGTTTGTGAGAATAAAGGGAAATGCAGTTACAGACAGAGGCCTGAGAAGGCAGAATGAGGAGTTTTGGAAAGTTTGCTTTTGTAAAAGTCATTATTCCATGATAACACATATGTTAGGTGGGGAAGCAAAGGCATAAAAACTGAGCCAGCCTTGCTGGCATATGCCTATAATCCTAGCACATGGAAGATGTAGGCAGGAGGGTTGGGAATTCATTCTTATCTTTTTAAAAAATATATAGAGAGAACTAAGAAACAAACTAGATATAGAAATTGAATATTTTCAACTTCAAGACTTTACCTTTAGGATATTTTAGTCTTTTAAAAAATATGTGTTGGTGATGAAATATGATGCTGCTTAGTTTGGAACAGGGAAGCAGAGAATGATGAAAGACAAAAAAAGGCTTCTCATGGGTGTGGAATTTGAGTCAGTCAATGTCCTGGGGGTTATAACTAAATTCTGAATTTATAGTCAGAGTCTTTGTGAATTTATAGATTTTGTTTGTAAAGGGAAAGCAGCAGCCTAAAAATCAACATTCAGCTTCTATTTGATTGACCTAGATTTCTTTTAGCTTTGGCTGATTACCGAAGCATTAGCAAAATGCTTCCCACTAGTGTAGACATTTAAGCTGAAAATCCAATACTCAGGCAATTAGAATCAATGTTCACTACACAAGAATAAGTGAAAGCTCAGATTTTTTTCTGAGCTGGGGGTTGGTGACCGAAAGCCATACTCTGGCATAGTTTTATAAATATTATCTAATTTTAGAACACTCTAGCAATGCCATTATAAAGTAGGAGAGGTAAAATACAAATTCTAAAATGTAACTCAATAGTTCCAGGCCTAATTGAATCTCTTTGCTATTGGAGGTTCCAAGGCCTCGAGATGGCTGAACAAGCCTGATCACCTGAGTTCCAGCCCCAGAACTCACCGTGGAAGGAGAGAAATGTCCTCCTCTGACCTCCACCTCTGTACACCTGCACTCAAACATACAGATACTTTACATGCATACAGTAATTAAAATTAAAAAAATGCATACTTGTCATACTTGTGGTTATGTTAAGAGAAAAATAATAGTAAATGTTAACTATTGACAAAATGAAATATTAAAGCGGCACCACTGTGCTTTAGTCTGCCTATGTGAATATTGTCTCAACAGGGCAAAAAGTGGAAATTAAGGCTAGGGAAGTTATTGGAAATAATCAAGTAAAGGAATTTAAAACTTAAATTTTAATCGAGTGTGATGAGTCACACCTAATGATCCTAGCACCTGGGAGGCTCCTGTAAGTCCAAGGCCAGCCTGGGCTACATGGCAAGACTATATCTTAAACAAACAAACAAATGATGACCATGTGTAAGAGTATATCTCAGTCGATAGAGTGCTTGGTGGCCATGAACAAAGCCCTGGGTTTGGTCCCTCGTGCTATGTAAACTGGCTATGGTAATACATATCTGTACTTGGCAAGGTGAAGCAGGAGGAGCAGAAGTTCAAGGCTATTCTCAGTTTCATAAGTAGATTTGAGGCCGGACTTAGTCAATGAGACCGACAGTATCTCAGAAAACAAGAGACTTAAATGTCAAATCGGAATTTGTAAAATATATCACCTGTTGCAAAACCCAGTTCCCATGAACTAGAAAGAGATCTGAAGCTCAGTCTCCCTGCGACTTCCATTTTTCCAAGTGAGGACTCACTCACTATGGGCCAGACCCATTCTTGCCAGTGTGTTCTTAGTGTCTCCCTGTACTCAGTGGGGACATTACTGCTCACCATAGCACAGTGACCCTAAAGTAATAGTGACTTTCAAATGCTAAGTGTGGTTTATTGAGAGAATCAGTAACATTAGAGCAGAGAACTTGGAGGGTGGACCCTGAATTAACTTCCAGTTTTATGGTGCTGTTCTTATAAGGAATAGTCAGAGAAATTCAATGGCTCCACCATCTCTCAATCTCCTCAGGACCAAGATGAGCGCGAGTCTCCTCAGTTGTGGGAACTCCTTGTAGGCCCCAGCTGTATCTTAGTCATCTCAATGCGCCTCTGTCCTTGCAGAGAGCCAAGAGCACAGCAGATGTTTGCTGTTTCATAAATAAGTTGTTAAAGCAAGTCAGAAAACAAGTGTCTCTGGTAACCAGATTCCTAGCCAGCCCTCCCAAATTAAGTCTCAGTTCTGTAAACATTCTGGACAAATACATCAGTTCAGAACATTCTGGACTCTTGGAGGGATTTGTTTCAGTCATACTCTGTAGGGAAGCCCTGAGTGAAATGCGTGAGGAGTGGATGAAGTCCTGAGGGTGTGTGTCTTGCTGACATGAGCACAGCCATGTTAAGGACCCAAACACCTCTCAGCTTTATGGGAATGGCCTAGCATCCCTAGGTGAGAGGCAGCAAACTGGCAAAGCCTTCCTGTGATCCAAGTACCAGGGTTTAGGAATGATTGACCAGTGTGTGCAAAACTGAGCAACTACAAATTACCTAGGCGACTGCAACCGGAGACTGTTCTACAGACACCTCCCACTAAGAGCAACTAACTCCTCCTCCTTATGCTATACAGAATAACCTCCAGGCTGTGTAGCAGGTGTTCTCGATCAGAGCCAGCACAGCCTACCAGCTTTTTCTATAAGCGCGGCTATGATTTCCGTGGTCCTTCTTCTGTTCCTCCTCCATTCCTGAGTTGCCTCAGTCAGGTCTCCAGGACCATGTTGGGCAGGATGCAGCAATACCTTAGTGAAGTGAAATGGTTAAGCTTCTTTGATGAGGGTCCTCTCTGTCTAAGCCAAGTGCACGCAAATATGACTGGATTCTCTGGGTCACTGGGTCCTTGGTGAATTTCTCAATGCTGGTGTAACTGGAGAGTAGCCTGGTTCCTGGTGGACAGTAGTGGCTCCGTGAGTGATTCTTGTTCAACACAGACCATGCATCGGACAGCACCTATAGCCCTTTACCTGAGGAAGCCACTTAAAATCCTCACGATGATATTCTTACTGTCACCCCATAGGCTTCTGGATGAAGAAATAGGTGCAGACATGCTTCCCTGTGTCCAAAATTGCAGAGCTAGTATGGGGGAAGTATGGGCTTGAGTATAGGGGAAATAGCCATTCCAATGACTCCTCACGTTTTGGTCTCAAATCCCTTCCAGGATGTTAGAATTGAGTATCTTGCAAGACTTGCCTTGTTTTTGATTATTTGTTTGTTTGTTTGTTTATCCATAGCTGTTTGTTTTGAGACAGGGTCTTACTTTAAAGCCCTGACTGTTCTAGCTTCAAACCTGCTATGATCTTTCTATCTCTTCTTTCTGCGTGCTAGGATTGTAGGTGTGAATCAATGTGCCCCACCAAAGAGGCTTTCTTTGCTTAACACCTAAAGGAGCCAAAGCCAAGTTTAGAGTAAAAGCAATTAATCCAGGGACATTGAGATACATTTACTAATTCAAGCATTTAAATAGAAAAGTAAGCCAATTGCATGTCAATAGGTTATAGTTTTTAATTTTCTCAACAGTTTATCTATCTATCTATCTATCTATCTATCTATCTATCTATCTATCTATCTATCTTATATGTGTATGAATGTGCCACAGTGTAACTTGTGGACATTAGAGGACAACGTGCAGGAGTCAGTTCTCTCCTTCAACAGTGTAGAATTCAGGGACCAAACTCAAATCATAAAGCTTGGTAGCAGGCACCTTTACCTGCTGAATCATTTCTATAATCGTGTGTGTGTGTGTGTGTGTGTGTGTGTGTGTGTGTGTGTGTGTATGGTTTCTCAAGACCAGACTGTCCTGGACTTGATTTGTAGACCAGGCAGGCCTCAGACTCACAAAGATATACCTTCTTCTGCCTATGGAGTGCTGAGATGCTCAGATTAAAGTCTTGCCCCACCATGCCTGGCTTAAAGAATAATAATTTGAAAAAGCAGGGCTGGGGATGTAGCTCAGTTGGTAGAGTGCTGTTTGTGTATCTTGTATAAGGCCCTGGATTAGATCACTAGCAGCACAGAAAACAGGCATGATGGTCACATTTGTCATCTCTGCATTTGGGATGTGGAGGCAGAAGAATCAGAAGTTCAAGCTCACTTCTACTATACGGAGAATTCAAGTCCAGCCTCAGATCACATGAGAATCTATCTAAGTGATGATGGTGATAATGATGATGATGATGATGATGATATAATAATAATAATGTGATACATAAACTATGTATTTTGTAAAAACTACAGTATTTTAAGTAGCAATGTTATTTGTATGGTTGCCAGTTTTTTCAATATTTGAGTGAATGATATCTAGATTCCCCTTTCTGCTCTGTTGAGTCTTTTTCTGTATGTCCTGTGCTCTCTGGAAAACCACACTGTGTGTTTGGAAGAGAGTAGGACTGAAGACGCCATGATATTGCGCATTCCAGAGAACCTTAAGGGTCTTTCCATATATAGCCTCCTCTCTGCATAGATCCCAGGGGTATGCTGGGGGTCATAGGAGGCCACTCCCTTCCAAGAGATGTTAATGCTTCAGCGGTGATTGGTACATTCTTCTCTAACCTGGTACATAGCCTATGATGGGTGTCTGGTCAGATGAAATCTGGCCCACAGCTCCTGGCCTCTGGGCTTCTGGTCTTTGCCATGCTCTCTGCCTGGTGGGTTGCTCTAGCAGCATCACAGAGACCCAGGCTAGACTCCACACCACCTTCTTGGATCTTCCTGCACCATTTTGCAGGAGTCTCTTCCCCAGGCCATGTATTTTCCCAAGGGCAGGGATTTAAAATTTGCCCTGTTCACCTTACCAGCATATAAGACATAGTAGCAGAGCAAAGTGCCAGGGAGCATGGCAGTAGAGGAGAAACAAAATATAACCTGAAATGAAGGGGAACTTCCTGGAGAACGAGAAAAGAGCCACATCTTGGCACAAAGTAGAAAACAGTTTAAGCTGAGGCTAGAGCATCTCTTGTGGAAAAAGGTAGGTGCTTGAGATGGCTAGAGGAGGGTCCATGGAAGATGAATGGTGGTCCAGCATCTCTAAGACAGGAAGTCACTAGACTGAAAGGTCTTCATTTCATCTCAACCTCTGTGAACTGCAGAACAGCTAGGTGGTAAGTGACCTTGATACCTGACTCAGAGCAAGTAATTAAAGGCCCTGGCCTTTTGGGTGAGATGAAAATGACTTTTCATGAGCGCACCTTTCATGAGCCTCCTGTTCTGAGTGACCACTAGCTTGATTAGATAGGAGCGAGCTCTCAAGTAGGAAGAAAGCCCATGGCCTCTGGGAAGGTAAATCGATTTGTTCTTGAGGATGTAGATTACAGTCTTCATTTGAATGCGAGAGAAAGCGGCCGCATGCTGAGCTAAATGAGGAGCAAGCAGAATGCTTAAAGAGGCAAGGGTTCATTTCTTATGGACAGCAAATAACACTTTCCTTCTGTGCATCAGCTAGCACTTTAGCTAGATATTCTTTTAGAGACAAAGCCGAAACAAAACAAAAGGATCTTGGAGACATGGTAGATGTCATGTTTTTACTGACATCTCTCTCTCTCTCTCTTGGTCTGTTTATTCCCAACATTCATGATGATGTTATTTAATAAATTCTGAGTACAAACATCTCATGATTTAAAAGTTCTTGTTTTCTATACATGATGGTACATACCCATAATCCCATCACATGGGAAGCTGAGGCAGAAGGGCTGCTGTGAGGTTGAGGCCGACCGGGCCTGTATCTAGAGACGCAGGTCAGCCAGGGCGACTGATGAAAACAAATTATGTCAATTATCATTTAGATGATGTGATGGTTTGTATATCCTTTTCCCAGGGAGTGGCACTATTAGGAGGTGTGGCCTTGTTGGAGTAGGTGTGTCACTGTGGGTGTGGGCTTAAGATCTTCACCCTAGCTGCCTGGAAGTCAGTCTTCCACTAGCAGTCTTCAGATGAAGATGTAGAACTCTCAGCTCCTCCTGTACCATGCCTGCCTGGATGCTGCCATGTTTCTGCCTTGATGACAATGGACTGAACCTCTGAGCCTGTAAGCCAGGCTCAATTAAATGTTGTCTTTTATAAAACTTGCATTGGTCATGGTGTCTGTTCGCAGCAGTAAAACCCTAACTAAGACAGATGATATTTAGAAAAACTGAAAGTACAGAACAAGAAAAAGTAACAGGAGGACTGGCATTAAGTTCAGATGTTGGCTTGCTTATGCCATACCCACAAAGCCCTGGTTCCTTCCCTGTCACGACATGAACTGGGTATGACAGTGCCCTCCTATAATTCTAGCACTCAGGAGTATCAAAATTTCGAGGTCATCATTGGCTTCAATGAGAGAATCGGGGTTAGCCTGGGATACATATGACTATCTCACGGGGAAAAAAGAAGTATCATTACTTTCTTAGGGTTCCGAACAAGAGGCATTCGTACCCCTGTGTGGTAGTCCTTCAAGGTAATGTCCATCAATTGCTTCTGTCTCCATCTGTACATGCTTTCGCATTAGTATTGTCTCCTTTGCACCCTTGATAATGACCTGAATGATCTTGAGCACAAAAAGCCTGTAGAAGTGTTGCTATACGAATTCTAGACCTAGAGTTTGTTTTGGTTCTTTTTTTTTTCTTTTTTTCTTTTTTTTCTATATTCTTTGTTTATATTCCTAAGGCTTTCCCCTTTCCCAGTTTCCCCTTCACCCTATGTCCCATAAGTCCTTCCCCCCCTGCCACCTCCCACCTATTTCCCCATCAGCCCCCCCCCCCGCCTTTTTTCTGTTCTGGTACTCTCCTAAAAATACTGGATCCAGTTTTTTCAGGACCAGGGTCCTCTCCTTCCTTCTTCTTGGGAATCTTTTGATTTGCTAATTGTGCCTTGAGTATTCAGAGCTTTTGGGCTCATTAATATCCACTTATCAGTGATTGCACTTCATCTGTAATTTTTTTTTTTTTTTGTGATTGGGTTAACTCGCTTAGGATGATATTTTCCAGATCCAACCATTTGCCTACAAATTGCATAAATTCATTATTTTTAATTGCTGAGTAGTATTCCATTGTATAAATATACCACATTTTCTGTATCCATTCCTCCTTTGAGGGACATCTGGGCTCCTTCCAACTTCTGACTATTATAAATAAGGCTGCTATAAACATAGTGGAGCATGTGTCTTTATTGCATGCAGGGGAATCCTCTGGGTATATGCCCAGGAGTGGTATGCCAGGGTCCTCTGGAAGTGACATGCCCAATTTTCTGAGGAACTGCCAGACTGATTTCAGAGCGGTTGTACCAGCTTGCAGTCCCACCAACAGTGGAGGAGTGTTCCTTTTTCTCCACATCCTCGCCAGCACCTGTTGTTTTGGTTCTTATGAACCCAGTACAGGTGCATGGTAATCACTCATCCCCAGTCCTAGCCCCTGGCTTTAAGAGGCAGAGTCACATTTTTCTGGGTACCAGATGATATAAGAGGTCTGGCAACAAAGAAGCTTAGTACTGTGAAGAAGCCTCTTTCTTATGGAAATCTCATGTAGAAGAGAGCCTCTGTTTTGCATGAACCACTTGAGGTTTTTCAATAAATTCTTCACTTATTATGGGTGTATAGCTCAGTGGTCGGTCGGATGTGTGCTTTGCATACTGACATCCTGTCATCAGTACTTAGTGTCCAAAACAAGGGTCAGGGGCTGGAGTGACAGTTCAGTGATTCAGAGTGTCTACTGCTCTTCCACAGGACGTGGATTAAATTTCCAACACCCATATCAGATGGTTCACAACTGCTTGTAACTTCAGTTCCAAAAGATTGTATGACCCCTGGACTCTAAGGGCACCTTCATCTGCTTGGTGCACAGGAACTCATGAAGGTACACACACAAACACACACACACACACACACACACACACACACACACACTCACACACACTCACACATACACAAACATATGCACATATGCATGAAAATAAAACAAAATTGTAAAGTGTTGTTGTCTCTGTGGTTATGTGTGTGTGATATGTATGTTTGTGTTATATGTATATTTGAAGGAATCTGTATCTGAATGCATACAAAGGCCAGAGGTCAATGTTGACCTTCTGTTTCAATTGCTCACTGTGTGTGTGTGTGTGTGTGTGTGTGTGTGTGTCTGTGTCTGTGTCTGTGTCTGTGTCTGTGTGTGTGTGTGGTATGATGGGTGTCCTGCGTTATCATTCGCCATCTTATTCTTTTGAGATATGGTCCCTCACTGAACCTGGAGACACACTGGTGGCCAGCAAGTACCAAGAAGCCTCCAGTCTTTATTCTCACAACACTTAGGGTTATAAACATACCTAACTTTGCCCTACTTCTGATGTATGTTCAGAGGACTTGAATTCATATCCTCACATGTACACAGAGACCATTCTTACCCACAAGGACATCTCCCAGCCACTTTACTTCATATATTTAAATTTTTTCTATTAGATTTTTCGGCTTTGTATGTATACATGCGCACATGCCAAAAGTGCATGTGGGAGTGAGAGGACAGCCGGCAGGAGTTGGCTCTCTTCTTCCACCATATGGATCCTGGGATTCCAAACTCAGGTCATCAGGAGTGGAGGCAAGCACCTTTATAGCAAGCACTTTCACCCCCTGAATCATCTCCGTAGCCCTCCATTTATTTTTAAAGCACTTTGAGAGGTTAGTGGCTGTTGAAAAAGGTCAGTGGTACAGGGAGAAGAGCAGGAAGAGATATGATCTTAAAGAGGCAGGGAAGACCTTTTCTGGGAAAATGAACTTGTCGCTTCATTTCCTGAGGATGAATCATCTCTGAAGCTTGGAAACGAGCAATCAGGAGACTACTTGCACAGAGCAGTTCTATTAATGAAGGCATATTGTGTCTGGGGACAACCGCCATTAAGATCTACTTCGGATCCTGTATTTGGATCCCAAAAGGAACAGAGGCCGGAAGCTATATGTTCCCCTGAAGAAACAGTGGCATATTTTTTCCACCTAAAATATGCTCTGCCCCTGTGATGGGCACTTAATCAGTTTTCTAAATGCAAACATAGCTTGTGAAATGAAGTACATTTGAATTCTTTCCTCCATTTTCTCTCCATCCCCTCTCTTTTTCTCTCCTGTCTCTCAGTCTCTGTCTCTCTCTGCCTGTCTCTTTGTCTGTCAGTCTGCCTGCCTGCCTGTCTCTATCTGTATATCTTTCTGTCCTTGTATTGCGATATTAATTAATACTCTCTAGGCTAGGAGCTGAGAAATCATTCTATAACAGCACACACAAAGGCACTTTCATATTATGATAATATTTCATGTCCTTCTAGGCAGTTTTCTGAAGTAAATTTCTTGGTGGTCACTTTTAACTAAACAGTCAGGGATAGTTTCGATTTCCTAGATCACTTTCCAGTGTTTTAGATGCATGGCAACAGAACCAACTCGAACACTCTTACTTCCAGCCAAGTAGTTATCAGAACAACATTTTTATAGGTGTCCCTTTGTATACAGTAGCCGCCACGTACACACGGCTGTGATATGTGAACAACTGACTGCATCAAATCTACATTCAGGTGCTCTGTCCATATAAAATGCATTCCCGATCTTGATGGCTCATTTTGAAAAGTTAGTATAAAATATCTCCATCGTATACCCAAAGACGGGACCTTACTCTGTAGTCTAGGTTGGCCTCAAACTCACTGTCGATCAGGCTGGCCTCAGACTCGTGGGTATTTTTCTGACTCATGACTGCTGATATTATGATTTGTCAGCTGATTATACATGGAAATGGTAGTATTTTAGATATGTTGGGTCAAATAAAGTATATTACATTAGGATCCGTGGAGTAGTGGTGCATGTCTTTAATCACAACACAAAAGAGGCAGAGGCAAATGTATCTCTATGTGTTTGAGGCCAACCCAGTCTGTATAGCAAGTTCCAGGCTAGCCAAGTGCTCCATAGTGCGATCCTGTCCCTCAATAGCAATAACAATAAATATGCTATAGCATCTTTACAAGTGTCAATATACTTATGAAAAATCTTTCGAAATTTAAAATTCAGTGACCGGGCTGGGGATGTAGCTCTAGTTGGTCAAGTTTTGCCTAGCATACAGGAAGCCCAGGGGTCCATTCTCGACATCGCATAAAGTAGTATGTTGGTATGGGATGGTAATCTTAGCCCTCGGGAAGTAGAGGCAGGAGATTCAGTTTGAGTCCACTAAGCAATATGAGACCCCTTATCAAGAACAAAAGCGAATTGTTGGGATGTTTCAATTCGGCATGGGGCTCATTCTTGGGGCTTAAATTCTATTTCTGATGGAGAACTCCTTTCTATGGAATAGAATCCAGGCTTCTTTGAGTCTGTCTGGGGCCCCAGTCAATAGACACACATAGCCTTAAAATCCTAGCATATTTCTTCTTGGAGACTCCATGAACTAGAGCAAGCAAGTGGAAGAATCAAGAACATGAGCCTTGGATGCTTCACTTCTTTGCCCTCCTCTCAACTTAAGGCCACACCCTGCGATTCCTAGGTCACAAATGCCACCTGGAGAGCTGAGTCAGTATTCTCTTCTCAAGATGTCTCCCTGAGCTTCGCTGTTTCTCAGTATGCCCTTTTTCTTATCCCTCACTTTGAAACTAAAATCCCTCAACCTGGGTATCTCATTAGTTATTCTATGGGATGTTAGCTTTACATTGTTTATCACAAGAGGGTGGAGATGTAGCTCAGTCGGTAGGGTATTTGACTTCCATGCATGAAGTCCTTGGTTTAAACCCCAGCACCACATAGACTAGTCTAGTCTCACCTTAGGGTAGTGGAAGCAGGAGAGGTACAGTTCGAGGTCATTCTTGCATATAGGACAATCTGGGCTATGAGAGCTCTTGTCACAAAATCAGACAAATACCAAAGCAACTAAGCAAACAAACGAAGCAAAATTCCCATGAGAAGGGCCTAGCATCTAGCTCAGTGATAATGTGCTTATCCAGCATGGGAAAGGCCCTAGGATTAATACAGCCTATTCTCCCACACACAATAAAACAATCTATAAGAATGTGAAACCTGGATCTATTAATTAGGAATGTTAAAGATGAGATAGAAAGACTTTTCAAAGAGTAGGACAGTTTCTGGCCACTTAGCCTAATACAAGGATGGATTTCTAACTGTTGGGAAAGAGGTATTTGTAGGGTATGTATAAATGGTATAGGTACACAATAGATGCATTCACTTTTACTCTGGTAGAAGCAGAAAGCCCATAACATTATCTAGTTACAAATTAATACCCCCAAATGATCCCTATATCCTTTGCACCCCATTAAAGAGTTTTGGAATTAATAAGGTTTATTTGTTTTGCTTCAACAGAATACTTGAGACTGTTCCATTTGTAAAGAATAAAAAATTATTTCTTACAGTTCTGGAGGCTAAGACGTTCAAGATCAAGGTGCCCATAGATTGGTGTCTAGAGAGCGTGGTCTCCACTTCCAAAATTTCACCTTGAGTGTTTCATCTTCTAAAGGCTCTGAACTGTATGTCACATGCACTCAGCAGAATTGTGGAGGCAGAGAAATAAACTCCTTGCTTTTTTTCTTTTCCCCCCAATTTCTCTATCTATTTTCTATGTGTGTGGAAAGGCATTCATTTCTGTGTCATAGGGAGCACGTAGAGGTCAGAGGACAACCTATGTGAGTAGCTCTTTCTCTCTCTACCTTGTATGAACTGTGGATTGAACTCAGGCTATCATGCATCTCTGGGCCCAAACTCTGTTTTCAAATGTACCTGTGATAACTCAGTTTTTGAAAGCAGAACCTATGTGGTTCAATTGTCTCCCAAGGTCCCACATGTTAAACTGCTATATTGGCTATTCAGTTTCTATATGAGTTCTGGAGGAGACTGACATCCAAACCATACAATGCCATGGTAACCTTACAACCTCTGTTGGAAAATCATTGTCTGGGACATTTTCTGTTATATTCCACTGCTGATGGCTTTCTCTCCTTGGAAGTAACATGTTTCCTATTTTCACGCACTTAACCATTCCCTCACACATTTATTCTTTTGATATTTATCTAAGAAGTACTTTCCAAGAGGTCCTGAAGCTATCAGAACCCCACATCTGGATGTAAACGCTGTCTTCCACTATTGTTTTGCCAAACGAAGGGCGTACAAATGCGGAGCAATTGGGCTGCAGACGCCAGCCACAAGCGCATTGAGATGGTTATTTATAGTCTCAGGTAGAGATTCAGGCTTAAGAAAGAAGATTCTTGTAAATTCAAACCTATAGTTTATTTTTTAAAAAATTAAGAGATTCTAAAAGACATTTATGAAGCTGTTTCCATAGCTACCCACAGTATATCCCAGGGACTTCATGGAGGTACATTTTTACTGGGAATCATCACTAACATAGTCATTAGCATTCACAACATTAAATATCTCATCCCAAAGGAAATTACTTTAGCTTCTATGTCCCCAAGGAAATAATTTTAGAAATATTAGGAACACAAAAGCTGGGAATTTTGAAAATCTTCATTCCTACATGGTATATCATTTGAAAAGCATTGCAGGATTAATTGAGAGACTGACTTCTTCATCTGAAGCTCCAGGAACAGTGAATACTCTGTGACTCTCATCTGGGCCTTCTAAATGGGTGCTTTGCAGGTTGGTTTTGGTTTTGGTTTTTTTTTTCCAGACAGGGTTTCTCTGTGTAACAGCCTTGGCTGTCGTAGATCCCTCTTTGTAGACCACACTGGCCTTGAACTCACCGAGATACACTTGCCTCTACCTCCTAAGTGCTGAGATACAAAAGGCATGTGACACCATGTCTGGCCAATGTGTTTCTTGCTGCTTGGTTTAGTTGATCTGATGATTGCAAACTTAAAATTGGAAGACTCACCTGCTAGAATAAGCATATGTATATGTACATATATGTATGTTATGCATGTGTTTGTATGTGTGTGTAGGTATATATATAAGTATGTACATATACACACACATATGAGTGTGGTGGGCACATCCTACAGTGAGATCCTTGATTAATACTCTCTCCTGGAGTACTTGCAAGGACTTCTGTTATTTTCAGTCAACAAAATATGTCAAAAGTGACAGGATATTACCCCCCTTGATTGCATTATGCACACCAGTTTTATTTGCTGACTGCCAATAAGAAATTAGGGACCCTAGTCCTATAGGTTCAAAGAATCCAATTTTTCCATCCTTTGTGCATCCGTATTTTTACCTCATGATGCCCTACTGAAGATTTAGCTACACCATGGCCACATTTCCCACACATAAAAGTGGAGCATTAAGTGGGAATGATTTAGAGCCACTGGATTTGTGTCTGTTTTTTGAATAGCATAAGGACAGATTCAGTGACTTTTCCATTCATTTCCACAACACAATATTTATGAACTTACAGTTAAACTAGTTATTCACAGGCGTGCTTTAGAAAATCAATCATATAATAGCCAACCTATCTTTAAAATACTTTTATAAAATAAAATAAAGGTGAAGGTGACTTATGAAAAATATTAAATGAGGAAGGCATGTGAAAAATCAGCCCAGAAACCAATGTCCTAATAAAATGAATTATTTCAAAAACTCAGAAACAGCACACATAATCCAAGGGCACAAATTGTATCATTAGATTTGATAGACATACTCTGTTAAGTTAGTATAAAATCTGAACAGTCCATGTCAACAATCTCAACTAACATGTCTCATTGAAGATAGATAATAAACATCCCCATAGGTGGCTACTGATCTATAGGTGAGACATTTAAATGCTATTGAACAACCTAAAAGATAGCTGGTCTCTATCAAGATTTACTGTATCTTGGATGCTGTGTGCACTCGTTCCAATGGCTTGCATTCTGCTGGTACACCTCAAAATGCCATGAACGTCTCACTTTCCCCTCTGTGTAGGTGACTAAACTAGGATTAGAGCTGGAGTCACTTGCTCACTGTGGTGCCCCAGCTGGTGATTACAGAGAGCTATGACCCAAACCCGGAAATAGTATCTTCACAGGATGCTACTGCAGGATTATCTTCTTCAGTGTAGTAACTGAGACCATGCGGCATTTTAATCGATCCTGAACGCAATGTAACTGCTTCGCCGTGGTCAAAATTCCTACTTGAAAGAGTTTTCTGTACTTCCCAAACATTACAACAACTTGTCCCAGACATGAGCTACAGAGACGAGCCTAGGTGGTGCTCGGAAGGAAATGAGCCTGTGCTTGCTCGTCTGCCTTCTCTCAGTTCTTCGTGGCAGCATCAGGGATGCGGAAGAAAGGAAAGCAGGTGTGGCTTGGGGATTTATGCTCCACTTACGCCTGTTATGGCTTTCATTTCCTTCACTGATCTCCGTCAGAGGTTTAAGGGTAAATTTCCATTAGCCTCACTGGGGGACTTTTACAACCTACTGGCACAAAGTCCCTAGACTAGAAGTTTCTTTGTTTATTGTTCTTGACTATGTCTTGGAATCAAGAGTTTCCAAAACATTGCTGGGATTTTTTTGGAGAGGTGGGGGGGGTGGATTATATCATGTATATAGGCCATGGAACCGTATTTTTAAGGAACACAACTACAAGGTAAGGTGCAGCCGAATCATTTGTATGTGTTCAAAATGTCCTCTTGCCATGTGAGATCAGCTTTCTGTCCATGAAGAATCAGGGTGAGGGTGACTCAAGCAGACAATGTTGTAAGATGCTTAGAAGAACTTGAACCTACTTGAAGCTTACAGCCCCCATTCATCCAGATCCACGCTAACTTAAGAGTTCCCACATTGGCAAAACTACATTAAGCTTATTTGGATGTTACATATTCACAATTTCTTGTTCCACTGTAGACCCAGTGAATCTGCACTTCTAAAGGTAGCTCTGTGTTTTTTGTTTTGTTTTGTTTTGTTTTGTTGCTTTTAATTTTTCCTTCCTCATGTTGGGAATCAGACTCAGAGCCTCAGGCATGCATGGCAACTGCTCGGCCATCGTGCTATCCAGAGAATTCTCAGGTGTGTGCAGGAAGCACTAAATGGTGACAGCTTCAAATTGTGTTCCTTTTTTTTTTTCCTGGCGGTACACATACATGAGCACCTGGAAGGTTCTGTTAGGTTCAGCGCTAAAGAATTTGGTTTACCATACGTTTCCTCGAATATGTTTGACCATAGAACTCTCTTAATGAGTTAAAAGCTCTTTGTTGGGAGCAGGAGAGATGGCTCAGTAAGGGAAGCACTTGCCTCCATAGCAGGAGGAGCAGAGTTTAGTTCCTCGGCAGATATACGGTCATGGCAGCCCACCTGTATTCCTAGAATTCAAGAGGCAGAGATGGGGAACCCCTGGGGCAAGCTGACTTGCTAGATGAGCCAAACTGGAAAGCTCTGGGACAAATGGAAGACCCTGACTCCACTGTATAAGATGTAAAATGATTTCCAAGCCCTTGATGGAGCACTTTCAATCAGCTTTTATTGGAATACAAGGTACATCAGGATGATGCATATATTGATGAGCAACCACTGTTTACCACATATGTCTTCACAACTGGCTTCTTCAAGGATGTTTATATACTGGACAGCTTTAGAAGGAATGGGAGATCCTTTTTCCAGAATAAAGATATGCCAGTCTACCAAACCTGGCCGACCACTCTAAAGGTAATATTTCTCCCTAGGAAAAGGTCCAGGCTTATGGACTATTTAAAAAAAAAAAAAAACAACTGGTTTCCTTACATTTTGGATTCTTCAGCTAGGATGCACATTGAATGAGGTTGAGGTTAATGTCTTCTTTGATCAGTCTTCACCTTATGCATTGAGGCGGAACCCAGAGCTTGCCAATTTGGCTTACCTTGTAAACCAGTTTGCTCCAGTGATCCTCTGTCTCTGCCTTCTGAGTTCTAGGATTACAGGTGGGCTGCCACATCCACCTGCCATTTGTATGTCTGCTGGGTATCTGAACTCTGCTCCTCCTAGTTTGGGGGCATTTGCTTTATCTATTTAACCATTTCCCTAATCCCAACTAAGATCTTTTCAGCTGAGTGCCAGTTTTAATCCAGTCACCACACTATGCTTCATGCTGAGAAACCGGTATAGGATATATATGGGCACAAGTGATTTTACAAACACAAGCAGGTGCCAAAAATACATATGTTATTTTCCAAGGACTTTTTATTAAGCAACTAATTTTCTTTGATAATAAAGAAAGAATTAAACCTGGCTATGGTAACATATGCCTGTGCTACCAGCACTTGGATTATAGAGATAGGAAGATGAGGAACTCCAGGTTATCTTTGACTACATATGCAGTTAAAAATCAGCCTGAGTGACATGAGACCCTTTAGAAAAAAGAGACAGCAAAAGAAAGCACTAAACCCACCATCTCAAATATCTAGAGTCCAGTCCAAGCAGATATGTGACCTTGGGCAAAGAAGTCTCCTAGTCCTTTCAAACTTTAGTTTCCTTCTTGGTTGGGACTATATAGGCATACCCATGACTAACTTTTAAATTTTGTATTTTTCTATTCAGTACATGTTTTATAGAGGTTAATGTCATTGACTTGGAAGTGATTACCATACTATTTTCAAGTTAAACAAAGCTGAAGATTAGAAAGGGCATCTATAATGGCATCTCTGTGCCCTAGTACTTGATTACCTGTCACATGCTCAAGGCATCTACTAGATATGATGATATCTTAACAATAGATAAATGAGAATAAGGAATATTAGTTCTTTGGAGAATCATGAAACTAATTGATTTTATCTATATACTACATAAAACATTTTCTGTTTATAATCAATTTTAATGCATTTATTCACCTACATTTATTCATAACCTCCTCAAATTTATTGAACTCCTGACCATTCATTGCCAGGTACTACATTAATGGAGATAATGACATTAGAGTTCAATGTGATATCAGAGGGAGAGGGAGCAGAATTCTTAGCTGCCATCCTCAGCTCCATAGTAAATTGAGGCTAGCCTAGGCTACATAAGATGCTGTCTCAAACAATAAAAATGATACAGAAGCCCTCAAAGCTTACAGAAGTCAATTCCTTCTGGCATGTAGGTATTGGGCAGCAAAGTCATAGGGTCTTATCTCGCTGGCCTAGTATCTTTAATCCTCGATTTTTTCCTATCCTGTTGGCAAATAAAGGCCAATCAACCATTAAATATTTGTCCTTGGTATCTGAAGAGTGCATATTCCTCATAATTTACACAGGGATTCCTGTGAATGAGACTTTATTGAAGCAAACACCAGTGAACTAAATGTAGTGTGGTGCTAGAGTACATCCTTAAAAGAGAAAACAGCTCAAGAGAAAGCAAAGTGCTTTCTCCGTGCTCCAAAAGTTTCTCCTTGCTTTTTGAAAAGAGTTCCAGCCTGCTGGCCTTTCAGCCACCAACGAACTCTGCATGATGGAAATTACTCATGTAAGGAAAATAAGAGGTGTTCCAGGTGGCTCTGTCCCCAGACTCAGCAGGCACCTGCTCCTGTTGGCAAGGCGGAGGAGGCCCTGCTGAACTCCTAATTTGGGCTGAAGCTACAGCTTTGCCTCTGCAGTATATTCTCCGGATTTCCTCTCTGCCCCTGCTCTAAAGAAACCAGAGGCTGAAGCAGGAAGAGATCTGTGGGATGACTAGCCCTGCTGTGTCTCTTCTCCCGACCTCTCCATCAGCTCCGGGGAAGCAGAATTGCCTTTTTGATTTCTGGAACATGATAAGATGTGGGCAAGGTGACAGTAAGAGGCTGAGAGGAGAGGAAAAGAGAGAAAGAGGGTGGCACAAAACATCTGCAGAGTAAAATCAGCTTCCTCCACTCACATATGGCACCCATATCCATCCTTGGTACCATTTTGTCTGGATGGGCAAAGAACAGGTGAAGTGCAGTGGGTAAGGGGTGGGGTCATGGGCTGGTATGCAGTTTATAGGTTATCACAAACTTACCTCCTACACTTTCTGCACATACTTTGATGAAGAAGAGCCTCTTGGAAAAACTAGAAATAAACCAGCACTTTCTCCAGGAGTTCTCTCTCCATGAAGAAATTCTATTCTGAGGCCAGGTTGTTTGAAATTTTGCTAAAATACAGAACAGATGTCTGCAAACATTCTGTAATTGTGGACACTGCGCGCATAAACACACACACACACACACACACACACACACACACACACACACACAGTGAACAACATTACAATGCCTTTCCAGGACAACCTTAAAAGATACAGGTAAAGGAAAATCTTCACAGTGGGCAGAAACTCGGGCAGTACACATGGTATTACAGTTTGTTTGGAAGAAGAAATGGCCAGATGTATGATTGTTCACTGACTCATGGACTGTAGCCAATGGATTGGCTGGATGGTCAGGGATGTGGAAAGATCACAGTTGGAAAATAGGTGAGAAAGACATCTGGGGAAGAAGTATGTAGATAGATCTCTCCAAGTGGGCAAAGGATGTGAAGATTTCTGTGCCCCATGTAAATGCTCACCAAAAGGTGACTTCAGCTGAGGAATTGTTCAATAATCAAGTGGATAAAATGAGCAATTCTGTGGACAGTCAGCCTCTTTCCCCAGCCAACCCTGTCATTGCCCAATTGGCACATGAACAAAGTGGCTGTGGTGGTTGAGATGGAGGTTATGCTTGGGCTCAGCAACACCGACTTCCACTCACCAAGGTTGACTTGGATACAGCTGCTGCTGAATGCCAGATCTGCCAACAGCAGAGACCAACACTGAGCCCCAGACTCCCTCTTCCTTGTCGGCTTGCCTCGTGGGACTGAGCACCTGCTCGATCCTTGGACTTCCATCCACAGCTGCTGCTGACCATTGTTGGGGAGTTGGACTATTGATTGTAAGTCATCAACATATTCCCTTACTATATAGAGACTACCCATAAGTTCTGTGACTCTAGAGAAACCTGACTAATACAAAAAGTACTTAGTGAATGAGACATTCAAATGTGTTGACTCCACTGTCATAAGAGACTTCAGCTCTCGTCCACTTCGCCTTCACCCATGCTAGGACCTGTACCCATTTATCCACTTCACAGCAGCCTGGTCAGTGCTACCTGCAAGTCTTGCTTTTCTATCAACTCCCCAGAGAAGAACTGTCTCTCGCTCACTCCCCATCTGCACCCCCAGCTACATTACGTGGCCATTATGAGCATCCTCTACTTGCTTTGCTTGGCACTTCTGTCACACTGTCTCCTTTTTTATTGTTCGAGACAGCATCTTATGTAGCCTAGGATAGCCTCAATTTACTGTGTAGCTGAGGATGGCCTTGAACTCTTGATCTTCCTCCCTCTGCTGTCACATTGTATTCTAATGCCATATCTCCATTAATGCAGTACCTGACAATGAATGTCCAGGAGTTCAATAAATTTGAGGAGGTTATAATGGTGGGTAGGTGTGGATAATGGGTTAAATTTGATTATAAACAGAAAAATGCTCTATGTAGTATATAGATAAAAATCAATCAGTTTCTTGGTTCTCCAAAGAATGAATATTCTTTATTCTCATTTATCTAGGGTTAAGTTAAGTTTAGAACACTTAATTTTAGCTAGGCATCATGGTGGACTTTCGAGGCAGAATTGAGTCTGGGTAGAAGCACAGAAGTGAAGGGGATAAAGTCCTTCACTCCAGAGGCCAGTGGAAACCTCTCACCAGCTGAGACTCAAGGATTCTAGCACCAGTCGCATCTGCTATGATGGAGACAATATTCCTTTTAGATAGAGATTTTTTAAAAAAGATTTACCTTTAATTGTTAAATATGTACAGCTCTGTGTGAGGCTACATGCATATGTGTGTGAGCATCGTTGGCTGCCAGGAGAAGGCATTACACCCCCTAGAACTGGAGTTATAGGTAGCTGTGAGCTGTCTGGTGGTTGCTCAGAACTGAAATAAGCAGTATTCACTCTATTGCTAACTCTCTAGAAAATATGCCTGTTAACCTAACAATGAGCCATGCTTAAGGCCTAAACCTATATCATGCCCCTCCTAACTGCATAGCTACGTTATTCAAATAACTTCACAAATAAGACGATAAACATGTTTACAGTAAGGAGATCCTATCTTGGCATGCTATTCTTTGTAAACTAGGGTGTTACCTCCCAGTTTGTAAACCAAACCAACATACCTCGGGAACCACACTGGTGTCCTTTAAGTACCCTAGCAAGCCTCTGAAGATAATAACTTCAGAATGTACTAACATGTTTATATAGGTTGAGTCAAGACAATTAACTGGAACTAGCCTCTAAGAAACCCCCATCCATGTTCTTGGATTTGTTTTATTCTTTCCCCTAGTGTGCCTCCCTTTCTGTCAGCTCCCATGCTTCAATATATGCTAAAATCCCCTTTCAAGGACTAGTGAGATAACTCAGGGTACAAAGATCTGTCCTTAAGGCTAATGATCTGAGTTTAGTCCCAGGAACCCACTTTGCAGGAGGGGAGAATTGATTCCTACTCTCGTACACAGTGGTGTCCTTCTCCCAACACACACAACATAATATATGGAAAGAAAAAAAGATGTCTCCAACTTCCTCTACTCCCTCACTGGGCACACTGGGCACACTGGGCCCTAGGAGATTCCTCGTCTCTGCCAGACACCTGCTCATCTCCCACTCTTATTTGCACTGACTGTTCCTTTAGCTTGGTTTAGCTTCAAAGAGATTTAGAACACTGACTATCTTCAAAATGATGGCCTAAGGGCTTGCTGGACAAATTTTCTGTCCCTGAGCTATGTGCCCAGACTGGAAGAGACTTCTTCCAGTACATTCATGGTTGCCTCTCTTGCTTCTTAATCTTTCTTTCCTTCTTTCTTTCTTTCTTTCTTTCTTTCTTTCTTTCTCTCTCTCTCTCTCTCTCTCTCTCTCTCTCTCTCTTTCTTTCTTTCTTTCTTTGAAGAAATCTATCTTCCTTTCCCTATCTCCATCCTATGTCCACTTTCAACCACCATTACTTCTTTTGGGGGTTGGGGGAGGGGGAGGTTAGAGATTGTCTTTCTCTATGCAACATCCCTGACTCTCCCGGAACTCCCTCTGTAGACCAGGCTGGCCTTAAACTCACAGAGATCAGCCTGCCACTGCGTCCTGACTGCTGGACTCAAGGCATGTGCCACCATGTCAGGCCCACCATGCCTTTTATTCTATTCTACTTCACTTCTTTCCTTCTTAATAAACTATGTACTTTATCATCTTTATTGTATGTGTTTTCTTTTTTTTTCTCTCTTCACTAATAACTAGAATATAGCTCCATCAAGAAAGGATTTTAATAAGTTTCTGCATTCTGGGTTTGATTTACGTTAATTTTTTAAAGTCCTACAAAATCAAATATCAAAGAATTGCATATTCCAACAGAATCAATCGAGGGAAATATCTGCAGAAAATGAAGTCTCAAATTGAATAGAGAAGCAATTTTATCCTTTTTTTTTATTCTCTGCTAATGTTTATATATTCCATGGAGGCCTCAGATCATTTAGGCTCAAGTTAAAACTAGTCTTTATCACAAGTCACATGAGCTTTGAGCCTGCAGGAAATGATCTGGATTGAAACCTATTAATCTGACACACATACATAAAGATGCAATGATGAAATACTTTACTTGGTGAGCTAATGTCAAAAATTAGTGATGCAAAGAACGTTTTAAAGAAGGTGAAAAAAAGCACAACACTTTCTGTTAGGGGAAATACCTTTATGAAAAAATGTCATAGCTGGGCACGGTAGCACACATGTTTTGTCCCACCACTGGAGAGACAGAGGTAGTTGGATCTCAGCCAGGAATACACAGAAAAACCCTGTCTTGAGGAAAAAAATTGTTGCTTCTGTTTTTTATCCTAGGTCTATTTAGGTCCTAGCAGCTTTCATGAGATCAGAGTAGAGGACTGTATAGGAACAGTCTTTCTTTCTTTCTTTCTTTCTTTCTTTCTTTCTTTCTTTCTTTCTTCCTTCCTTCCTTCCTTTTCTTTCTTCCTTCTTTCCTTCCTTCCTTCCTTCCTTCCTTCCTTCCTTCCTTCCTTTCTTTCTTTCTCTTGAGACAATGTTTTAAATTTATTATTATTGAAAGGCTGGCTTTGAACTCACTGTGTAGTCAAAGATGACCTTGAGCTTCTGATCCCCCTGCCTCCACCTCCTCAGTGCTGTGACACACAGAGTGGGTTTATAAAGACTCATGCTTGGTAGGCCCTCTACTAATTAATTAATGTCTTTCTAAAGCTGCATTTACTCATTAATTTTGGTTTGTTTTAGTTTTTGTTCTGTTTTGTTTTGTTTTCAAGGAGCTGGTATAATGGCTCAGCTAGTAAAGTAGCTTAGCACCAAGACTGATGCCCTGAATTAGAGCCCCAAGACCCACATGAGTGAAGTGAAGGAGAGAACTGATTCCTGATGGTTGTCTTTGAACCTCCACCTCTGTGCCATGGTACTTATAGGTGGATGCCTGCATGCATAACACACACACACACACACACACACACACACACACACAGATGAATAAATGTGTTGATTAATAAATAAAAATAAATAAGTGACTTAAAATAATTTGCATACTGTTAATGATGGTTGTGAAAGGTCCAAAGAACACAGGACTACCATTTCTTAAAGGCAGACAACTGGAGCTAGCACAGTGTGAGTGAAAGTCTAAGAAAGGAAAAAAAGGAACAGAGAGAAAGAAAAGACAAGAGTTTAGAAATGCATCACTGTCTGAAATATTTTTGTACAAGTACAGGAAGTTGCTTTCAGAAGCCAGGCCACAGACTTACACAGGGAACTTGCATAAGGGGCCCTAGGGTTAGAAAACGACACCATGAGCTTCAGGGGGCTATATTTTTTGACGGTGTTTCTCTACATTTGGATCTGTACTGTGGTTAGAGATTCTGCCCTCTGAAGCTAAAGAAAAGAGTGCAGACACAAGACATGTCAGAACCTTTCCCTCAGAACAGTCATTAAGACCAAAAATGTCTTTCAGTTGGTCTGAAGTTTCAGGAAATTGAGTATAATGGAGTGGCAGAGTGTGACCAGGTGTCTGAGGTTAAGTGCAGGATTGCCCTGGTGTTGCAAGCCTGTCGTTCACAAAATGTAGGTGGCTGAGGCTGAAGGTCATCATAGGTGACAGTGATATTTGGTCTCAGGCATTACACACTTGTAGTCCCAGCACTTGGAAGACAGAAAAAAAGCTTGTTCCCAAATTCAAGGCTATGCATGTAGTAGCCAGGACTACATAGTGAGACACTGTCTCAAAAGACCCCTGATGGCCATGAAGAAGAAGAAGAAGAAGAAGAAGAAGAAGAAGAAGAAGAAGAAGAAGAAGAAGAAGAAAATGACAACGATAACAACCGAATGAAAATCATTTGTGGGGGCTGGGGCTGTATCTCAGTGATAGAGAACCTGATTAGTATGTGTGAAGCAACAGATTCAATATCTAGGACCACACAAACAGCTAGAAAACTGGCATCAGAATTTTGCTAGGAGAATTCTCGAGCATATCTAGCTTCAGCTTTAAACAAGGAAAGAGTTCTGTGTCAGCTACTATTCTTTGCTTAAGATAATGTGCTTCAAGTCTTCATTCCATTATCCTGGCATGTGGCATGCATCACTCACATAGATTCCATCTGAACTTAAGCTCGAGAAGCAAAGGGGAGATGGTGTGTGTGTGTGTGTGTGTGTGCGCGCGCGCGCGCGCGCGCGCGCGCATGCTCACATATGCATGCTCACACACAAGCACCCACATACATCTGTCTGTGTGAAAGAGAGACAGATACATTGAGACAGAGAGAGAAAGACAGAGACAGAGAGACAAAGAAAGACTGAGAAATAATTTCTGAGAGTACAGAACAGGCTTGGCCCACATTTCAAGGTCATTCTCTGTATGACACTGAGGTATGTAGTCAGAGGGCTCTGTTAGGAGCCATGGGGGGAGCCACTGTATTTCTGGGGCAGAGCTGGGCAGTTCAGAAGCAGAAAAGATTTTGGAAGTAAAACTTCACATGCTTCCCTATCTTTTTCAACAAATGGCAGCCTTTTGTTGGATAGTGAAAACAAAATTCTTCATTTTCTATGAAGCAAATCCATAGAATACTCTCCTTGATTAGCACAAGCTCTTTCAAATGTTCAGCAGGAGAGCTGGTAGGGACTGGGGTGTTCTTCAGAGAGTTTCTGCAGTGTAGCAAGAATGCTCTCTAGGAGACTCTACATGATACCACGATACAGAGACTTTCCACTCAAGATAGAGAAGGGCAAAATCCAGGGGAGTCATTAACCCATGCTTGGAGCCATTTTAGCCTGTCACTAATGAACAGAGAGGTGGGAAGAAGGAGCTGTCACTGAGTAGGTAGAGGCAGAACTGTTCCTAATATCATCCTGTTTATCATGACCTCCTACAATACAGAATTATCAAACTCCCAGTGTTAGCAAATGAAGAAATCCTTATCCTACCTCCAGCCCTAAATATAAAACCACTTGACACAGCTTCCTATTGGTGTAATTAACCAAAACAATAGTCCGATCAAACAATAACCATACAATCCCATTAGTAGTATTTCCTCCTTCCTCTGTTTCACCCCACAGAAACCATCAAATAAATGTAAGCATGACCTATATAAGTACAGGGACGTTTCAATCTCCTATGTTTCACTGTAATTTCTGCCCTTCTAGAGATTCTTATGTGCCTAGTGAAATCACTGAAATTGCAGTAATAAAATTTGATAGCAGCATCACTTGGCTAAACAAATTGAAATTTCAAGTTAGGAAAAGAATAGAATATTAAAAGATGGTTTCTATTGTCATTGTTGACTCATTTAAAAAAAACTATCTCATTTGTTTACTGGTCTACATTTTGAGGGAAAAGAATGAAATGAATGCTAAAATGTGCAGGACAATAAGTGATACTTAAAAAATTCAAGTCAAGCAAAGCCATCTGTATACTCCTAAGCTGTGGCTCTTTTGATCTGCTGTTTGGAAGAGGAAATGGAGCTTATGGTCTTTTCTAGTAGGAAACTGAATATTATTAAAGCATGAAGCCCAAGATCCTTTGAGAACGTAAATCCAGAAAATCCTTACCTCCTCCAATTGTGTGGTTTTCACAAAGAGCATTGGTGGGATAACTGGGCAGCAGTGGCCTTGAGGACAACTCCTGTCAGAACTTATCTCCATAACACCCATCATTTGTTTCCTTATCTGTAAAACGAAGATGCTAGGTTATGACCTCAGGGGTCACTTGGAAGGAAAGAAACAATAGCACTAAAACAGTAAAGCACAGCCTGGTGTCGAGATTGTCACTAAATCACCGAATAGCTCTAGTAAATTCTACCAACTTAAAAATGAAGTGACAGCTCGTGAAACCGTGAGATTTGCCCTTTAATCCCATCCAGGAAATAATATTTACCAGAAATCTGCTGCTACAGTGGCATTGCAGATAGTGAAGACCTCCCCCCCCCCTTTGGCAGAATAGATGAAATCAGTAAGTCTGTATCAGAGAATTGATGAGTCTCTAGTTTCCAAATCTATTCAAGATTCTGCGGTGAGGGGACTTAGGTATTTATAGTATTGAGTTTGGGTGTTGTTTGATACTGAAGACTCTGTCCTCCTGCCAGACAGAACTACTTCTACTATAACATCAGTCTAAATGCTAATTTATAATTGCCCAAGCAGATCTGTATGTAAAGGAGATTTCCACCAAGCTCAGATATAGAACACCACTGTCTGAGATCCTATTGAAAGCTGAAAACGTTAGACCAGAACGAAAGAAAGAAAGAAAGAAAAAGAAAGAAAGAAAGAAAGAAAGAAAGAAAGAAAGGGAAAGGAAAGAGAAGAGAAGAGAAGAGAAAAGAAGAGAAAAAAGAAAAGAAAAGAAAAGAAAAGAAAAGAAAAGAAAAGAAAAGAAAAGAAAAAAGAAAAGAAAAGAAAACAGGGGGCTAGCAGAAATACTGTCTATTTTTTCCCCTTCTACAGGAAGTCTCTGGCCGGAAGTCATGTCACAGAGCATGCAGGTGCCTTGCAGGAAAGGACGCACCCACATTAAGCCCGGAAGGAACCCAAGGAAGCCGAGTTCTGCTTGTTTCTCTACCAATTTTATTCCCCTGTCCACATTGCCAACCCAGAGAATTTGGCTATGTAGGCTATTCTTTGCAGCTGCATGCAATTAGTTGGGCTATGCTTTTGCTTTTTGCACTTTGCCCAACAGTGTCTTTCCCTTTCTTCTCTTTGATGGGCTTTGATGGGCTTGAATTTTAATGGGACACAAGAGCAAATGGCATTGAATCCCAGACCTGTTTTACTTAGCCACTCATTTGTTGATGTGAAGGTTTGGAATACTAGTAGAGCCACAAGTAGAACACTTACCTAGCATACACAGGGTCCTGGGTTTGATGCCCTAGAGCTGAGGAATACCTGCTCACATGTGATTAATTTATTTTCATTTCCATCATATAGGAAAAAAGAAAGTTAAGATGATGATTGCCACGGTAGTTTTAAGACAGGCTCAGGTGGTAGCTATAGGTTGTCAATCAAGTACTAACTCCCTACATGAGTCGTTTCTTTTAGACAGGGTCTCACTGTGTTGCTCTGGCTGGTTTGAAACTCACTGTGTAAACCAGTCTGGCCTCAAACTCATAGACGCCTGCCTGCCTCTGACTCCTGAGTGCGAGGATTAAGGAAGGGTATGTGCTACTATATCCGGCATAAGTCATTTTTAATTGGGCAATGTTCCCATATAACTCTAAGGTTACTTATTTGTTAAACTGAACACCCTTGAGAGTGAGAAATCAGAAAGTGGAAGGAGAATAAGAGAAGTCCTCTTCTGTTTAAGATCTTGTGGGCTAGGTCTGTTTCCTCTGCCTAGTCTTTGTCTGAAATTTTGAAAGATAACAAAAACCTTCAGTGGGGTAATATAAAAACCTTTACACAGGTTGCCCCTTCTCTTGCACAATATGCATCATCCTGAAGTCTTACAGTGTGGCTGCAGTCTACATTAATGGTTCATAATGGAAGTGTAGCCTGCTTGAAAGGCTCATACGAGTGCATCCTAAAATATGAGCGTCATCTGCCTTGGACGGAAATGCTTCACCCAAGACTACTAGGATTTGAAAGCTTGGTGTGTAAGCAGCTAAGCATCTTAGAAGTTAGAGCCCTCTCAAATTCTCCCTTAATGCTTGTTCAGCAGTGCTAAATAACATTGATTGGGATTGAGAGCAGATAAATAACACAAGACAGCTAAAAGGGCTTCCCTTTTAGCTTCATTTCCCAAAAGAGATTGCTCTCGGCTATGAGAGTGTAAAATCTCCTTCCCTTCTCTAAGTGAGCCACGAGGATGCTGCTAAAGGGAAAATGGCTCCACCCGAGGGACTCTTAAGATCAGTTGAGAAAAGGCTCTACACCTGGCTTTTCCTCAGCTGGACCCAGCTTGTGGGTGGTACCTTTAGATGTGACATGTAAAGGAAATATGAACGAGAAGACAGATGACTTTTGTTTATATGTTAAGGGGTTGCGTTTGACAAGTACTAGAGTCTTGGTAATGTTTCTGTGCAACTTGTGTGAATGTTTCTGCATGCACATCTACCTGAATGTTATACTGAAACCAGTACTATTTATCAATCACTTGTGAGAAAGCCCTCGGAACTTCCTGTTTCAAGTGGACCAGAATGAAGATGGCAAAGTACCATGTAGTTTTCTACATTTCTTTGCTCTTTTCAAGCTAGGAAAGGAAGGGTATTTACGAATACTTTAGATACCCCCGTTTGTATGCAGACACAGGGTGACAGAGAAGAGACTCTAGATCTGGTTTAGCTCCTCCATCGAAGCCTTTGGGAGAAACTGGGACACCTCTCTGGAGGTCTAAAGCAATGCAGTTTGACCGAAGGACATACAAAGATGGATTGTCTAAGATAGGAAAAGACAGATGACCAGCAGAAAGGTGAGATTGGCATGGATAGTTGGAATATGAGGTCAGAAGACTTTCAGCCTCTCCTGCTTTATCTAACTGTCTATTCAGAACAAATACCTGAGACACTTGGTGGTGGTACAGGGCTGTAATCTTGACCCTTGGAGGTGGAGACAGGAGGATCCAGGCTTGAAGGCCACCCCCAGCTACATAACACATTTGAGGCCATGTCTCAAAAACATCCCCGCCTCTTTAAGAGAGAGAGAGAGAGAGAGAGAGAGAGAGAGAGAGAGAGAGAGAGAATTAGCATCTAGTCACCCAGTTGCCATTGGTGTCAAAGTTCTAATCCAAATATGAGCAATTGACTGACGGTAGAAGAACACTGTGGTCACAACCACAAGTCCCAAAATAGGCATTTTCTTTGGGCCTGCAAGGCCCCTCCCTTGAATGCTGCACTGTTTGCTTGCATGCACTTTAAGTTGTGTGCAATGGCTGGAGACTTTCTCTTCCCCTATGTTAACTCAAGAAAACAGAAGGCTGTCTCAGCCAGACACCAGCCGCCCTCGCTGGGTCCCTTCTCCGTGCTCTGGCAGCTGGTGATTTCTTCATTCTCTTAATCTGTCAGGAGAATGGTTGAGGCACACAGTCCCTCAATTAGAATGCAAGAACAGCCACCTCCATCGCAGCCTGCCTGGGTGAGCTTTTTATTCCCTAGTCTGAATGTGAAAGTCGTGGCTTTTTGCAGGGTGCATGGAATATGTAATCACGGAAGTTCTTTTTAAAGCAAAAGTGAATAAAGTTCAAATGGATGCAAGACTGATATTCTCGTCTCCGTCTTGTCTTCTGGGCTGTTCGTATGTTGTCCTTCTCATATTATTACTTCATTAAGGAACAACAAGCTCATGTGGGGTATTACTTTACTAAGTGGACTTTTTCATTGTAAAAACACGCATAGGGGATTTGGACAATAAAGAAAAGCTCAGTCGTTGGGGAGAGGCATTAAACCTTGATAAACTTTACCCTCAGCTAATGAGAAATTGTTGTTGCTATTCTGATGTATTTTTTTCTTTTCTATTTGAGACAGAGTCCCATGTACACAAGGCTGGTCACAAATTTGATATGTAGCTGAGGGTGACTTTCAATTTCTGATCCTCCTGCCTCTGCCTCCCAAGTGCTGGGACACAGTTTTGGTCTCCTTTTTTTTTTCCCCTTGGTTTTTTCCAGACAGGGTTTTTCTGTGTAGCCCTGGCTGTCCTGGAACTCAGTCTGTAGACCAGGCTGGCCTCGAACTCAGAAATCCACCTGCCTCTGCCTCCCAAGTGCTGGGATTAGAGGCGTGCACCACCACCGCCCAGCCAGTTTTAGTCTCCTTGTCTACATGTTTTCTTAAGCACACATTTCTCTTTTAACAAACCCAGACAAACCAAGATCATCTTATCTTTTTTTCATGTTGTGAGAAATTTTACTCATGTATTCTCATTCTTCTGGAACATGACTATTAACAATTATGCTCATTGTAAGAACATGTCATCCTCGTGTTTAAATTGTTTTTGAAGGATATTTAAGAGGCAGACCATTTTTCTCTAATGAATATCTCTGACTGTATGGGTTATTTTTTTTTTTACTATATTTCTGAATGTCAGCCAAGCCTACATCTTTGAATTAAAATATTCAAGGTTAATAGGTTGTCTGATAGATCGACAAAATCGGCTGCACTAATTTATGACCATATTAGGTTTGCTTTAATTTTTTGTTAGTAAAGGATCATTGGAATTTAGGGCTGATACTGACCATGCAGTGGTCTTAAATGATGGCGCAAAGCTCCATATCTGCGATTTTAAGATCTAAGGGGAAAACTTGTCATAGATGGGCTTGAAAGAAACAAACCCTTGGAGAGAAATGAGCACACTGGCAGAGCCACTGATTTTTACAGTGACATCAGTACAGAAGTCACTCAAAGTAAGTTTGAAAAAGCACATCGTCCAAAATTTCTTTACGTTCCTCCAACCCACACATATTGAAGTCAGAGTCTGTGACAAGGTGGACCAGTAAGATCGAAAGTTTCCGTGAGAAGGTACATGCGTGTTTGCACTTCGTTCCTGTTAAAAAGAAAAGCATGCTAGTTGAACTTGGAAGTCATGTGGTCCGTAAGGTGAAGCCAACCAAGCTCTGTTTTCTGTAGCGTGTAACTATTGTTTGTTTTTCCACTGGTGATAATAATAGCTAGCCACTTCCCCGGGGATAGTTGGGGCTCAATTCCTGTTTATCCAAACCCTGGAAGCCAGGCCGCGGAGGGCATGCGCAAATGGTTGAAAGGGAAGTACCGCCTTGGCTTAGGTGCACAGATCTCTCACTGATGGCAATCTAATGAGGCTTCGGGTTGCTCATGAACTGAGCCCGGGGTTAATAGCCTTCATCCTTACAGAGCTTGTGCTCTGGTTGTGTGAAGGCCTTCTGATGTGCTCACAAGGGAAAGAACTGCTGTGGGTCAGATAACGAACAATTACACAGGCCCGAAACAAACACCCGTGTTTGAAAACACTTGGCGGAAACCGAAGCTGCAAAGCATCTTATCAGCTCAGGCCTAGAGGGGCCAAGGGAAGCTTCATCGAACACGTTCTTTTACAAGCTCCGAGCTTTCAATGGGCCTTTGAAAACCAGTCAAGCTGGAGCTGGCTTTTCAGAGGTTACTGGCCGCTCAGTTTACAACAGTACAAATTGGCAGTGCTGCAAGAAAAGAAACTGAAATCCAATCCATGGCTGGGATTGAAAGCACCAGAGGCTCAAATGTCAGCAACACTGGAGTGTGGCTTCTCCTCTAATTATGTCCTGTCAAATGAGGGTTGAAAATGTCAGCCGTGGACCTGAGACTCGGGCTACTCTAGCCACCGATTGCACTGGGCTGGGGTCCAATTGAAATGATGAAGAATGAATTTGAAAAAAAAAAAAACCCTTCAGTTGATTTCAAGACTTCCTGCGACTGTGGCATTTGAACCACAATGTTCTGCTTTGGGGGCAGAGGTGGGAGCCAATCATGAGTGAGGTTTCGTGGCTCGTCCTGTCTATATTTGGCTATACTGTTGCTTCATTCAGCTACACTTATGGTATGAGTACTTGAAAAGCAAGACTTCCGGAAGTGTTTTTAATCTCTCCTTCTTACAAAGGAGCCTGATCTTTATGCATACGGAGCTGCCTGGGAACGTACAGTGTGGCTGTAACATGAAGGGCGCCAGTGTAGAAAATGTGCTTCGGAAAACAAAAACAGACTTGAATTGTAGCTTCTGACTTTACACTGTTTACATGAAAGAAACGTAGAAAACCGAAGTCAGTCCTGCCTATATCATTCTAACCAGAAACAGATCTATGAAACTTGTGGGTGTTGAGGGATACATAATGTTGCATTCATTACTGCATTTTACATGGGATATTGGATTTGTAGATCACTTTTCAGGATGTCAAGGAAATAAATGCATCAGTCTCACCCTTCTTTGTACATTTTCAGACAGGGTCTTCATTCTGAAGCTTGGGCTAGCTTAGAATTTACTATGGAGCCCAGGATGGCGTGGGGATTCTAGACTGTCCTCCTAACTCAGTCTCTCCAGCACTAGGATGACAGGTGTGAGGCACCAGGCCTGTGTTTGAAGTATTGCCTGAGGAAGATAATTGAATCTTGTAGGGAATCCACAGAGGGGCCGAACCTCCCTGGAGTTTTAAGTGACCACTCCTTATCCTGTATCACCTAACTTCATTCACACCACAATCCCAGAAAAGAGACTCTATTCTTATATTTTGCAGATGAAAACCTGAAGGCAGGAGGAGGAGGGGTTCCAACCACCCCTTAATGACTTATATGAAGAGAGCAGTTGATGGGAGGAAAGACATTTTCTTTTATGACTGGAAAATGTCATTGGAAAGGTGCCCAAGGCACATAGCCATTGGAAAGGTTTGCTTGGCACTGGAAACAGACTCCCATGCCCTTTTTTGTATGCAAATCATTACCCATGCTCCTGTAAACAAATAGGACTCACTGGGTTAGAAAACAAAGCCGTGAAAGTAGATGGGGGGGGCAGCTAGCTGGGAAGAGAAAGGTTAATTGGAATGGGCGGTGAATCTGATCAAAATAATTATGTATGAAAATGTAATGAAAGCCATATACATATATATGCCAACAGAAAGCATATATATATATATATATATATATGCCAACAGAAAGCATATATATACATATATATATATATATATGCCAATAGAAAGCATTTATAAAAGAAACTGAGACAGAGAGATAATGTAACTTGCTCAAGGCACTCTAACTTGTAAGGAGAACTAAGAAAACATCTGGAGAGGAGGGATGGATGGCAAAGGCTCCTACTCTGATGAGCTATTTCCTTGGGTTTTCCACCTTCTGGGGACCCAACTAGCAAAAGTACTAACCTCCACCAGTTCTTGGTGCTCCAAGGAAAAAACACTGAGAGGTGCCCTTTTGTGTGAGATCCGAGGCTGGTTGAGTTCCTAGTCATTTCCAGAGATCAGATAGGAGCTTGGGACCCCTAGCAGGGCCATTCACTTAGGGTTCTCCCAACCTTAGGATGTTCAAATTTAGAAGCCATCTCAATGGGATGGAAAACAAACTGTCTGGAGCAGAGACCTCAAATATATAGTCCTTTCTGTATGCAAAAGTGGAGAAACCCCAAGAAGAGGAGTACAAGACTGCCTAGCGCCTAGGAACCACAATGGGCCTCCATCAGTCACTAAACCAGGGAGATTCATGAGAGACTTATTAATTCTCTACAGCATGTTTGGAGTCAGTTTTAGTTGCCACAGATGGGGCGGAGAGGTAACAATTATACTAGTTTTGACTGAGTCGAAACCGAAGATGCCACTATAATGAACAGCATAGCCCCCAGAAAAATGTGGCCCCCAATCTACCTCCCCCTTCCCAGTGAGAAGTCTGCTTTTTTTTTTTTCATTTGATGCACTGTGGCCACCGCTCACAGGAAGCTCTGTCTGGGGCTTCTTCAAAGAGTCATTGTGCAAGCAGGAAGCCAGCAACCCGTGAAACTAGAAGAGGGATCAGAGAGCAGACAGAACCACACACATGGCTTTTAACCGACTATATCTTTCTTCCTGACAGCAAAAGGTCAGTGTTTGCTTCTGTTGATAGGCATCGGGACCAAGGCAGGGGCTGGTCTTGTGTAACAGATTAAAACATGATATCCTAAGGCATCACTCTGTGAATGCTACTTTATGTGGAGCATGGGGGAAGACAAGTCTTTGCGGATGTGATGAAATTAAACCCCCAGCCCCATTGTGACAGAATTTCATGCAGCCAAAGATAACTCTCAACTATCGATCCTCCTACCTCTACTTGCTGAATGCTGGGATTACACGCATGTAGGAACACACATCCAGTTTATTCTGAGGATCCAAGCCATGCCTTCATGTGCATTAGGAGGTTCTCTACCAAATGAGCTATAACCCCAGCTCTGAAGTTAAAGATCATAAGACAAATCCTTCTGCAATATTTAGCAGGGCCTGAAATATCTAGCAGAGCTTCTTATAAGAAGGAGGAAGAAGCTAAGCAGTGGTGGCAGACACCTCTAGTCCCAGACTCCAGTCAGAGGCAGTGGCATTCTTTGAGTTTGAAGCTAACCTGGTGTATAGAGTGAGTTCCAGAACAGTCAGGGTTACACAGAGAAACCTGGTTTCAAAAAAAAACAACAAAAAAAACCACCCCACCAACCAGTAACCAAATAAATAAAATACTTTTTTTTAAGGAAGAAGAAGGAGCTGCAGAATATGCATAACAGAGACAGCAATGTGACAGCAGCAGAACCTAGAGGAAGCCGCCGCCAGCTAATGAAGATGTGCACGCACACATGCGCCCATCTGTTATTAGACTGTGGAGTCTCCTTTTCTCACGCGGGCACCAGAATCCAGAAAACAACAACAACAACAAAACAAAACAAACAAACAAACAAAAAACAAGGCGTGGATGTTCTCTTAGAGCTTCCTGGGTACACACGGCCCAAGCCATACTGTGATTTTTGTCCCAGAGATACTGATCTCAAAATCCTTGTTCCTAGAACTGGGAGAGAATAATCTTCCATTGCATAGAAATCATTAGTCAGTGGTCATTTGTTAAAGCAGCCCCAGGAGACTAATTTACCTTGATAATTTACCCTAGAGTTCCCAACTGATCCATTGCCATTGAAGGGCAAACCCTTTGCTGCAGACAGGTCCAGAGAAAGGTAATGGAAAATTCCCATGTTTTGCCCTAATATGTGGCACCTGCCTCTTTGCTTCCATCCATCAACAGTGCCCACTGACTGACTCTCCAGCCAGTCATATGAGTTTGCTATCATGTAGTTCAAAACTCTGGAGTCTTCTATCCCGTTTGACCTGGAGTTCTGTGTACAGAGGCTCACACACAGGTACCCATCTGTTATTAGATAGTGGAGTTGTTCTCCTTTTCTCATTCACTGACTTAATTAGTTTTGGGGCAGGATCTCATATACCCCAAAGTAGCTGCGGATAATCTCGAATCTCTGTAGCTTGTGCCACCACTGACTAAGTGCTGGTATTATGGAAAAATAGTCTGCACTGCTGTATTTGCTTTTATGTGGTACTGGGGGTAAAATTCAGGGCTTTGTACATGCTACATTGACTGACCAGTCCTAGCCCCAACTGTGCACTCAGCATTGTTTTAATAAGAAAAACTTGTGGGAATCCATTTTTTTTTATTTTTATTTATCTTATATGTGTGAGTACACCATCACTGTCTTCAGACACACCAGAAGAGGGCACCGGATTCCATTGTAGATGGTTGTGAGCCACCATGTGGTTGCTGGGAATTGAACTCAGGACCTTTGGAAGAGCAGTCAGTGCTCTTAACTGCTGAGGCACTTTTCCAACCCCATTCTTTAACATTTTTAAAAACACTTATGTGCATTTAAAAACACATACACATGCATCATGGTGCTCATGTGGAGGTTGGGGAACAACCAGTCCTTGTCTTCTTCTTTGTTTGAGACAGTCTCTTTATCTCTGTCTATTCCAGATTAGCTGGCCTGGGAGCTCCCTGGGGATTTTCCTGTGTCTTTCTCTTATAACTATGTAGACTCACTGGGATTGCAGATGTGCACCCTCAAGGCTGGCTTTTTGTGTGGATCCCAAAGCGTGTTCCCATGTTTGTATGGCAAGCCCTTTGCCCATAAAGTCACCTCTGTAGTCCTCAGTTGCTTAAAGAAACAGAGGCCTTTTCCTGTGCCACAGGTACAGCCGGGTAAACCAGCAATACTGAATGTTGGGAGGCCATGGGGCAAAAAGAACTGAACAGACACATGTCCATAAGATGCACACGCTTAACTTACCAACCCTTGCTACCAGGCTTTATCTTTTAAGCTGGTCTTTCCTGGTCCTGGGGCGGTGCTGACACTGGCAGAATCTCTAAAAGCAAATATTTGAAGAGGAACCTTTGCTTAGCGACGAGGTCCCAGTTGAAATGAAAACTGCAGGCAGCGAGAAGTATGTGGGTTATGTGGGCTGAGGGGCAGGCAGAGGGATCTGAAGAGGCCTCATCTCCTGCCAGGGGACAGCTCTGGTACAGCCCAGACACAAAGCGAGCAGCCCCTTCCATCTTCCCAGCCGCCAGCTCCCTTCAAACGTGAATTCCTGCATGCCAGCTGCTCCCCTCTGGAGTGCCACTGGATTCTAGAAATCCCAAGCAGCTTTTTGAAAGCAACCAGAGAAGGAGAAGGTATTTTAAGGCGTGTAGTAGTGCTGTCACCGCTGTAAGGGACAAAGAATGTCCAGGCTCGTCTATCCACTAGGTGGACTTGACAGCAGCCATCATTGTGCAAGCAACATTCCTTATGTGCAAAAGTTCATTCCATATCATTCTGGCTTTGTGTCCAGGTTATTCCATCTTACCATTTCTTCTCTTTAAAAATGGATCTTTCTATGGTGCTGCAAACCCCTTCAGCTCCTTGGGCCCTTTTTCTAGCTCCTCCATTGGGGATCCTTTACTCAGTTCAATGGATGCCTCAGGGTGTCCCCCTCTGTATTTGTCATGCACTAGCAGAGCCCCCACCCCAGGTGGCAGCTATATCCAGCTCCAGTCAGCAAGCACTTGTGGGCATCCCTAATAGTGTCTGGGTTTTGTAAATGCATATGGGATGGATCTCTAGGTGTGGTAGTCTCTGGATGGTCTTTCCCTCAGTCAATTCTCCACACTTTGTCTCTGTATCTCCTTCTGTGGGTATATTGTTTCCCCCTTCTAAGAAGGACCAGAGTATCCATGCTTTGTTCTTCTGGAGCTTCCCAGTACCCCTCAGAGCTCCCAAGGACTAAAACACCACCCGAAGAGTACACATGGAGGGACCCATGGCTACAGCCACATATGCAGCAGAGGATGGCCTGGTTGGACATTAAAGGGGGGAGAGTCCCTTGGTCCTGAGAAGGATAGATGGCCCAGTATAGGGGAATGCCAGGACAGAGAAGCAGGAGTGGGTGGATTGGTGAGCAGGGCAGGGGAGGGGCTATGGGTTAGGGGATTTTCTGGGGGTGGGGGGGAGGGACCAGGAAAGGGGACAAGATTTGAAATGTGAATAAAGAATACATCTCATGAAAATGGATCTTTTTCTGTGTGGTACAGTTTGCTCCTTCCTGAAGGGCGTCTTGTCTCTCTGTGAGACATGTTCCAATCCTTTCTTACAGGATTTGAGGATATAACACAGGAGGGGAGAAGGCCGGGCTGGGGTGTGGATCTAGGCGCCTCCAGACTTAACTCCCTCTTCCCTAAAATCCTCACACTCTCCTTTGCTCCTTGCTTCCCAGCCAGGGAAAGAGCTGGCCAGATGCCGTTGACACCGATTTGTCTAGCTGAGACAGCAAATGGGTTTGGGTGCTCCTTTCCAGAA